>JBAWJQ010004423.1:0-600000 GCA_037783105.1 Bactrocera zonata
AAAGCCAAAGATCGAGAAGAGATGGAGGAAATCATCGGACCCTTATACTGTTGCAGAGAAGCATTCTGGAAGACCAAAAGTGGTGCTCTGACTCGATGAAATCACAGTTAAGCCAAAAGGGTTGTATGGGGTCGGTAAGTAAGCAGCTGAAGCGTGTTCAAAGTGTGACCCGCATCGGCATCTGGACAACTCCAATAATGGCACTCAATGTAATTCAACACTTTGCACTTGTAGACACAGCTTGTAGGTGCTAGACGGCGAAGACTGCTATTACATTAAGGAAAGATGAGTATATGAGAAGCCTCGGAAAGAGACAATTGGAAATCTCCTACTGCCGCTAATCTAGATTACTGCATCGCTAAATCTTCTCCTGGCGGTTCTTTATCAGCTCACACACCTTCGAAAAATTTGTGGGCGGGAGGCAGATGTTGGATAAAGAGTACAGCGAACTTTTTCACTGAGTTTTCGTTGAGGCTCTACACATCTCATTAGGCAGTTTGAGTCATATTTTAAGTGAAATTTTGGGTTTTAGAAAGCTGTGTGCACAATGGGTGCTGGATTCGCTAACAATGGAACAAAAACACAATCGAATGCGACTTTCTTAGCAGCATTTGGATCGTTTTAAAAAAGATAAAGTGCATTTAGTGCATCGATTCATCATCACAGATGAGACTTGGGTTTATCACCATGATCCAGAATCAAAACAAGAGGCGAAAAAGTGGTGTAAACATGGTTGTTCTGCCTCGAAGCGAGTTCATGTCCGCAAACCGGCCAAGAAATTCATGAAAAAGACCCCGGCAAAAGAACAAATCCTTTTCCATCAGCACCGTGTCACAAGATCACTTTGACAATGGCTAAAATCCATTGGAGCATCCACCGTACTCACCAGATTTGGCTCCCAGAGACTTCCATTTGTTTCCAGAACTCAAAAAATGTATACGTGGCAAGCGTTTTTCATGAAATGGAGAGGTCATAACGGCTGTTGAAGCATATTTTTCAGATCTTCCGGATTCCCACTTCAGTGATGTGGTCCACAGATTGGAGGATCGTTGGAACAAGTGTATTAATCTTCAGGGAGATTATACTGAATAATAAACTGTATTTTGAATCATAAAATCGTGTGTTATCTTATCAAACGACGAAACTTATTGCAGAACCTGGTATATGTTCAAGTGAGATCCATCTATTTCTGATCTACCTTACGACCTAACCAAATCACAACTTCTACTTAGCACTACATATGCCAAATATTATAAAAATTTATTTGCTAATGAAAACAATTTGTTAACAATAATTGTAGAAATCCGAAACTAATATTTTCATTAATTATTTTAGAGAAGAAAATTAATTCTGAGTAATGAAAAATACTTGAATTTTTATAGCTGTTAATTTTATATAGGTCTCACTCCATTTAGTCATCAGCTAGTCATCAAGTACCACGTATACATTTATTATTTTGAATTATATACGAATTGAGTGTCAGCACTTGTGTACTTATACATATGTGTATGTTATATACAACTTTATATTAATACATATGGACATATATATGTAATATATATACCATTATGTCACATGTATGTATGTGTAGACCCACTAGCATTATTAATTTAGCTAGGCAACAAAATCAATCAGTAGCCCTTAAACAATAAATTTTCTATAACATATTTCCATCAAAATTTTATATATAATTTCCGTTTCACATAAATAAACTTTTTGCGCACGAAAAAACAACAAACAAACATTTTTGCTTTAATTTAAAATACTTACCGCGCTTCCGTACACAAGTCTAAGTGTGTGTGTGTGCATAATCTTTTATGTTATTTCTAAATTTTTTCGCAATTTTTTCAAGAATTTTGTTGCAATTTTTTCAATAATATTTTTGCAATTTTTTTCAATAATGTTTTTGCAATTTTTTCGGAAATTTTTTTGCAATACTTTTCATTTATTTTTTTTAAATAAATTTTTCGTAATTTCTTTTTCCTAATTTTTTTCATATGTTTGTCTCAATTTTGCGCATAATTTTTTCATAAATTTTTTTCAGCAATATTTTTTGCATAATTTTATTCAATAAATGCACTAAAAACACACTAACATATGCAGAGGCTGGCGCAGCGCACACAAAGCAGCAGCGGGAATTAACGTGCAGCGCCGCCATAGGCGAAATAATTGAAACACGCAGATACGCATTTGTCAGATACAGAAAAATCGTGCATAGATAGTTGTTGTTACTGTTGTTGTATTAGTTTTTGTTTATTTGTATTCTACAACTAACATTTTTGCATATTTTAAATTGCTCGGGCGCAACAACAAAAAACCTGACGAATGCAGCTACAAATAAAAAGCGCAAATTATTATAAAAAAGTGGCAGCGTCGATATATTTTCAAGCGAAATAGCAAATACAATTTTATTTCAATTTTTTTTTGTATTTTTTTGTATTTTTTTTTTATTATTTTATATTATTATTTTATAAACCAAGCTGCGATTTATTAAAATCAAGCGAATTGCAAATGAAACGAAAATGTAAAAAATAAAATTAAATGTGAAGAGAAAAAAATTGAGAGAGAGAGGGAGGGAGAAAGAGAGAAAAAATATAAATGAGTACATAACGGAAAAATTATTATAAAAGCATTCAACTAAATACAAAGCATACAACAAACACACGTACATGCTCACCTACGGACATATATAATATTTATATTTGTATGCGTGCGTGTGTGCATGTACATGTGCGTAAAAAATAAATGCATAAATAAACATATATGTGTAACTAAAATAAGCGCACGAGATCGATTTAAAGCAAGAAAAAGCGCGCAACAAATCAAGCTTGAATAAAATAAAGCAAAATTAAAATAAATTAAAGTAAATAAAAAATTTTCTAAAATGAAGTAGGTAAATAAAAAAATTGCAAACAATATATGTGATAGGTATGATACAAGCAGCCCTTTGTTGTTGTTGGACTGTGCAGATTTGGTTTATGCTTACAGCTTAAAATTGTTTTCTATTTTTTCTACATTTTTGGAGCTTTAACTTGACGTTTGTTTATTGCTAATGTTGTTGTTGTATTTTTTGTGATTTTCTATTGATTTTTATTGTTGTTGTGTTTTTTATTTTCTATTATTTATTATTAATGTTGTATATTTGTCAGATTTTCTATTGCCTATTGTTGTTGTTGTTGTTGTGATTTTTTACAATTTTCTATTGCGTGCTGTTGTTGATTTAACTGATTTGTTGTTGTATTTTTTTGTGTTTTTGTACTTGCAGCACTGCAGCACTGCAGCCCATGCGCCTAGGTGCATTACACGCACGCTACGCTTAAATAACGGCAATAAGAATTAGCGCTAGCATATATACTCAAGCTACACAAACTACAAGCGAAGCGTTCAATTGGCAGCCGCCGCGTTAGAAGCACAAGAAGAAGCAGTTGCAGTTGCAGAAGCCGTGCAGTTGTAGCGTTTACACACAAGCGTCAGGATAATATCTTGTTGTTGCAGTTGTTGTCGTGCATTTTTATCCTCATTAATGTTGTATGCAAGGTGCGTATTGTTGTTTTTGTGTGTATATTTTTACATTTGTTACGTTTTCAAGCCAAGCATGACATAGAAAAGAAGAACTAGATTAGTTAAAAATTGCGTTAAAAAGCGTTAAAATTTCAATATAAAAATATGCAGTAAATATAAATAAACAGATAATATTAATAGCATGTGAGTGTATGTCTGTTTTTAAGTGTTGTCATAATACGTGCGCATTAGCGGCAACACCTAATGAGCATACTTTTAGGCGCAGAGTTAATTTGAGTATCAATATTTTTACACAAATGTTATTGTGTGTATTTCAGAAAGTATTGCCTACTTTTGGGCGTTCAAACATATAGCTGTAAAATCATTGCCTACTTTTGTGAGTTTAAAATTTCGCGTTTTCAAAAATTTGTCGCCTGCTAAAATAATGTGTGTTAGATGTTTGGAACAAATCATTGTAGACTTTCAGGAGTGAATAATTTCCAATATTCAAAATTGTATTGCCTACTTTTAAGAATTTCAAATGTGGGTGGGCGAAATTAAAAAAAAAAATCATTGTATACTTTCAGGAGAAAATAATATGGAGTACTCAAAATGTATTGCCTACTTTTAAGCGTTCCAAATACAGGTTAGCTGTGTTAGAAAATTGTTGGGCACTTTCAGGGTACAACATTTCTCATAATCAAAAAATTTTTGTCTGCTTTTAGGCGATTTTTATTCTTTTGATTTTAAATTTTTTTTAATTACGCTTATTTACTTTGACACTTTTCTTATTTCAAAACAATAAGCCTCCTATGCAGTCAAAATATGGGTGTGTTAACAAAGGATCAGCAAACCATTAACTACTTTTGAGTCTTTTTCTTATTTGAAAAAAGTTTTGCCCACTTTTAGCCGATTGTCCCACCAATAATTTTAAGACAGTTGCAAATATCGAATTTCGAGTGTTTACCTTTTCCGAGGAGTTTTCAAATGAAACAATGCAATACTTGCTCTTAGGTCTTCAATCAATACATGAGTGGGCATACCTACTAAGTTGAAAAAAGAAGGGAAATCTTTGAAATTGTTTTATATTCGCCAAAGCACTTTCACTCGTTAAAGATGAAAAGATATATTTAACAAATATATTTAATTAAAGATTTCTCTATACTTTGCTAGAGAATGGTATTCTAGAGAGCTTATTTGAAGCATTTCTGAAAGACTTGACAAGGCCTCTTATCTGAAACATCAAGTCAGATACTTCGATAAAAATATTTATATAAGCATTAGCGAATAAGGTTGAAAAGGCAGTGTCTGCTCTCGTTTACCTCTAACTTTCTCGAAAAATTAATTAAAATTGGTTAACAACAGAAACCAATGTCAGAAAACTGTGTCAGAAAACTATTTTCGTGAAACCTCGCTTTTACAGATATTTCGTACTTCTCTGAAATATGGGTGAGTCTTAAAATGACGTCATACATTTTTAGGAAGCACAAGCAAGCGAAAACATAATGAAGAGGTATTTTAGGAGAGCATTTGTTTATATACTTTGTTTTCTTTCAAATAAAAGATGTCTGTAAAGAGCATAGCATTATCCACCTTCCTACAGGTAAACTTTTTGATTTCCTGAATATATTTTATTTATTGTTTTAAAACAGTATTTGGTTAAAAAAAATAAAGAGATGTTTTTGAAGTTCCAAAAACTAATATTATTACTATGAAATTATAAATGTGTTTGATTTTAAAAATTTAGCAAAGACACACACCCATCGACTTTTGGTAGTGCATGGTTGCTGCTTTTGGAATCAGAGAAATAAGTGCTACAAGACTTCAAAAGTTTCAGAAACTGATGAAAATGTCAGGTTCTCCGTTACTGAAGAGAAAATCATGCATATTTCAATTTATCGAAGTTTTTTTAAATATATGCAACGGAGACACAACCCTAAGGAGCTACTGAAAGCGCATGGTTGCTGTCTAGACAAGTTAAATACTGCTTCAGACCTTCTCTTTAAGTGCAAAATAATGAAGGTATGTTTCGACATACCTACTGGCTCGTGGCTTTATGAAGATTAAAAAATCTAAAATTAAGAATCCGAAATGAGCACGGAGCTATATTTTTAATAGCTGAAATATTTTATTCCACAAAAATGTCGTAGAACAAAAATTAGTGTTAAGAGAGTAATCATCAATATTTTCATAACATATAAAACACAATTATGTATATAGTGAGTAAATATTTAAACAAAAATAAATAAAATAAAAACTTGAACATCAATGGTGGGTAAAAACTAGTATCATCAAACTAGTATCGGCCTTCGAATAACATAAACTTAATAATTGCGGCTTGGAAGAGAAGCTATTTCAACGAATAGTACACTCTCTTCCAAACTCAAGTAACTTAACAAAACAGTTCAAAAAATATTCAATTGCGATAAAATATATGTATGTATATATGATTCCCTTTTATAGCGTATAATTGAAATCATTACTCACCAGGTTGTCAAAGCGCAAGGCATCCTCATCGCTTAGGCCCATGCTGCGTGTCAATTGCAAATATGTCGAAGTGATCGGTTTCAAACGCTCCAAATCCAATGGCGGCAAGCGCGAAGTATACCGCGAAGTTGACGAAGACGCTGGACGATTATCAGCGCCGCCTGACGGCTTGTACTTGGACGAAGAAGCTCTCACTTCGGTTGTGGTGGACTTAAATGAAAGTGCCGACGACAGATTGCTTTTGAGCGCTGTGGGTGTGGAGGTGACAAGCTCTGACAGCGCTGACGAGGCTAATGTTAGCGGTGTGGTTGGTATGACGATGTGCGGCAGAGTTGGCAACGGCTTTGTGTGTGACGTCGATGTACCATTCGAGCGTGTAGACCTGAAAGTAGAAGTTGTTGATAGATTAATTGCACTGAGCTGTGTGGGGGGAGGGGATAGGGGTGGCAATGGCGCCATTGTCTCGGTAACCATTTCCAACTCAGCAGCAGTGGACGAAGCCACCGCAGCAGCAACAGCACTGACTGATGTGGTCTCACGAGCTTGCGGCTCGGTTGCGTTGGTGCGCAGTCTCAAGGTTTTCTCACTTTCTGGTGAGCTTTTGAATTTTTTTATTAAAGGTTCTTGAGTATCAATGGATTTGGTGTGAATGGAGGGACTTTCTGGCATTGCTGAGCATTCCTGTTGACCAGCGGACTGCTTTACATTGCCAATGGTTGGGATAATACCTGAACCACGCGATACACCTGAGTTGGAATTGCGCTGAGGGGTTAACAACTCAGCAGCGCTGGTAAACTCAGCGGGCATCGGTGGTAGTGGCAATTGAAAGCCGCCGGCATAGAAACGACGCATCATTTCATAATAACGAAAGAAGCTCTCATGTGTCTTTAAGAAATTCATATCAAAACAAAGGGGATGATAGCCGAGGTAAGGAGGCGGCGCATGCGTAACCGGTTCGCGCACCACCAATGGTGACGGTGACGGCGATGCCGATGTTGACGAGATGGTTGCCGAAACAGAAACGGAAGCCGGCACAGGAGGCGGAGTCAACGGACGCTGCAATTGTGGATTGATGCGTATTTTTGGTTGCCCGACAAGCGTTGTCGGTGTCGGCTTAGATGAAGGTGTCGTTCTTTCGGATACCAAATCGATGGTGATAATTGGTGCTGCTGCTGTCGCTGTGGCTACGGCTGTATCTGTTGAGCTAGATCTGGGTAGCGAGACTGGCGCTGCCAGAGGCTGCCGTGACGGTGCTGTAAGCAAAGCACGTGCAATTGATTGCGATGCTGGAAAAAATTTGGTGTTGTCAGACGCTTCCTCAAGCTGTGAGTAGCGTCGCTTCAGTGGCACGACTTTGTGTGCAGTGGTTACACTAGTAGCTGCTCCTTTTGTTAGAGTTTTCGTCGGTCCTGCTTCCACAGAGCTTTCGGTATGCGATGAGTAGTTGAGTCCTTCAACCTCCGATGAGCTCTCATTGCCACAATCCTCCGGTGGATTAATGGATGTGGCCGGCGAAGTGGCGCGCAAATTCTTCTTACATTCTGGACAAATGGATAGAAAACGTGTGACAGCTTCACGTGGTAAGAAAGCATAAGTTTCAGTAATCTGTAATAGTTTTAAGACAATGTTTATCAGGTTAAAATAAATTGATGAACTGGAGCTTTAAATGTTACTATCGTTTTGATTTTACACTCACTATGCGATATGTGCGCTTTTGTCCGGCATGCATGCCACTACGTCCACCCAATTCCATATGTACATTATAGATAATGTCAAAGAATTCTTCCACCACGGCCACCTTGCGATAGGTGCGTTTGCCAAAGTCCTTTGAAAGAAAATCTTAAGACTTGTATTGACTTGACTTGCATAGTCTTACCTTTGTGGTTGAAGCTACAAATAGGTCCACTAAACTGGGATTATCGGAAAGCACGGCGTTCGGGGGGAGTGGTTCGAGCTGCCGATGACCGCCAGCAGCTTCTTTGAACTCAGCTGGACGTTTTGTGGTGAAGGCTATATTAGGTATTCGGAACATATTTTACTGCGTTAGTGTTTTACTTATAATCAGTAAATAATTTTACTTTTTTAAAAGCTTTCAGTTCAGCTTTCACAGAGGCTTTCACATTTTTAATTTTATGTTTTAATGTAATTTTAAAATTCAATAATTTAATAAACAGATATAAATTATTAGAGCTTTCACAAAAGCTTTCACATAAGCTTTCACTATAGCTTTCATAGAAGCTTTTTTTAAGCCTGAAGTTGCGTTACCTAAGTAAACTTTGTATTATTCTCGAAAAATTACTTACCTTTGGTTTTCACCCAAAACCGGAATTTTGAACTATCAGGCCGACTGTGCTCCTTACCCTCCAACGCTTTCAAAATGCGTGTTTTCTTACGCAATGTTATGGTTTTCGTCTTGGCTTGATCGCCGTAATTCTTCAATGCCCAGGGTTGAAAAAGCTACAAAAGCACAGAGGCTCGTCGGCATTACTAAATTTTCTACTACAAGTAACTGCTTCTTTCATTTCCGTACTGTTATAATTTACCTCATAAATATGCTGGCGTTCAGCTTGACGCCGCTGCTGTGCGCCCAGACTCATTTCAGCTGGTACATAAGGCGCCTTTGCAACATCGCGCGCCAATTGCTCGTGCTTATGATTATCAGCAACAATTGGCATATCAACATCATCGACATCAGCCTCGTAAGCAGCATCAGAAGCAGAAGCGGAGGCCGAAGCCGAAGCAATACCTTGAGTTTCTTCTTCGACCACAAAATGTGGCACTGTTGCTTCGGCGAGTTGGCGTTGTTCTAGCAACAGCTGCCGCTGCTGCCTCTCATGTTGCTTGTCTAACAAATGTGGTTGTTGCTGTTGTTCGGTCAACTGTTGCCGCTCATCATGTGGCGGATCCTCCGGCCTTTCATATCTACGAGCGTTTTCTTCCCCGGCATCGACGGGAGATTGCTCTCGCGATGAATCCATCATTTATAATTTTGCTTTAATTTTGACGACTTTTAGTAAATTATGAATATTTTTCGATTCCCGTGTTATTGTTTTTTTATATTTATTTAAAGTTTTGTGAACAAAAGTTGCATTATAAAAAAGTTTTAGTCATTGAATTTAAAAGATCGAAATCTGTTTCGCAAAAATTGTTTAGTCTCGAACATTTATTATCTGGAAATATATAAAAATATTGTTAAATGCAAATAAATTCGTTTACATTTTTAAAGTTAAATATTTTTTGTAGCGATTATCCAAGCCCTGTTTGGTGCCAAGGCCCATGTTAATTGTTTCAAATAGACGTCTTAGGAAAGTTGCTGTTTCGACGAGGAAGGTCCAAAAGGAGAAGGTTATTAGGTGAGTTCGTTTCATAGGTTAGGTTAAATATTTTCGAATTATTTGGTTGTATGGTTAGATATTTTGAAAAAATTTGAAGAAAAGGTGACTCGAAAATTATAATTCCTTATTATAACCGAGCGTAAATCTTAACAAAGCAGTCCTTCTAACATTTAAATGAAATTTATGATACATTTGGTCCTATGAAGCCCAGCGTGATAGCTATTTTTAGTAACTGTCTATAATAGCCATAGTTCGATGAACATCAGAAGCCGATCCAAGGTTCATGGAAATCATTTTTGGACTAATTAGCATGTGTAGTAAGAGCTTATAGTCTGTTTACCTCCTGAACCTAATTTGGTATAGTTTAATTGGGTCTACCGTATAAGGTTTGAACTAGAAGCAATCTGTTGTTACAATCTCTTTGATTGGAGTATTTCTAAACATCGGATAAACATTTAATGGATGTATCTTGCTCAGTTAGCTACAATGATCTCCAGGACAAAGTGATATTTCTGGTAACTGTGAAGTATATGTACGTATACTAGCCAGAGCAAGCACCACCTTCACTAGACTTCGATAAAGAGGTATATGTATGTCCGGAAAGTAATACGGCAGATTTTCTTCCGCCGCGATTGTTTCTGTGAGTGGTGTAGAAAATGCAGCCTTCGTTAGAGCAAACGTACGCGATTAAGTTCTGTGTGAAAGTCGGTAAATCTGCGACAGAGACGTTTGATATGATCAAGCAGGCTTGTTTTAGAAGTGGTGTGTTTCGGTGGCACCAGTCCCTTTCGGAGGGCCGGGAACAGATCGCTGATAAAGATCGTGTGCGCAAAGTTTTGAACTCAGACCGTTGACGTTCGTTTAATTGCCTCTGTGGTTCACTACATTGTGATGGAGCACTTGAACATTCGCAAGGTGTGCGCGAAGATGGTCACTGACGACGAGAAATTGCTGCGAGTGGAAGTGTGCGAAGAAACTGGTAACTATTTGATCAATAATTGTTTTTTAAATCGACTTAGTATTATTACTTTCCGAACAAACTCTGCATATACCTTAGTCTTCTGGTAGATAACGGGTGGCCCATCTAACGTTTTAAATTTGAATTATCTATATTTCGACATTGGAAACGTCAAATACCACTCGGAAAGTGACAGATATTCAGTAAAAAGTCTAAAATTTACGAAATGGGTCGCTATTCGCCAGAAGAAAACTGGGAAATATTGAAAAAAACAGAAGATGGTCAATTTTACCGAAAAATCATTTTTTGGACGAGGCTCATTTCCACCTCGATGATTACGTTAACAAACAGAATTGTTGCATTTGGGGCACAGGAAGCCGCTACGTGCCATACAGCAAACGCTACACTCAATCTTTTACGCCCTATCTTTGAAAATCGCATAATCAGCAAAAGAGGTGTTGTGAATTGGCCTCCCAGAAGCTGCGATTTAACTCCGTGGGACTATTTTCTGTGGGGAGCTGTTAAAGATAAATGTTACGCCAACCATCAAGAAACAATTCAAGATCTAAAGTACGAGATTCAAGCTGCTGTAGCTGCCATAAGGTCTGAAACCATCGAGAAAGTACTCCAAAATTGAGTGGATCGGATAAGCTACTATAAACTCAGCCGTGGTGGTCATTTGTCCGAAATTGTTTTCCACAAATAAATTTCATAAAACAATCTTTTAAATAAATGTAAGACCTTTGAAAAATATCAAGCCGTTTTTTTATTGACTTTTTAAATTTAAAATTTTATATGGCCCACTCTTTATTTGAACAATAATACAAACATGTTATAGATTTAGCTGAATCTCGCTTTTTCAGTTAGCCAGCAAACATTGTATTAATGGATAATGGGCCTCACATTCCGTCTATTGAAATTCGGACGGAATGACATATCAGCAGATGGTTATTGTAGAACCTGCCAAGAGGTAGATGAATAAAAGACTATAGATCATCTTCCATTCAAGACTTTATATCGTAAAAGAAACACAACTGTCGGTCAAGGGTTTATTGCCGATGTCTCACAATTCGCACATATAAAATGTTTCATATTGATGAACATTAACAGAAGCACAAAGTGGTTCAGAGCTGATATAATAGATATAATTGAATCCCAAAATCCTACATGTTTGTCTAGAATTGAATGATTATTACTGATCAACTCCTGCACTGCATTCTAATAAATAAAATATCCAAAAAGCTGATTTGCTCTAAGGCTAAAGTACTTTCGAAGATTGGAAAAGTGCCAGAAGCAAATTTGGTTCAAATAAAACCATTCAGTTTTCAATTATAACTCTCTACAATTATTCCTCAATGATGAAATAATATCCTTTGAATAACTCAGGAGCATGAACGAAGGGGTTGGAAGCCGAGAAGTTTTTGAGATATCGGTCTGAAATTTGATATGGGTCAACTAAAGAATAAAGCTGCATAAAAATTGACAGATTTATGTCAAGTATTTGGGCGGAAACATTTGAATTTGACGAGATATCCCAATCTCAATCTCCCAAAATTAGATCGGACCACTATAGCATTTTTTTTTTTTTTTTTTTTTTTTTTGATATTATAATTGCTTCCAGTTGAGAACTTTTCAAGACCGACGAGTCATGTACGGTTTAAAACAAACTAGTAAAGAAATGTTTTAGCGATACCACAAGTTTTGCGGAAACACTTTAAGTTTTTGGAACATTTTATTATACAAACTTACACATCACACAAATCTTCTCACGATTAGTCACCACAATTTAGATGTTAATGTATTTAGCATAGTTCAAGCAGCAGTTCAATGAGTAAGAATATAGACAAAATGTAACTCAAAATTTAGAAATTTTTTGTTTCATAAAAGTCAATCGACGCAATTGAAAAATTTTTCTTAAAACCACTTCACCGCACAAATTAACAGATCATTAGATAATTATATATTTCTGCCACAAATCAAGAGTCAAAAGTCAATCAATAGTTCAATACAAAACTCAACAACAACACCAATCGAAATTTTATAACAAAAGTAAACTTAATAAAAACGATAACGTCAACGAACACGACGCGAGAGAACGCGAACGCTTTAAAAGATCAACAAAGACTGATCGAAATGTGAGTTTTCCTCAAGAAAATCATGCTGCTGTCAAAGGCCGGACCGAAGAAGCTGCGCTGGACTGAGCTGGACAACGCAAATGCACCAACAAAGGTGGTGGTGGACTGACCAAAGAAAGGGGTGCAGAAAGATGCGCAAGACAACTCAAATAAACAGGTTTATGGCACAGAAGCTGCAGCAATGAAGATCACAGGAAGCAGGGGCAGTCTGGCATTTAAGCGTGTGTGTGTGTCGAATGCGAAATGTGCACAAAAGTAGAAGAAAGAGCAGCTAAACACAGACAAAGTGAAGACAGACAGAAAAAATGAACTTTCAACCTCAAAGCGTAGCTCTTTCTGTGCCGTGAGGTAAAGTCCTCCAGTCATTTAGATGGGTTGGTAGCAGCGGGGTGGTTGTGTGGTGCTCTAGTCAGGGAGTTGGTTTCACTGACGCGTCGTTGAACTTGAATTGCTTAAGAAAAAATAATATTAAACACAAAAGGTATAAAAATAAAAATGCAAGTACTTATGATAGTTGTAAATAGGAAAAAGTGCATAACAAAAAGCCACACAAACACAATCATAAAAAATGTGTAAGCAAATCAGCGTAATGAAGTCTGACAATCAATATGACTACCTCAACAAATTTGTATGTATTTTAGCTTTAATTATATATACGACAATGTATTTTTACATTTACATATACTATATAGAGCTTTTTCTCATATAATGTTTTTTTTATTTTTATTTTTTTTTTTTATTTGAAGTTTTTTAACTCTTTCTTCTTTAGGAGAAAGTTTTCGCTTAGAACACAGTCTCATTAACTACTTTCCCATAACAAGTTTGTATATATGTATATGTTTATATGTCTAGTAAATATATTTCCATCTTTTTTTCTATTTTGTAATAAAGCTCACCCCCCACATAACCCAACTCACCCGATTTTCGTAGCAAATAAACACAAACATTAGTTTGCCATTTTAGCTGTTCGCTCTCTTAAAAAACAGTACAAAAATGCAAGCAACAATTACCAGGCTTCGCATAACAACGCGCAGTTCTTTGTTTGTCTCTTTAGACAACAAACTGTTGCATATTGTTTGTAACGCCTGTGTGTATGCTAATATTTCTTAGTCGTTTGTATTTCTTTGGCTTGCTATATGTGTTGGAGTCACGTGCTACTTACCAACACTTGTTTGTATAACGATGGCGTTGGCAGGAATGAATGTATGGCAGGTTAGCGTATAGAAATTCAGCTGGCTGGCTCATGGTGGTGGAGCTAAAGTGCTCAGAGTACACGAAATTGCGTTGGTGAAGCGAAAGAGTAAGCTCAGGCAGTAATGTGTTCCTTAATGGAAGTTGTTGACTTATAACAGTATAGTTTCGTTCTAAGCTACATTTAAATATGAAACAGAAAGTTGGAAAATGTATTAATGGACGATAATATGCTGAAGTAAGTTCTAACTAAGGTTCAACGGAAAAAAAGATTTTTGGCGGTAAAGAATCCTTTTCAGCTAAAATTATTTTTATCCAAGAATCAAGAAATGTTATTATAACCTTACAAGAATGCAGTTATTGATCGAAAAACTGGACCAAATTTTAAGTTTTGACAAAATTGCTACTTCCCAAAAACAATAGCTTTTTATACACTTTAGAGAGACAGAATGAACTTAAAACAAACAAAATCAAAAAAGCATAATCAAAAATTGTATTTCTTCTATTATAACGTAACAAATACATCGCAAAAGGTTGTGTGTTCAAATGGATCCGTCTAACCGTTTCGGAGTCACCTTTTTCACTCTCACTCTGAAAGAAGTGTTTCTAGAAACTTTTGAGAGCATATCACCGAAACTATTTGCTGGATGGGTTACAACTTTTCAGACAATTTTCTGAAATATATTCGTATAGGTTACATCTATTTGTAACTCTCAAATAACATAGACATGTTTCCAACATGTTTGATAAGAAAATGTCCTAAGTAGACAACAAAGTTAGAGTTTTAAATGTTCTTAGACAGCTTAAAAGGCCGGTCCGTTGTGTTATCTAAAACTCCTATACAGATGTGTGATATATCACAAGGCCTTTATAGATCGCTAAAGCGCTTTAAGCCTATCACAAAATTGTTGAGACGGTTAAAGCCAGTCCCGACTAAGCCTCCTGATTCGTTGAAAGTAAGACTGCCAAAATCTTTCAATTTATATTTCAATATAATTTAAAAAACTTGCGTCCGTGAAGATTTTTAGTCTTACCGCATAAAGAACAATGTTCAGCAAGAATCCTAACAATTGTGGCAAGAACTCCTTTGCGTTCTACTTTAGGCCATAAGATCTTGCGTACACACAGATCGGGTTGTCAACTATCACCTGCTAAGCGCACGCGAAGTCTAGTGCCATTTGAATGTGAGCGTGGCAAGGATGCCTCCTTGTTGTTAGAAAAAATGCACACTTCCCTTAAGGTGGCTGTACTTCCAGAAAAGTAGCTGTACTTCGTAGTATGTCCGCCGCCACCTTAATAATAGCCAAACACTGCAGTGATCCTGTAGACCAATGTTAGGATTCACGGTCAGCTCTTTACAGAAGACTCCTCCTTCAAGCGTCCCTCCTAGCTTCGACCTGTCCGCGTGAAAGCTCACTGTGCCTTTTCACCAGCAAAAAAATGCTCCTTTTTGGAATTGAATTAGTATAAGAAATGAAAGCTTCGGTCACAAAGTTAATTTTAAATTTATTAATTAAAACTCGCTGACTCTCAATACAGTTTTTCCGTCCATTTCCTTCACCAAACGATAAACATACTCTTAGTACATGCATAAGCCTTATCGATGCTCTCTTACTGCGCTCTTAAATCTACTTTTTAACATTTATGTTTTCTTCTCTAACCCGCAATATTAGATTACGTTTTCTCTTAGCCAAAAGCCACCCAGACGAAACTAAATGGTATGAGAGCACATAACACACAAACACTGACACATACATACACATATGCCAACAAAGCACAACAAAAAATGCTCAAAGATGTGTGTGTGAGGCATTAGAATGGACGTCGGACCTTCCACATACATACACAAGCTGTTGTTGTTGTCTTTTTTCAAATATACCATAAACAACACATCGTCTTGAATATAAGTAGGTAGACGTCTAATGCTGCTCTAAGATTTCGGTTAAACACAAGCATGTAGATAAGGCAATAGTACTATATTATATATACATATGTGTGTGTGTTTATATATATTTGTACTACTGTGTGTATATAATTGTCAGGATGTGTCTGCTAGGCGTTAATGGGGTGGCATTGCCTGCTCCTTTGTCATTTCTTAAGTTTTTGTTGTTTCATAATTATTTTGATTGGTCGTCGTCGGCCTACCTCATCGTCCTTGCCATGCATCTTGCCAAAATTTATTGCTGCTGCTGTGTTTTACTTGGGCGCATTGTTGTTGCTATTGTAGCTAGTGTAGTGCATACATTCTATTTTTCGGCATTCAAGCGCTTAAGGGTGGGCCAATGCTGACTGCTCATTTCTTGTTGCGTGTGTGTGAGTGTGCGTGCGACTCCTTTCGTGTATAGAAATTTACCCTAATGGTCGACAGGATATGTCCGGTCCAAACTGGTTGCGCAACTTTGCTGGCTGCCGTGATCTGTTGCTGTTCATTTTGTTTGACTTCTTTCTTCGCAGATTTCTGCAGCTTTTCTTCTCAAAGTTTTGGTACATTTATCCTTACTTTTTAATTGTATTTTTCAGCTTGCTTTCAAAATGTCCGTTAACTGCCATAACAACAACAGCAATATAGAATATTGCTGTGTATTAGCATTTGCTGTTTACTGACCTTATTTCGGCGCCAAACCATTCGTTGCCCGCCGTCCACCTTTGGCCGCTTTGCTGTCGTGCAGCGTCATTAAGCCTGCCGTTGTAACTTTTGTCCGTTTCGACGGTTAAATGTCAGTAAGTTTTAGTATGTTATTAATGTTATTACTTAAGTTATTACAATTTCCTGTGTGAACTGGTTTTTTATTTTTTTTACTTGTAGTTGCATTACTAGATCTGTCACTAAGTAATTACTTTCTTCCATATAAATTTCCCTTCCCTCGTCTTGATTTTTGCTTCATCTCATTAATCGCATTATCAAATCAGAATTATTCAAAGCTCTCATTTCAGTTTTGGCTCATCTCAGTAATCGATTCTCGTCTCATGGATCTAACTCCAAATGCAAATCGGATTTCCTTAAAGTTCCCGTGTTGAGTTTAGACTTCATCTTGATATTAGTTTTAAGACTTCAAATGCAAAGACAAATCGGAATTCTCCACCGTCCTCATGTCGGAAATCGGAATTCTGTGGTGTATAAGGGCCCACTATGCTACATTCCGTTGACTAAGATGATGGCTTCTGCCCGATTTTGGAAAAAAGTAAGCCAATAAAATCGTTGCTCCAAAAAGATTAGCAAACAGTCACTCCATGGCGGTGCGTTGGTCTCACCACAATCTTGAATGTGTTTCTTATACTTTATACTGAAGCTCATTCCAGCTGGCGTAAGACTTTTGATTTTTAAAGCGATCGACCACAGATATACTTAAACGACCTCCGTATGCATTCCACCCTCTCATAAATTGCGTAAGCCGTTCGAAGTCGGCTTGAAACTAGCAGATCCCTCCATTTACTGAAGAACACTGTACTACACAACTGAGATGTGAAAATGGACTCCAAAAAATTGTAAAAGCGGGCAAGGAAGTAATATTTTAATATCCAAACTGAAATAAATAAACAACGCAGTTTTATAACGAAAGCTAGATAGCTACAACTGGCAGAGTTTGCTGTCTCACAGCAGTGACCCGCAAGATTTCTTTGAAAGTTCGAAGTGGACGATGAAGGTACTAAAGGTTTAGACCAGCACCGGTCGCTGAGGATGGTGGCACACAGTAATGAGGTTGTAAGCAGTCAGTGTCCGATATTTTTGTTTGATCTAAGGAAGAGGAACTATGGATCTTAGTTAGCAATAAGGGCAAGGCCTTAATCGAGAGGTTTATCCACAAATAAATGAAACGGTCAGACTCTCGGACTACTAGTTTATTACTCGTTCGAGTGCCTGGTGGTAGGGGAATTAGTGGAAGTCAGAGAGATATGCAGTGGCGAGGTTATTGGAAGTCAGTGTCCGATATTTTTGTTTGATCTAAGGAAGAGGAACTATGGATCTTAGTTAGAAATAAGAGGGCTTTAAACGAGGTTCATTCACATATAAGTTAATTAGTTCAACCGTCGAACAATTCGTTTGTTGTACATTTGAGAGTGTTCGGTCTCAGCCCTAGGGAAAATTTGCGCCCCGCTCTTATTGAAATGGGAACGGATTGGATATCCATTGCCACTAAGCGTTCTATCGGCAGTGTTACTTTCACCGAATCAGGAGGCATAACCGAAACTGACATTAGCCATCTCACCAAATTTATGATAGCCTCAACGCGCCTTATCGGGTTTTTGTTTTTGAGGGTCTTATGATCAATTATATTAAGACGTAAGATTCCTGGTAGGATCAGATTCTTAATTTAAACTCGATCTAGTAGTATTTGAGCACGCCTCAAAGATGGACATCAGGAAAGAGTTTATGTGTCTTATTTTACAGTTCTTTTTCGATGAATGTGAAATCGGAAGCCAGCGGAAAGCTGAAAATATGAATAGTGTTCATGGTCCTGATCTCGTAACGAAAAATCATTGAAAATTATGGTTTCATCAGTTACGTTCCGGCAATTTTATTGGTGTGAAACATGGAAAGCCAATTCTCGAAAATATTGCAAAAAACAATGGAGCTACCGAGTTGGAGCGTTCTGTAAGCACTGTTTTGATGGCCAAGGAGCTAATTATGGCACAAAAAACGATTGGGAACCATTTGAATAAAGCTGAATACAAAAATAAACTCGATGAAGGGTTGCTCCACGAAATGACGCAACAAAAGCCCTCATGAACCGAATTTCCATCTGCGATTCGCCGCTGAATCGCAACACAATCGATCAATTTCTGAAACGAATGGTCACTGAGGATGAAAAGTGGGTTTCTCACTACAACGCCAAGTGAAAACAGTTGGAGTTGAATTGGCAGGGAATCATGTACATGTACTGAAGAGGCTTTCATGACCACTTCAAAAATGGAATCATTCCAAATCTGCTAAATAAAATTTGGAATTTAGTTCAAAATTATTAGACCTCATATATGTATAACTTGAGAACAAGTCAGAATATATCAATTCTGAAGTACTAGTTCACTGCATTACGGATTCTTATAATTTCAGTCGTTCGAAAATCCACCGAATCCAAACCAAAAATTTATTTGAAAACCTTCTCAACCGAGTTCAAAGTTCACTCCTCACAGCTTCCCAAGAATCAAGCAAGTTCCCATCACTAAAAGCCAGTTTTGATTTCTGGAAACATTTTTCACCATACAAAGAAGATTTTCTCACGCCACAGCATCACTAAACTGGATATCCCATCCAATATTATTTTATATCCCTTTTCTTAGCTCGAAACCGTTGAAAAGGTTCACTACAAAATACTGAACTTTCACATGAAATTTCAACGCACATTTTTAGTCTCAAAAATAGCAGCAATCCAAGCAATCTTCTAGTCGCTCTGCAATAAAAGGGGTTGCTTGGCCGGTTTGGCAAACTGGACAACGGTCAGCGGTGGTAGCGGCTGAAGAACAGCATCAACTGCAAAGAGCATCAAACGCTTCGATGCTGCTATCTTCTACTCAGGTCGCTGATGAACTTTAACACATTCGAGCGGCATCCTTCGGCGCCCAATCAACCCTTTCGTAGATGCTGCTGAGCGACTGCCGAAATATTGAAAACTTGTTCCTCAGCGCTGGCATATCTATACAGTTATCTGCTCGTAGCCGCTGGTCAATCGGCCAACGCATCGGCATCACTACCGCCGTTTCAAGTGTAGATAGCGCCTATGCGATCGCGGCTAAGCTTTGTTGGGGTAGTTTACAATTGTCTGGTGTGAGTTTGCTTAGTTTGTTGTTGTTATAGCGGTTAAAATATTCACATCTTGTGAAGATAAATACCTATGTCTATGTTAGTATGCAAATAAAAACATTTGCATTTTAGAGATTTTTTTTTAACTTTTCTGAGATAGTCTCTTGTCCAGTCTGAGCGAAAGATTTTAGTGTTTGTTGCCATTCGAAGATTTATCAGCATCTTCGTGTTTAACGTAGAACATGTTTTTGTTGACCGAATAAATGTTGTTATATAAATTTGGCAGTTACATTTTTTTTAAATAAGTTGTTACTGGGATGGATGTATCATTGGCTGCGATTGTAATAAAATATGACAAGCTACAGAATCAAAAAAAAATATCGTAACCTAAAAAATATTTTATTGGATTAATTTTCAACTCAAAGCTTTAGAAAATCCTTAAACTACTTAAAAGTGCGAAACGGTAGATCTGAAGAACACAAAATTCATATTGGCACCCGATAGAAAAGACTGTAGGAAAGTGATCGGAATTCTAACTGGTCACAGTCTGTTGGCGACCCACGCCCGCAGAATGGTGCTGACATATCGAAAAGACTGCAGAAAATATCTAGAGCGATGCACTACGGAAACAATGGATCATCTTTTGTGCACTTGTGACTCATTGACAAGACTGCACTGTAAGCACCTGGAGTCCCCACGGCATGATATACTGGGAGTAGGTATCGATAGTGAGGCCGCAGAGTCTGTTAAAATTCGCGTCAAGCGCAGACATCATAAAGTATGGCTACTCCTCATGGACCCAGCAACTGAACTCTATCTGATATCGCACTGTGTGTGGTCAACGGCATAGAACCTGGTACTTGTTAAATTTAAACGTGTCTTAATTTGACGCTTAAGTCAATACTTCCCACAATGCTCTCTCTTTAATTATTCCGCAAAGAAAAAGTGTTGTGTTAGAAATCATTAGATTGACTTCAAGACAAAGGTGGTTCACTTGTACAATTAACAGCCGCTACAACCAAATCTTTCTTCAATTCAATCGTTTTATAATGTAGAGCATTTTGTGTAAGCTTACAGATTTGGAGAACTCCAGACTCCTACATTTATTGACCTACATCGATTATATCGTGAATCCAATAAGGAAAGCTACGTTCTATCGACTTTGCCTAACAAAGCCGTGAAATTTCCATAAAAGGTTTCTTATGTTGCTTTACAAACATATTTTATCTTAAAATCGATTATCAATTGAGATGTCCCAGTCCCCATCCCAAACATTATACCAGTCATCGTTCAATGACGCAAAACTTGCCGAATCGAGAAAAAAATGTGTTAGCTGGAGCCAAAGTAGAACCAAAGCAGAATCCAGAAAGAAGCCGGTTTAACACCTCAAATTAGTTTAGAGCCATTTTCTAAAGTTAACAGTAAGAGATCTTCAGTCCTGAGTCCATACTAGAGACAGCGATGAGCCAGGAAATTTGAAAAATAATGAGAAGGCATCGATTAATGGAAACTGGCAGCTTTCAAATGTGTAGACTTGCATTGTGTGTCGAGTGGTGTGTGGTTCAATATTTTTATTGCGGTACGACAATTGAAAGTTCTGCAGGGTGGCGTTGACAATCCTTTCTTTGCTTTTGAATATGTTATATCCGAGGTCTACTTATGCAGCAATTTTTTCACCATATTTCGTTTGTTTTTTTGCTATTTCAGCTGAGATGTTTGTTATTGAACATATATCATTTGCATATTCTAGGTCTTCGAGTCGTATATTTATATCCCAGCTTATTCCTGTCATTTATCGCGTACCCTTTTCCATTACTATATCCAATACAATGTGACAGAAGGTAGCCCGGACGAACGCCCGCGTCTACTTTTGTTCTATTACTGAGCTCTTCTTCGCACAAAATGCGGCAATCCGCCTTAGAGTAAAGCGCTGTTACTATTTCATTTAGTTTTGAGGGGACCGCTTTACAAACTCAAACGTTCCAGATTTCAAGATGGTGAAGTGTATTCAAAACATTGCGGACGTTGGTAAAGATCAGATAGAAGGGGGAGCGCCAAACGACCAATTACTTCATTTTAAAAAGTAGGATATTTACCTGGTAATTTCCGAAGGATCCTGGACGAAAGCATGTTTGCTCTTTTCTAAATATCGGTAGCAATATGATAGATATTTAAACTAAAAGAGTTAAATCACTCATTGAGAATGATTCATGTCCGAAAGATTTCAACGACTCTGCAACCCGTATAATGGTTGTAGTAAAAGACTCAAATAGAAAGATTAACAAAACAGTAAAATCTGACTTTTAAAGTTTAAAAATATGGCATGTTTGCCGACAATGAGACCGATAATGAAAATGTGATTCCTAAAAAAAAGTAAAAGGAAAAAATGTATTTTAGCAGAGTCAAAGTATTATAAATGCTCTTAAACAGAAGCATCCAAAGTGATATGGTTTTCTGAGTTGGCCTGATGTCAGCTAAGAATTGATATGACGGAAGCGTGGTTAATTCGGTTCTGGCAATATTACGCTTAAGCTTTCAGAAGTGTTGGTACTTGACGTCAATACAATGCTACTATCCTCGATTGTATTCGTATATAGTAAGTGAAATATTGAGACCCGAAAAAACTTCACTGAAAACTCTTCGAATACCGCCGGCATGCATGGAAGTTTGTGCCTTAATGGCCACTACCGAGAAAACTTTATATATACTTTACTTTTGTTTGGATCACAAGTTACCGATATATACACAAAAACTACATAGCACATCAAACTAGATTAACCAATATTTGAGTGTCCCTTACTGAGTTGACGGAGAGAATCAAGAAGTAAAGTAATTAAGGGAGAGATCCATTAAAATGTTTGAATTGAGTATTTGGTACGAACTGAGAGATATAAAAAACAACATGTATAAGCTCGGATTTTGAAGAAATCAAAGTCAGCCACACTGGGCAAGACTAAGTAGGTTAAGGTCTGAGCAAAAGCAGAATATCAGTCAATTTGGTCAAAAAAAATAATGTTATGAAAATCGCTGACAATGATACTGAGAGGCAAAATTCTCAAACGATAACAATTTTTGAGAAATTTGACCTTGAACACCTTAAAAACTACATTGGATAACACCCTGATTCATTGATAAGTTCCCGTTAGCAGCGCCCCTCAAATTCCAGATCTCATGAAGCCAGCCAACTCTGACTACGAACTAGTCAATTCAAGTTATCACAATTCTATTCCACGCTTATAGTCAAACCATTGTTCATTGTTACCCCTCTATATTTTTTAACTCGACACACATTTCCGCTTGTCAAAGCATTAAGGCTGTCAAATGCAGCATCGAAACTACGAAAGCTCAATTTTTTCACTCCTCTACTCAGTATTCTTTATTCATACTCATATTTTTTCGTCGACCTCATTTGTTAGCGTCGATTTTTGTGTGTAATAATTGCAATTACTAACCCAATTAACAAATTATATTTATACAGCATACTTTTAGGGGCAAGTGCTCAGCTCATGCAGATGGCATAAATGCAATCATTCTATACAGCGCGCAAGAGCAAACAAAACAAAGCACAATAGAAGTATGAGAAAATGCAGCAAAAAAAGTATTAATAAATAAAATGCTGAATTCAAAATTAAAAAACAAAAAAACTGCAACAAAAATATGCGTCATTAATGCAAACAAATAGCCAGTGAGGAAAAAAATAAATTTTAAATACCGTTGCTGCATGAAAAAAATATTCATTTTAATGCGCTTATGAATAAGGTAAAAAAATTAAGCAGCAGTTTGAAGTGTGTAGCTTCTATTATATATGAGATCAAGCAAAAACATGAGTGGGCACTGAGGACAAGCGTAAAGCGCATAACCAACACATATATAAACGTTAAACGGCTATATGCGCATGTAAGTGTACGGCGCGCTAGAGCGCATATGTACCGCGCCGCTCAATCACACAAGCAAACACTCCAGCCCATGGACACAACACACTTATTGCAATGTAAGCGCACAGGATCCGACAGCGCCTAGCGGCCATTGTTGGCACATTGCTGGACGTCGAACGGAGCGTCACAAGAACCGTGCCCGCTTCCAATTTGTCGAGCAAAAATGGACAAGCAAAAAATGAACGGTGCCCAATGCATTTGAGCGCGCACAGCAGCCAACAAGCGGTCACCGTATACAAATACAGCACACTAGGCGAACACTTGTCAGCTGGCGCGGGGGCGCGGTCATTACGCCTGCCTGCCGGCCAGCGCCGCATATGCGTGGCTACCGCGCGCGCTATTGCCACACTACTTTTACCACGCGCTTTTACAATTCGGGCATCTCTTTTTCCTTTTGCTCACTTTTTATCGCGCTCACCCACCGCCCGCGCCACGCCTCACCAAATTTATATATAGGCGCCTAGCACGCAGCGTGCTGCATTTTCACATTTTCCATTTTTCGCATCGTATTGGATGAATGTGATTTTTCGTTTCATTTTATTTTTTCACTCACTCACGCATGCAATAAAAATTACACGAAAAAACTGCAACGAAAAATACAGCAAAAAAACGCGAAATAAAATGAGCACAACAAAAATTGTGCAATTACAATAAAAAGAAGCAGCGCAGCGCAAAAAAAACCAAAAGCATATATGCCGAACGGTCGGCGCAGTGGTCGGTGTGTGTATGTGTGCGGTAATAAGATAAAAAAGAGAAGGGCAGGACACAAAAATACACATGTGCGAAACGCACGAAAATACGCGTGCAACGCCGCGGTCATTGCAGCGAAAATGTATTGAACAGCCAGCGGAACGCGTGCACTTGGGTAACTATGTGTGCCGCTTTCGGTGCATTGGCAACAGCAGCGCGCGCCACTATACGGAGCCTTGTAAATAATATAAAAAGAATGAGATATACTTTTAGGCGCGCAATGCTGAGGCTGAGTAAATGAGCTGCTGATTTTCATTTGGATACAAGCGCAGGCAAATAAATAAATAAATAAATAGGCGCGCTGGTGTACATTGCCGCGCGCGGCTGATGTGTGGCAGATGCGCGGCGTCATCACAGGCGGCATGGCTATGTGGAGCGCGCGAAGCAAATTAAGTGCGAGAAGATGAAACATGAAAAAATACAATGTGATCTATAGGCAGCAGACAGTAAGAGCACCGCTACCTAGTCACCACTCCGCCGTGTTGTTGCTTGTGTTGACTGGCAAGGCGTTCGCGTGGAGGCGCTTCAGAGTTGTATATATTTACTGTATTTTTTGTTTTGCGCGTTTGAGCAAGTAAGGAGTGCTAGCTACAATAACAACACAAAGCAAAGGGTATATACAAAATAAAATAAAATTTATAGCGGATTGGCTGACGCGGTCGCGAAATGCGTGCGCTTATGCCCGCATTTGCGCGACAGCAACAGACGTGAGTTAAGCGGCGGCAAGCAGTGAGGGATCGCAGCGCGTTACCTATTGCCGCCAAGCATTAGCATTGTATTGAATACACGCGCACAAATGCGCGCACTTTAAAGCTACAAGTACAATGTATGTATGCGCGCGTGTGGCTGCTTGGACCTCGTGTGCGTCGTGCGGTGTAATCGCATGTGCGCGGTGTGAGCGCTTGTACATGTCCATGATGGATGATGATAATGTGACGCGTAACAGCCAAAACACACATAGAAACACTCGGGCGCACTTGCTTACCCCGATCGCTGTTCGATAGTTAGGTAGCGCATACATCGCCGTGGCGGCAGCATGTATAAGACAGCAATCGGCACACTCACACACACACACACACTCACACCCTACGCATTTTCATGCAACATTAACAATTATGTTCGTCTCACATTGTTTTAAATGTACACGCCTCAGCACTCTCGAGCTGCCACTCGAGCGTTACTTTGCCCCTTGCGCGCGCCTTCAGTGCCCCACCTGCCCCACCTACGTGCCAACTCAGCTCATTGCGAGCTCATTAAAATGTGCCCAGCAATGCATTTGTATTCCGTCGCCGTGTCCATCTCTTTGTTCGTTTGCCCATGCATTTGTGCGTGTGTGAGAGTGTGCACGCGCTCTTGTTGGTGTGTGGGTATGTCCGTTCACCGGCGCTGGCACCCGCATCCGCTTGTCGCTTACGCTCCGCACTCGGCTTACACAACTTTTATGCATCGGAAATCGGAACTGATTAAAGTTGAAATTTAATGGATATTATAAAATCTGGGGGAAAATTCGGAAGAAACAAAACAGTTATACGATAATCTCATATATTATAGGCATATATAGTATAATATATGTATGTAGGCATATCTCCGTATGGGTGTATGTAGTTGTCGCAAACAATTTTATTTATTAACTGAAAACTGGTAAATTGGAAAGTTTAATATTCCAAAACTTTTAATTACTTCGAGTTCAAAGACTTGATTTCGGTTAAAATAAAAAATTTGAAATTTCATAATTTTTAATTATAGGACCGTTGAATTACCTAAGATCTACCATAAGTATACAACCTTATAGGTTTCCTCTACGCGTTTTCTGAAGTCACCACTCTCTAACAATGTATTGTAAACAAAAAAATAAATTCTTCAAATTCATGACATTTTAAAGGTCTTACTGCTCACAAATTTCGTAAGAACGATCAATTATCTTCCTAAATGTTACTCAATAGTCCGTGGCTCTGTCAGTAAAGTCAGCTAAGCTCCTCCTCTACTCTTCTAAAATTTATTCTCAAAAGCCATTTGAATACTATGAGGAGACCTCAATCTGACCTGTATTAAGAGAAGAGCAAAAAAGCAAAAGTAATCTTTACATGTTTGGAGAATTTGTTATTCTGAATTAACCACCGAGGTTCAACTCGGCGTTATTTTTCACTGAAAGTGAAGAAATATTCAAAATAAAGTTAGAAATTGCTAATCAGAATCTTTCGAGATATTTTTACATTCAACAGAAAAGGAACTAGTAGCGATATATGTACATATATCCGATTTTTCAACGACTTAGCGGTTTACAATAGCAATTTTTACTTCTGACCTTTTAGGTTGGGTTAAGAGGTCGACCGCAGGCATGCTGTCAAATAAAAAGAAATCTTAAAGAACTATGAGTTGATCGTTCTGAAGCACTAGTTCGTGTATATTCCGATAGACTGGCGGTTAAACAGGCGGATATGACTAAATCGACTCAGCTCGTCACCTTGATCATTTATATATAATATATGGCATATTGAGTCCTTTACTAAGTAAATGATTTTGATGACAACAGTTATTCTTATTGTAATTTTTCGCAATCAACTTTACACTTAACTGCTTTACCGTAATACAAGGTGGATTCCAAAGTGAACAGGACTTTGCACGGTCCAAAAGCATGTCGAACGAGTGTTTTAGCTCGTTGGTCGGCATGACCGCCAGTATGCTGGTGCAAGCCTTTTGAATGGCCTCTAAGTCTGCATAACGCTTTATTTTAAGGGCAAATGCATTTTTCCGAAAAGGAAGAAGTCGGACGATGCCATATCAGGTGAATACGGGGAGTAGTTACTGGTTAAAATGTGATTTTTGGTCAAATAATCTATCACAAGCGTCCTTCGAATATTGGATTCTGAGCAATTTTTGGACGTCAGCAATTTGCGCGGAACAAATAGTGCACACATTTTTCGTAAGCCCAAATGTTCAGTCAAAATGCAAAATGTTCAATTCCATTTCCATGAATTTCAATGAATCAAAGTTTCAATGGAATTTTCGGCGATCACGGATTTTGATTGACCCACATGTTGATCGTCATTTATGTTCTCACGACCACTTGAAAACGTGGAAACCACGCATGCACTCTGCCTACGGGATAGGCAATCATCGCCATAAACTTGTTTCATCAATTGAAACGTTTCGGTAAAAGCATTACCAATTTTAAAATAAAATTTAATGTTGGCTATTGACACTTGAAACGCAACAAATTCACTTCCAATCCATGAAATGTCAGGAAATTCTCACTGGACAATCGATAAAGATAGCAGATTCTAACGCACCAGTCGACATATGCATTACGAAACCAGGGGGCGCTAGAAAAAAAATCCTGTTTACTTTGGAACGGAAATGAAATTTGATCACTCGGATATTTATAGTAGAGCCTGTTTGTAAAAAATTTTCTAAAATATTTTTAAATAGTTTTTGTTTGTTGCCCCATCTATGGAATATGGAAAAAGGTAAACAGCGTTTGCGGCATGCGGTTGACTGAACGCCAATTTCAAAATTGCTTTGCAAAATTTCGTTCCGGCAATTTTAATCTTAAAAATGTACTACGTCCTGGAAGGACTCTTGGAGTCGATCTTGTTTGCTTTGTCTAATACCACCGTTCGCAAGCACATGAAACGTCTGGCATTAACTACGATAGCTTGACATATGGGTTAATCATGTTTTTACAGAACAAAATTTGCTTCTTTGCATTAACGACTGTGATTTGATTTTTAAATGTCTAATAAGTGATCTATTTTTGTAGCCTGTTATTGGTGATGAAAAGTAGGTTGTGCACAATACTGTAGTGCGCAAAAGATCATGGCCTAAAGGGGATGAGGCCAGGCCTAAAGGGGATGAGGCCAAAACCACTTCGAATGCCAAAAAACAAAAGCTCCTTCTGTCGGTTTGTTGGATTTCAAAGAGATCGTTAATCAGCTGAGCAAATGGAGTGATTTAATTAAACGGAAGAGGCCAGAATTGATCGTCGGGATATTGCGAGACTTCATACAAGTGTGATTAGTGTACCATATTATACAGACTTAGCACCTTTGGACTTTTACTTATTCCGGTCTCTGAAAAATTTTTGAATAAGAGAACCGCCACCTCAAATCAAGACGTCAAAAACCACTTGGTCCAGGGTTTTGACTGGAAGTATCGAAAATTATACGAGCGTGGAATTAATATCTTGCTCTGAAGATAGCAAAAGGTATGGCATCAAAATGAAGAATTAATAAAATATTTTAAACAATAAAAAATATTTCTTAAATTGCACTAAAAAATTAAATTATTTAGGAAAGGACCCAATATGTCTTAGAGTAGCCGACTTTCCTCCTAAAAAACGCTGTTCACAATTTTTAAACATTTTAGGTAAGTAATCATTACATGAAGCACATTGATTCTCAGCGTAGATAATTTTAATATTATTTACAAAAAAAAAAATATTTTCTCATGCTCGCAGAATTTTTCTAGATAAACCACCAAATAACTAAATATTAGCTTACAAATAATTTTCCATCTCCAAACATGTGAAAAACAAGGTCACAGTTATTCTACTAGCATTTATGTCATTATAATTCTCACCACAATAAAATAAATTTATTCAGTAACAAAAATTCAATGATGATCAAACTTTTCATTTAGATAATTCAACACAAAACTTTCGGTCATTTAATTTACTCAAACACATGCTATAAACATATTTTTGCATTTGATTTGTTTTGAAACTTTTTCATCGGTTTATCCGCCTTTCCTATTGCCTCGCTGTTTACCTAATTGCCAATCGATTGGCATCGAACTAAGTAAGTCCATCAAAACGTTGCCTTTCGGCACGAGTTCGGTAACTGTTCCGTTTAAATTTTTAATTCATTGCTAATTTCCAGTTTGACCCTTTCGAAAGCGTGCGGAGAAGAGTGCAAGAAGAAAAGTTGACGTTTTGCAAAACCAAAATGTCTTTGCATGTCTGATGTGCTCGGCTGAGTAGTTAATAATGAAGTTGGACTTTAATTTGGCCGGTTGCTAAGCGAGTTTAAAATTGCTATCAAATAACTGTAATAACAGTAAGAAAATTGTGAAGAAATTTTAAAAGGTAAACATGTTGGATTTGGAAGTAGTTTTAAAACAAAATTTAAATTAGAAATTGTAGAGATGTAGCTACATATATAGCTAGAACTGCGCTCGAGAGTAAGTTCCATGGGTTGTGAGGTAAGTGTACTTTAAAAAAGCTGGAGAAAAACACAGTATTAACTCAAAACGCAAAGTGCCCGGAATTTTCTACTAGTTAAACAGCCGCTGGGAAGTTCTACCCGGCTTACAACCCAACCCTTGCCTCTTGTGACTACCATTTGTTCCAGAACGCCTTCACTGGCATAGGGCTTACATCAGTCCACGATATTATAAATTGGTTTGATACGTTCTGTGTCTATGCCGGGGCCGGATGTAATTCACAAATGGTTAGAATAATAAACAATTTGACATCTTCTCAGATGCTTCTCTTCTTTGCGACAGCGTGCCAATCGTTCTTCCTTTTCGTTATTTGGCGCCAATTGGAGATTCCAAGTACGACATGACCTAGCAAACGTAGCCGCAGAAGCTATGTCAGGAAAACTCGCAACGTCGACTCATCAGTTGTTGATATCGCCCATGCCTCTGCACCATATAGCAGGCCGGGAATAATTAGTAACTTATATAGTTTGGTTTTTATTCTTCGAAGACTTTACTTCTCAATTGCCTAATCAGTCCAAAGTAACACCTGTTGGCAAGAGTTATACTGCGTTAGATTTCGAAGCTGACATTGTTGTTGCTGTTAGTGCTGGTTCCAAGTTAAACGAAATTATCTACTACCAACGGTGACATTGGAGCCAAGTGGCGAGTGTGACGAATATTTGTTTGATGACAGGATTTCGTCTTTCCCTCGTTCACTACCAGACCTCATCGTTTCCCTTCCTTATGCAGTCTGAAGAAAGCAGAACTATCGGCGCGGGTGTCGAAGCCAATGATATCAATATCTTCGGAGTGCGCCAGCAGCAGTCCAATCTAATAAAGGTTGTATCTTTTCTATTTAGGTCTCCATCTCGAATTATTTAAAAAATTTAAATTAGTATAATAATTTTAGAATTAAAAAGTCTCACTATAGGGAGTAGCCTTTTCTGAAAACTCGTTTGGTATCGATCGGCTCGAATAGGTCCTTCTCGATCATGGCGGAGCTTTTGGTATTGCTCAACGTCAGTTGTAACAGCCGGATACCAAATTCAGACATCGCGGCATAAAGGCAACTCCTTTTCGTGCTAACAAAAGCATCTTTGAAATCGACGAAAAGGTGGTGTGTGTCTTCTATTCACGGATCCAATTAGTTTGTTGACGATGGGCTTTAATCTTTCTTTTCAGTTCTTCGCCCCGTATTTGAACCGCTCGGCTGAGCTGCTGAGATGGCTAACAAAAAGAAACAATATCGATTAAAAAGTCGATTTTGAAGCGACAATAAAGGCAATATTTCCACGTCGATCACCAACGTGAGTATTCTTTGAAGCAAGGAGGCAGTATGGGGTTGCTTGCAAATCGGTTGCATATATCCTGAAATGCCATTAATAGCTAATGAGATTACCAAAGTACACAAAGGAAAACAATAATGCATTTGAACCTAAAACTTACCGATCCAAACAAGGTTAGAAAAAAAAGTTGCCCTGCGCAACTTCATTCTGCTTGCTGCAGCAGGTTAAACTTCTACTTATCCGGAATCGACCGCCAACATACCAGATATATATCCCCGCATATCACTAACCACCTCGTTGTATGCCCAGCGAAGTTCACTCATCTAACACCCACCTCTCTACGCTCCGATCGCGGTGAAACAGCTCGTTTCCTAGGACTACCGTTGCTGATTTTGATTGCAACGCATACCTTTTGCTCAAATGGTCTAGAAAAGAGCTTAGAGACAAGCCATATTGTGATCACATGTGGACCGGATAAGGATTAGTAACAATGACACATGTCAGAAAGTGTTGAAGATATGAAAGTTTTCTGTCCAGTCTTACCTAGAACTCATCGTATTATATTAACTTTGCAGTTCATGGGACTAAATGATGTATGTATTATAATTAGATATCGAATTTCTTTTAAACTTCGCAAATACATCTGTTCGAATCAAAGTGAACCTCCTTCTAGCATTACTAAAGGCCAGTAGTTCTATGTATGGCGTGATAGCTGGCCATTGTAATCTATGAACTGAAAAGTTCCGGCCTGACACATATATGCTTTTATTGCTTCTTGAAATGCAATTGAAGCAAACAGTTAGATCTATTTCAGGTTTGCGGACACTGTCTCGGGAAAATAAACCAGCAACCAGCAGAACCCAAAAGAGGCTGTTACCGATGACAATATCAAAAAACCCCACAAAGTAAATTTGAATGACCGAAGCGAAGTTGTTAGAAATATCAGGCATTCTGAAGATATCAATTGAAAGTGTACGTCATATCATTCAAGAATGGGTATGCACATAGCTTTACAAAGTAGGTCCCGCATGAGCTCACGTTTGACCAAAAGCAAAGGCGAGTTGATGACTCGGAGCAGTGTTTTGAGATATTCGAACATGATGAACTCGGGTTTCTGAGAACGGCTGAAACATGGTTCCACCGTTTCACACTGAAGTTCAATCGACAGTCATCCGAGTGGCATGCAAACGATGAATCCGCTCCAAATCACAACAGTCGGCTGACAAGGTTAAGGCGTATGTATTTTGCGATATGCATGAAAACATTTTTATTAACTATCTTGAAAAAGGACGAACCCTCCAACAATTATTATGGAGTTATTTGGACCGTTTACAATATGAAATCGTCTAAACAATTTGAAGAAAAAAAACTGCTGAAAACGACGACAAAAATCCGTGATTTGCATTGCTTTCACATTAACCACTGTTCTCAGATCTCAAAAGACTGCTCGTGGTAAAGAAATTTTCCTGGAATAGAGAGGTGATCGCTGAAATCATTTCTAAGATTTACAACCAGTGTAGCGATTTAAACTGTGGCTATTGAAACTTGGGTCGAAAGTAGATTATTTCTTTACGAAGAAGTATTGCGTCTAAAGCAGAACAATTATGTTGTCCGTTCGACTCGAAAGCGAATATTCGTGGTTATACTGTGTAGTATGAAAACTTTCGTTGAAAAATAGAAAAAAAATTTAAATTTAGTAAAATGAACATGTTTTTAATTATCGGTAAGTAAACAAATAGCCTGCGCGCATAAAAGTATGCTAAATATTCAAAAAAAAAAAAAATTATGTAAAAGTTGAAAATGTCAACAATAAAATCTAATCTTCTGCCAAAGCGCGTCATTAAAATGGGTGCACAATGCATTACAATAACAAAAACAATACACGTTAATGGCGCAAAATCAGAAAAATCTCATTTGAAAAATTAGGCAGCGCAAAAAGTTTAATGAATGAATCAAACAACAACAAAAACCAGCAGAAAAAAAATCGAACCGAACAGATAACAACGCCGGCTTTAAGGGCAAAAAGCAAATGCATCACAACAACATAAGCAACAATAAGCACAAAGCGCCAATTTTATGTTGCTGTCAGGGCATAAAATCAGGCAACAACAAATTTAACAGCAACGACAACAACAACAACAGATGTGCTGCAAGTAAACAAGTAGCATTAAATGCTTTAGTAACTGACAGCTCTCGCGTTATAAGAAGGGAAAAAATAAGCGCACAACAGCAACAATAACACAAACAGCAGCAAATGTCGCACACGCACCAGCAGCAGCAGCAACAACAACCGAAATAATGAGCAACAACAGCAGCAAACAGCTGCCGTGCAACGCAATGCCCAAAAAAAGCAAACAAAAATGGCCGCTGCAGCTAACGACCATCGATTGCCCCAGCAGCGGCCATAATAAAAGCATAAAAAAGCCGCAGTAAATGCCGTGGAGGAGCTGGGGGCGCGACGAACAAAGCGAAAAAGGCGTAGAAAAACGGCGCGGCGGGGAAAAGTGCGTGCAATGCGAGCAATAAATAAAATTGCAGCGATAGCAGCAGCGCGAACAACAAAAAATAACACCAACAATAAAAAAAAAATACGCGATAAGGCCACGAGTATATGGCGGCAGGAAAATAAATGAAATGAATTGAAATAAAATGAAATAAAGCAAAAAAGTGCAAAAATGCAACCACGCGTGTGTGTGTGAGTGCGCATGTAAAAAAGCAAAAAATAAAATGCAGCCGCGTTGCGGCACTATGACAACAAAAAATATGGTGCACAAAATCAACGTAGCTCCTCTTACCGCACACTTCGTAGCCCCTTTTACCAAGCTCACGCGCCCATATACGCTGTAGCGGCCCAAAGCGCCTGAAGATAGGCACCAACATTCACAACCATCACCCCCAACACCGACAACCGTCTGTAGAGGATGTGCGTGGCACGCATAATGCAACGCACTGTAACGCAAAGCGAGCTGTGAAAAGCGCTGTAGAGAACAGAGGGGAGGCGCGACGTGGCGGTCGATGCTGGTGTGTGCCAGCTGTTTGACAACCGCAAAAATTTTTAATTTAAAAAAATCGACAACAACCGGAAAATGTGCTGCGACAACAACAACAACTGCCATAACTACGAAGAACGAGAAGCCCATTTTTGTTGTAGTTGTTGGGGAGGGGAGTGCCGCGCAGGAGAAAACAAAAACTTAATGAGTAAAAAGAGTTGGACAGCAGCAAGCAGAGATGGCAACGCTTGTTGTTTGTATTTTTTGTTTTGCAAGCCCCTTCTCCGTCAATGTTTTGTTGGTTTATTTTTATTGTTTTTGTTTTTGTGCCAGGCAGCTGGGATGCGGCAAAAAGGCAATAACAGAAAAACGGTATGATTTTTTGTTGTTTTATTTTCATTTAATTTTCAGTTCAATGTAGATTTTTTTTAAACAAAAAAAAAAAAACAGTTTTCTTCTTGCTCTGTTGGCTTTATTTCATTTATTTGTTATGTTTCGCTCATTTTATTTAAAACGTTGCTTAAAAGGAATGTCACGTAGAACAACGTTAAGCAAGTACTAATAAGTTATAGTAATCCTAAAAAAAAAACATTTCTAACCATTCAATTTCTGTAAAAACACCAAAACTTATGCAAAACCAATCCTACTTTACTTTTGTTGCAATGTAAAAACCCCTCTAGGAATTTATTCATAAAATATTCTTAACATACTATATAAATTAAATATTTTTGTTGTAAGCATCGTCGAAAATTATGTTATTTCGCAATTGAAAAATGTTTTTTCGGGATCCCGAAACAAAAAAATCGGGATCCCGAAATTGAAATTATTAATTAATGAAATAATTTCAAATTTTAAGGATTAATTTATAATTTTACGGCATAGTTCAATCGAAGGGAAAACGAAACATTGTTGAAAATATCGTCTAAGAGAACGGATATCTCAGATATGTAACTTGGAATTAGAAGGGATAAGGATTCCTTTCTCTTTTTTGCAATATAAATCCCGCTCTGCGATTTTTGTTATGAATTTTTTATTTTATTTTTTTTTTTTAAGGAAAACGACACATTTTTGTTGCACCGTAAATACCCGTATAGGCCCTTGTTCATCATATAATATTAATTATTCATTGTTATTGTAAACATCTTCAAAAAAATGCATAACTCAAATAATTTGCGGCAAAAAAATTGTAATTTCGGGATCTCGATTTTTTTTAATTTTTTTTTTTTTTTTTCAAAGAGAAAATGATATATTGTTGTAAACATATTCCAATGGATAACTTACTTGTTTTGAAAAAAACAACAATTATTTCGAGATCTCTCTCTTTTTGTTGCAATATAAATTTCCCTCTACCAATTCCTTCTTCAAAAATATTGGTATTGTTCTTTTTAAGCATCCCCTAATGGAATGATATTTCGAACAAAAAATTTTAATATCGGGATTTTTTGTTTCGAGATCCCGAATTTTTAACACTAAATTCTCAAAAATATCCGTAATCTTCTTCTAAACATCATCGATTTAATAATATTTTCGATTTAAACAGTTTTTTTTCGAAAAGAAAATGGTACATTGTTTTCCAAGAATTCCAGATTAAACAATTTTAATTCCGTGATCCCGAACTTTTTATCTCAGAATTTCGATTATAAAATTGTGGGTTATACTTGTAGTTTCAATCAAAGAGAACACGATACGTTGTAGTAAGCATCCTCAAAAAAAAAACTTAATTAGGAGATAAAATTTTTTTCGGGATCCGGAATTAAAAATTTTGGGGCATTATTTCTTTCGGAGAGAAACGGTGCATTTGCACCGCTATCGTTTTTTTTTTTTTTTTGATTAAATCTTTACCCAAATCAAATTATTTGATATAATAAATACCTGAAATTATTTAACGCCCTCTAAGCTAAAAGTCAACAGGTTATTTTTAACACTATTTTACACGAATATTCTAAAAATAATTTTTTTTTTAAGTAATAAAAAATTCGAATCGAATTTCCAATGCCAGGCGTTTCCACAGGGGTGGCGCCACTGCTCAAATTCTTTTCCGTGTTGGTAATTGTTGTTGCTTTTAAAATTACAAAGCTGCGAGGCTTTAGTTGTTGTTGTGCGCATAAAAACAACTACCCATGTTTGTGTTGTTGTTGCTTAATTCCGTAATATGCAACATACACGTGTTGTTGCAGTAATTTTCGAAATTGTTGCTATTGCCATAGTGTTTGTTATTGCTATTGTTTCTGTTATTGTTATTGTTTTTGTTATTATTACAGCGAGCTTTATTAGTGTAGGCGCGCTTTCGCACCTACTGTGAACCAACACGCGCACGCACACACGCGTAATTACACAAAAGCATTGCCTACTTTTGGGGGTTGCACTTTGCCGAAGTATATAATTATCGCTTATATACCAACGAAAATTATATACTTGACACAAACACACGCACTGCACATAACCCAAAATATATTTACATAATGATATGGCAGCGTACAAATAGTTGTATAAATGTACATATGTATGTGTGAATGTGTATGTAAATAAGCGCGTATGTGCAATTTAAAGTATATATACTTATATACATATGTTCAAACATGTATTATATAATTTGTCATGACAGTTGACACGCGAAATGCGGCGCGGCAGTGCTGCGCGCGGGGGGTTAAGCAAATTTCCATTTAAATATATATTTGCTTTGCGTGTATGTGTATGGGTGTGTATGAGTACGCGATTGTCGTAAAGACGGACAGTTCGCGAGGTTTCTGTCAATTTCGCGTATTGTCCGGTGCGTAGTTGAGTAAATATGAGGCTATCGATGCTTAAAACCAACACACGCACACACACACATGCATACATATATGCATTTATTATAATGTATATACAAAGCACACGGTTTGGGTAATGGCATGTTGCTTATGCTGCAACAGAGTAGAGAGTATGAGTGCAACTGCCTGTACATGCGTGTGTATGTATGTGTGCGCTGATCGCCAAGCTGAGTGTGTTAGTCTCCAATTTTATATGCAGAACTCTCCACTCCCACTCGCAAGCAGCGCCTGCTGACTGCTGACTGATAAATATCTGCGTGTAACTACACATTTGTTTGTGCTTGTGTTTGTGTATGTGTGTGCGTGTGAAGGGTCTGGCAATTGAGGTAGGCTCCAGCGTACCCACACAAATACAACACTTTCTTTACTGCCGCTCATGTGGCAATTTGCAGCCCTTCCCCGTTGAACTTCTAGACGTTATTTATATAATTATATACACATTTCGTTGCCTATCGCTGAGGCGCATCTGCAAAAGTATTCTTAATACTTAAGCACAAAGTGGACAAGCCAACAATGTGTGTATGTGTGTGTGTGTATGAATTGGCGTTTTCTTTGCCACAAAGTGCGTAGGCTTGCCACACGCAAATACAACGCCAACAAACGGGCACTATATACGAAATGTACACATACATATATACACAAGTTTATTTGGCATATATGTAGGTGTGTGTCAGATAAGTATATAAGCTATGTATTTTCATAATTATATATCAAAGGTTCACAATCAATAGATATATAGCGCAATACATGCAATAAGCACACAACCTACACATACATGCACAAACACACACATATTCATTAAGTTAATGCATACTGCTAGAGTCTCTATATATGTACATATGTATATAAGTATATGTTTGTACTTTTAAGTGCCACTGTGCAATGGAAAATTGCATCTGCACATTAAAATTGTGTTGCACATTTCTTCCACATTTTCTATTCCCTCAATACCACAACTTTTTTCATGCAACAAACCCAAGCGCATATATATACATATGTATACATCTCAGTAAACGCACACACATGCATTTGCATGCGTTTATGTGTCTTTATAACAGTAAAATTCTTACCCTAGCTTCTTGCCTTAATCTTCGATTTTCTTAGCTTTGATATGGCAAATGCTGTAGTTTGCTAATTTTGTCATATTTCCCAAGCACTTTTAGCCGCCACCTCCTCTATATATCTTAAGTATGCTTTCTCAGATGCACTTTATTGCATTTTCTTACTATTAAGCAAATTAATTTTCATGTTTTCTAAGATTTCCCTTGTTTGTTGCTTTGGAAATTCGTTTTTGTAGCTATGCATCCTTTTTGGACTACTTTTGGACTAGTTCTAATATGATTATAAAAATAGAAAAAATTATTTATTTGAGTCTGTAACGAATCTAGTTTTTGGTTTTGAAAAATATTATTCAAGAGTCAGCTCACGATATTTTGAACTACTTTCGGACTACATAGTTGCTTTATGTTCCAAAAATAGAAAAATTTAGATATTTGAGCCTGTAATGAATTTATGTTTCAGTATTTATAAATTCTTGTTCAAGGGTCAGTTCATAACCAGTCTACAATTTAAAAAAATATGTACATCTTTCTTGAAAAGTCGTTTTTCTTACAATTCCGGCGACAATGCTACTCGGAGACTGACGCACTTAACCACCTGAAATTTTAACTGTAGCTGCGCAGTAAGCTTACCTAGTAAAATTTGTTCGTTATTATTAACACTTTTGCATTCCAAAAACATTTTACTGATAATTTTTTGGACCAAAATTTTAAGTTTCTTCACAAGTCCGCCATTATACAACAAAAAAAAAAATATAAACGGATATGTTTTACTAGAAAAATTTGCAGATTAAGACACCGTTTATACAAGGAGCTTTCCAAAGTAAACAGGGCTTTTGAATCTAGCGCCCCCTGGTGGCGTCATCTATATGTCGACTGATGCGTTAGAATCTGCTATCCGAATACCTATACCGAAACGTTTCAATTGATGAAACAAGTTTATGGCGATAATTGCCTATCCCGTAGCAGAGTGCAACGAATGGTTTCAACGTTTTCAAAGTGGTCGTGTGGACATAAATGACGATTTACCTGTGTGCCAATCAAAATCCGTGAACTCCGGAAATTCCATCGAAACTGTGCATGAACTTATCAAAAATCAGAAGAAATCATCATTGAAATTCATTTAAATGGAATTGAACATCTCCAAACGCACTTTGTATTTGATCCCATTCAAAATGAGCTGCATGAATCACCGTTGTTCGGAGAGACCTTTTTAGATAAAGAAGAGTTTGAGGACTGCCCAGTAACAGCCAAATGTACCAATCTGTTATTATTGTTATAGCGTTCTCAAATAAATAATGAAGCTTAAAATAAAGGAGTTAGATTCCTGTTTCCTAACCTCCAAAATAAATTATCAAATTCAGGGCTCTGTGCAGGCGTTACCACCTAAGATAACAGATTTTATATTAAAAAATTCTTACTGGATGTGGCTACATTTTAAAGTTAGGCTGGAATAAAGCTCTTTGTCTATCAGCAACCTAAACAAGTTTAGTATAAGTTGGTTAGATGGATAAACTATCAGCATGGCTGGGTGATTACCCTTAAATTTTATATATACAGTCCTGGATTCAAACGAAAAACTCCTTTTGTTACATATCAGATAGCTGCAACTTACCTTGAACTCATCACTAATCTGCTTAAGTGTTATTATTTATATTTTTACCTTTGCAAAAAGTTGTCTAAAAGTATGAGATCCGAGTTATTTTCGCTTTGATCTAGCACTCGTCGGTACATTCGAGGAGGAAGTGTTACATAAAATGATAATATCTTATCTTCTACCAAACAGCTGCTATAACTGGCATCCGGTATAATTTTCAATCTTAATCCCAGTGGGACAATGTTCAGTTAAAACTCCTACAGCCATTGAGAGATGCACCTTGCTAACAGCGAAGAGTTCTCTGGATCTTTTCTAATTTACCCCTAGCCAGAAGGATCTTGCGACTGCACAGTCCCTGGTATTCGATCAATCTTTGTTAAGCATGTCGAAGGATCCATACCGTTCATGATAGCGAAACACAGGAAGTCAACGGATCTCCAACCGGTTCCTATTCCACAGTAATTGAGACTGAAGTACCTGTCGTAGCGCGTTCATCAGCCTTACAGTTTCCTGCAATACCGCTGTGAACTGGCACCCAAACCAGTCAATTCATAAAGGAAATTAAACTTAAGGAGTCTGGACTAGTGGTCAGGAAGCATAAAACTAAAATCAACTCCAGGAAAGTTGCCGACAGTAAACTCCTCAATGAATGATTTTATCTTTTTCTAAAGCAAAGTCATCAAAAAGTAAATAATGTTAGAAATAACACTCGTACAATGATCTGTGTGGGAAATTCCAAGGCAATCAAGGCACTGTTTTATATAAATGAGAGAACCGATTTCAAATATTAACAAGTAATAAGCTACTTAGTCTCAAAACAAAATTATTTAAAATTTTCGTATTTTAAAAGTGAAATACTCGCCGGAAAGATGTAAATATGCCTTACACCTATATCTATAAATATTTTAGTGATCGGGCTTAAAACGATCCATAACTTTATTATTTCATATTAGATATTCCAAGCTTTTCAGTATTGAGTCTTGGAACTATATAATTATATCAAATTGTATCAGAAATGAGTTTAGTAATAAATCTTACATCTTACATCATCTTACACATGTCTTCAAAGACGAGGTAGAAGCGCAACAATATGGCGTATTTTTGGGTAGCTATGCTTTAAAGTTGTTTAGCTGAGAAGTAATGTGTATATGGTGTAATGATAACAAATATTTAATGTAATGATTGCAATAATTACTAGTATTGATTACAGTAATAATTGTAGTAATTACCATCAATAATTACAGCAATAATTAGATTAATTACCAGTAGTTTTTACAGTTATTACATCAGTATTGCTTAAAGTAATTATCAGTAAAGATTGGATTACATTAATTATTAAAAATTATAACAATAATTAACAGTAATGATTACAGTAATTATAAGTAATGATTACATTAATTAGCAGTAATTATTACGATAATTATCATCAAAATTAAATTAATTACTTACTTTGATTATAATGAAAGTCTGTAATGGTTACATTAATTACCAGTAATGATTACACTAATTATCTGCAATGCTTAAAATAATTAGCATTTAGGATTACACTGATTACCGAAACTTATTACAATAATTAATAGTAATAATTACAGTAATTATCAGTAATGATTACATTAATTATCAGCAATTATTAGAATAATTATGTGTAAAAATTACAGAAATTGGCAGGAACTATTCCATTTATTATCATAAACGATTACAATAATTATCAGCAATGATTTCTATAAGTATAACTAACTATTACGGAATTTAATTACTAGTAATTATTGCGATAACTTTCAGTAATAATTATAATAATAATCATTAAGGATTGCAGTAAACATCACTAATTATTCAGTAATGATTACAGTAATTACCAGTAATGATTACAGTAATTACCAGTAATGAATAAATTAATTACCAATAAGTTTTACATTAATTCGTATTAGCGATTAAAGTAATTACCAACAATGATTGTAATACCTGCTAGTAATGACTACATTTATTATATTAAACGACTTCACTTCTAAAATCAAAAAAGATCTGCTGGGATTGTAGCTAAGTAACACATAAAATATCTTACTCACCACATATACAAGTACATATACATAAAGGCATATATTTAATATATAATATTTTAAAATGTATTTCTTATGCATGTATATACATAAGCACTAGTCATACTTTGAAATTTAATTATTTAAAATTTTAATACAAAATACAAATTTAAATTTATACTTTCAACTTATTTCTGTGGCAGGCGAGTTATTGCATAAGCATTACTTACAATATACATGCATGGCAAACATATACGCCTTGCTGCTTTATTACGAAAATTTGTTTTTGTTGCTGGCACATCTTGAGTGCAATCTTATAAGAAGCCTATGCACAAAAATCTATAGGCTGATCACCTCAAAAGCGCCTTTGCCTGGACATTTCTGCAATTTTCTAATGCCGGACTCGAACGCTTTTGTTTGTATTAATAACTGCGTTTAAATGTGTGTGCATGTATTTATGCACATGTGGGTGTGTGTGTGTAAGTGCTGTGCAACTACTTCAAAATTTTCTCAACATTTTCATTTAATTGCATTGGCCACAGACACAAACGCTCTGGCAAAGATTCATACATATATATTTATATGTAATAGAAGCCATTGCGTGCACACACATACACATACATTCAAATGTATAATACATTATTTCATATGCATTATATGCTTATAAGATTTCCTCTGTAATTTTCAATCATTTCTAAGTTTCTAATAACCGACCATAAAAAGTATTTGTGCATATGTGAGTGTGCACCGTTATTTATGTATTAATGTTGCTTCATTATATGCGTGCGCCTATGTATGTATGCTTATTTGTATGTATATTTATGCATTGCCAAGCAAATGCCTCAAGTAGCTGCAACTGAGTTTCTTTCCCTACTGCAATAATAAAATACACATACAAATAAATATACATATACTATATATGTGTGTACGTTCTATTTGCTTGCATTTCTTTGAGTTGTTGTTATTGTAGTAATATTATTTCGGCAAGATTTTGTAATAATATTATTGAAGAAATATCGAAATTGTCATCGACTTCAACTAAACTCATTTAAAATTAAAACTACACAGATTTTTCATTTTGATTTCTGTGTTTTGGTGTGTGCGCGTTGGTATGTGTATTCAAGCAAACATAAGCATGCTCTTAGGCGTATGCAGATACTTAGCTGTTGCATTATGTATAGACAATATAAAGAAATTTTAAATGAGAATAATTTTTTTATGCAAATTTACATAATTTATGTCAATAAGCAGCGGTTTTTCTTAACCGATGTTAAATGCAGATTACGAAGCTCAACATTTTTAAGGAAATCGCAGTCTCAGTAAAGATTTTACTATCAGAGAAGTTATTTCAAATGCTCGTAGCTTGCTGTTTTCTATATAAAACTTTAGATTATTTTAACTTAATAGGTAGGTTGGTAGGTAGAGGGAATATCTGAAGACGCACCTACACCTTTAGGAGGCCCATTGTGTAATCACCGGTACTAAAATCCTTTACTACACTATGAGCCGTCTCAACTACCCGATGCTTCTTATTAAATTCATCAAAAATGATTGCAGTAATTACGAGTAATGATTATGGCAATTAAAATTAATTATTATCGCAATTACCAGTAATGAAAAGCGTAATTAACAGTAATGATTACAGTAATTACTAATAATGATTAAAGTAATTATCACGAATGGTAATAAAAGTAATTATTATTGTAATTTCTAGTAATGATTACCGTAATTACTAGTAATGATTTCCATAATTACAAGCAATGATTATTCATTAATTATCAATAATGAATGCAATAATTATCGGTGTAATTACAGTAATTTCCTGAAATGATTACAAAAATAATATCAGTAATGAATACAGTTGTTATCAATAAAAAACCCAAATTTTACCTCCAAGAAACCCTCGACCGATAGTTGTGATTCTTTTCCTATACAAAGCTAGGCATTCGCATAGAAGGTGTTCCATAATCTCTTCTCCCGACAGTTTCTACAATAGTCATTGTATAGTGTTCTCAGTCTGCTGGCATATTTAATAATTAGGCAGTAAGTTCTTAGCACATCTACAAGAGTTCTTATGTCATTCCTTTCGAAATCCTTCAATAGTCGGCACGTGCGGTCTATATTCCATTTATGCGACGTCTGCCTGCTTGTTAGGTAAGTTAAGGGTTAACTCCACTGAGACCCAGTATTTATTATTTTATTTTTAATATGTTTGTCGATTAAGTATCTACAAGTAGCCAGAGGCATATATTATATATTTCCACTTAACCGGAGTCTAATCGTAGGGTCGCGCCTTCTCTGATTAGTTCGTATGCTTCATAGTTACCAGGGACATCACTATGTCCTAGAACCCATTACAGGTTTAAAATGAAATAAGATGCTAGGTGCAAAAAGAGATCAAAGCCTTCTTTCGCCATCTAGGATAAAATCCTTACAAACATTACATATTTCAAACTTGGTTGACTATCTGTAATATATACGTGTATAATTACCGTCTGGCAGGTGGTTCTAATATCTAATTTTGCTGAAAAGACGCCAAGAACGAATCGAATACCTAGCTTGGACCCATCAGTATAGATGCTTATTCCTGTATCTCTATCCACCACACCCCTTTCCTACTCTTCTATGAAAGGGTAGACAATATTGAGGACCGAATTTAAGTTTGATTCTATAGAAATTTGGGTAGAAACGATAACTTACTAAGTATTTTTTGAAGTCACTTATTACAGACGCCTAATACGGAAGATTTCTTCAGTTAAAGGGCTGACTTCGCTGCCGGAGAAGGGCGAAATCACTGCAACAATGGAAGAACTTTTCTAGCGACGTTAGGAAGCGTCACGAAAACTATTTACTTTTCTTCTTCGAACTTTTTATTATATATTCTAAAAATATGTATAAATATAACTACATACACACCGGTATTAAAAATAGAATCAAGTAAAAGTATCAAGTTCTAACAAACAACTTCGGTGGAGGGGTCATAATGTCCGCAGCAACAAAGAGGTCATTCCTTTAATACGAGATATGACAATTAAGTAATGAGACTGATTCCATAAAAACCGTATATTATTCTACAACTCTGCCATCCCCTTTTAAGTAGTCCCCTTGACCAGCTATACAGCGATTCCAGCGCGTTTTCCATGCTTCGTAACATTTCTGGAACGCTTCGACTGGAATGTCCGCGAGTACCCTCGTCACGGCCGCCTGGATGTCCGTAATCGACTCAAAAAGGGTTCCTTTGACCACCGATTTTGTTTTAGGAATTAAAAAAAGTCACAGGGTGACATGTCGGGCGAATAAGGCGGCTGCTACAACACGGCGATCCCCTTAGAGGCCAAATACTGGGAACCGCTGAGAGCGGTGTGACACGGCACGTTGTCGTGATGAAGGATCCAGTTACGAGCGATGTCTGGGCGCACCCTGTTGATTCGTTTTCGCAATCTTTCGAGTACTTGGCAATAGTAGACTTGATTCTCAGTTTTCCCCGGTGGAACGAATTCTTTGTGGACGATTCCACGGCTATCAAAACAAACAATAATCACCGTTTTCACCTTCGACTTGTTCATGGGAGCTTTTTTCGGGCGGGGGGCGCGGAGACAACCATTGTGAGCTTTGGCGTTTGGTTTCCGGGTCTAAGAACACTATCACCATACACTCTTACAATTTTAGCGTACGTTTCCGAAGCTGTTTCGCCCAATCTGGTGCAAAATTTTATCGCGAAGCGTTGCTCTTGATTTCGTTTTTCCATTTTCGTGACGAGCACTACAAACACACGTCTACTCAACTTGAAGCAGCGGACGAGCTAAAGAAGCTAGAGCGATGGTACATATATCAATGGAGAGGGGAGAGATGCCGGAAAAAGAAAAAGGGATAAGGTCACAGGTTTACCACAAGCGCGGCAATCAAATCAGTCTCATTACTTAATTGTCAAACATCGTATAATGAAAGTTGGGGATATGGCAAATTAGAAATATACATAACTACCCCACTCAATAAGTGGGCTTTAGTCCCTTTTTTGTTTAGAGACTCTGCTATATTCCTCCGAACAGACTACACACCGTCTAATAGTATTCAAACAATTATTTCATTTAATACATTTTATTCGTATGCAGGATATGAAAAATGTTAGTGTGAAAATCCATATGATTTGTTAGCAGAGCATCTCCATGTGATTACTAGTGAAACTTCGACCAGCTGTGTTCCAGCATATTCTTTCACAAGATGTGTGAAGCTCATTTGGTTGCTTAGCTTCGAAAATGTGTTATTATGACATAAAATCTTTCTTGCGATATGATTTCAAATAAATAATAACAATAAGATACTTGAAATTGATTCTAAATAAATTTATGTATTCAGTTGTTTTTTATTTGCCGTTAAATTCGAATTTAAGGGATGATGAGACCAATAATATCAGTGTTGCCATGCATTACCTGAACAATTGAATGTTGTTTTTCTTCTATTACCTGCAATAAAGTCTTTAAAAACTCTGAGCGACCTCTGCAGCAAAATTTCTTAAGCACTTTTCATAGGTACGAAAACTTACTGGCTCAGCCGACCGTAGATGTCGCTCAATCGGAAGTGTGCTGTTCACGTACATAAAAAGCTTTTTAGTTCGTGCGACATCTAGCGGTGCATAGCAAAATAAATTTTCATACATAGAATAGGTACATACAAGCTTTTATTGCAATTTTTTTGTTTTTCGGTTAATCGGGTAGGACTTTCGTTAGTTTTGGAAAAATTGTATATGGACTGCTCAGGCCTCTATTAGCGAAGAACACCATTATATTTCCAAAAAGGAAGCCATTTTAGACTTATAGCTAATAATTAACAGGTAAATAATCATGTTTTAAAACCCTAATCTGATGAAAGTAGAAATATCTCCATATCTCTTAAACTCTTAAACTCTTCCAAATACGCGTATAGAAGAAAATAATTAAATTTCCAATAAGATGAGGCGATCTTAGCTCTACTAGTAACGAAAGCTATATTTTCGTCAACTTCCAATTTCCACTTTCAATTATCTTCGCGAATTCATTATCTGGCCCGGCTGCGTGGTATAGCCGTGATGTACTTTTTGGTCACCGTTATCAGTTTAGCTCCGGGATAAACCTCCCATACCTTGGCTATAACGACTTTATATAGTAAGACCGATCTCCCGTTGTCGCAAACAATCATTTTGATTTGGCCCTGGTACCAGCCGGTATCTCTGCATGACGGAGACGGACCCGGATTGCTTAGAAGCGTCTCCAGCGTCGCGTATGTCATCGCAGCTTGCACCTATTTCCATTGGGCTCTGGAAATTCTTCCTTTGGGATCTCCTCCCTCCAGCACACCAATGATAATACGGTTCCAAAGTCACATCAGCAAACGATTTTGCGGGTGCTACTCCCTTCGCCTTCGGTCTTTTGGGTGACGGCTTAGCCCTTTCGTTGTCCTCTGTCGCTTGGCTTCCACTGCTGGCGTTTCCAGCTTAAACTTAAGTAGGGCTGCTTTCGCGCAATTCATAGATTCTTGGAGCTGCGGTAAAAGGTCCTAATTGGTTGCAGTTGAACTCTTCTCAACAGGTGGGCAGCACGTCACTTCTTTACATATCTCGACTTCTTCGGATCATCGACCTTAAAATTAATCCACTCGCTGGCAGACGCACTACCAGCAGCGACACCTTTGGTGTCTCCAGCACCAAGCTTAGATTGTTTTGTTTTAATGCCGGCTGTTTTCGAACTAAACCGATCCAAACGAGGTGAGATCTCCAAAAAAACAGACCTTGACCGGATGAAACCCGGGTGAATTCGGGTAACGTAGAACCTGATGTCGTAGGAATTGGCTATTTTCAAGCTCGTTGCAAACGTTGCCCTCTGTTGGTTACTTCTGGGATTTTACGGGAAATCGCGACTCCTTCAATTCTTCTTTGTTATTATTAATTTGGTTTATGTTTTCGACCCACGGGAGTCTGTCTTATTACTGAGTACGCTAAGTATCCGCAAGCTCCGTTCGAGACTGGGCTGTTTAAGGCCCCCAACCGTGCTGATTCTCGGTACAGGACGCATGACCCCTTGGACTCCTTGATCAAGCTCTTTCTTGTAAGGAAAACTTTTTAATTTGAAAATGATCTTCACGAAATTTGGTAAAGATTATTTTCTAAGACAGCGTTACAATCACCGAATAAATTATTCATATCGGACCACTATAGGATATAGCTGCTATTCAAACGGATCAATCAATATCAATATTCATATCCTTGTATACTATTTTGAGCTATAATCAATGTAAGTATGATTTATTATTGATTTAATCACTCTTTGTTTTGATAACATGTCATGAATTCAATTCCTCGGCTTTCAAAGGATTACAAACGGAGCATTATAATAATACAGTCGAAATTCTGCCAATGAATGCGTGTTAATAAACGAATGCTAATTAAAATTCATGTTGTTGAAAATTAGGCGCAGTATACATATTTGAAATCTGTGTCTAAAATCTCAAAACAACAAAAACAAAAATCGAATAAAAACAATAAGCATTTGAATTCATTTGAAAATATGCACATAAATGAAATTATTTTAGCACAAGCATTCAAAAATACTTACACAAATACACGTACACGGTATATGCATGCAAAGTCACGAGTCCAAACCGCAGACCGCACACAAACACACGGCCATACGCATTAATCATTTGCCCAGCCACCCCCCATCAAGCTGAATCGCACCAAACGAGATGCACATAGCAACCCCACAATGCATTCGTTAGATACACAAAAATATATTCGCAACCCAACACACAGAAACGCCACCGCGCATATATACACACAACCGGATTTCGAAAATCATTTTCACTTTCATTCCAGTTTCCCATAAAACTTACAACGAACTTTGCGGCCACCCACCACCGGCGACCGCTTAAAGCCGGTCTCCAGCGCGTTGTTGAACCTCACTCAACCCAACTGCGGTTACCCCGTACACCGGCAGCGAAATCACGTGCTCGTTAAACCCCACAGCGTCTGCCGGCAATGTGCTCTGAGAGCCACCCCAACGTCTAACCCGGTGTCGTTCGCTTAATTTCCGCTCCACCACCTCCGACTGCACATGCCCAGCTACCACTAATCGCTTACACCGGCTATAACGGCATTTTACACAACAGCTGTTTCGGCCGACGAGGCGCTTGGCAACAATTTTCCAATGTCGTCAATGTCGTTTGCCGTCGGTGACTTCCAGTTGAAAATACCACCGTGCGACCGGTTGGGGGCGCAAGGTGTTTTGTAAAGTTACACAAATATGCCTGCGTTTAACTGTTGTTGTGAGCAACACCTGCTGGGGGATGCCCAAAATTTGTTGCTCTCACCCTACGCTTTCTTACTGCTTTGATACTACTAATTCAAAGATTAACACTACGCTCTTTTACACACACACTCTCTCTCGGTTTTTATCATCAGTATGCTTCCAGGGTGGTAGCTTTCTCTCATCCGTTTAATTGCTGGTTCAAAAATAGCTTTTTCACAAACTGCCTATATTTAGCCACTCATCCTTGTGCCGGTCGCTCACACTCTGCTCTCAGTAACACGCTCTTTCTCTATCTGTTTCGCTACCTGACCAAACATTTGTGGTCCTATGTGACCCTAAATACAGTTAATAATCGTATACAGTTTTAGCACCCACGTGACAAAAGCATACAGTGTCTCGAAAGTGGAGAAAAAATACGAAAATGAAAAATCTCTGGCATTAGTTAAATTACGTTAGGTTACACTGGGTGGCTGTCAGGCCATTTATATACCAACAGGTCCTTAGTAATGCCCGATGGAGGTTCATTATTAAAACAAGCTGAAGCTTAAGTCATACAGGATGGTTTTTGAACTGCGAAGCTCTTAGATATATAAGCCCAGCTCTAGATAAGCCCGAACAGATACAGAGTAGGAGTTCCAGTGTCTTTACTTCTCTTGTATTAGTTCATTCTCATCAAAATTCTATCCACGTTTCATTGAAAAATATTTCAATCTCTAAAATTTAGTACAAAACCTGTCAATCTTGAGCATTTTCTTGCCTCTCGGAGTTTTACGTATGTTATAAAGAGTTAGACCTAACGTTTTTAACTGTAATATCACAATATGTATATTTGTATATTATCAGCGATTTTTAGTAAACATTATTCTTAAAAAATATTTTCGAAATTATCATCCAATCCCACATATTCCCTCTCTCCCACACAAACACCAACGAAAGGGTTCTTCTCCAAATTTGCAACCCTCAGCAAGTGACTACATCTAATTTTGTTGTTGAAGCAGATATGTAATTCAAACAAACAAACTTTGCTCTCATTAACACTTCAAAACTCTCCCACCAGCACCCACGCTCACAAAAAAGCTACAGTGCTCCATCACTACTACCCTACACTAGGCCACCATCTAGGGGTCGATGTTCGTTGCCAAGCATAATAAAATAAAACAATCTCTTTCAATAGATAGCAGTAAATGTTTGTCTTCTCGCCCTTACCAAGTCCACACTGAAGGTGGTTAGGCATAACGTGCTTTTTACGTCGACAGCGCGAGTAGCACCAGGCAGCGCGGCGACTTACCAGCTGTTCCGACGAACTCACGTGCGTAACATGTGCCGAGTTTCGAGAGCGAGCTTTGCAGCTTCTGCAAAAATATCTCTCGCAAATATTTTATTTTGCTTTGGTTGTACTCACGAGTATTTGCTGTGTAACATGTTGGCACGTTGGGCCTCATTCGTTGTATCAAACGAGTTTAGAGGCTATAGAGTTTAATCAGAGAACATAAAATATTTTATATTGAACAATATTGCAAACACTTTATGTTCTCTGATTTGATGACCTGATAAATTAAAAGTTGAAAGTTTGTGTAACGGATAAGAGAGTTTTTTCCGGAAGCAAACTGTATGGTGTTTAAAAAAGTGAGTGAGTGAACTTAAGCTATGGATCCTCGATCAAAAAACTGAAAATTTCTGTACAAACTATATTCCTGTTAGAAAAAATATAGTTCTAAACTAGGATATTCTATATTTTATTCCACCACCATCATTAGGTACCAGGCCATACGGAATTGATCCACCTTCAAGGTCCGTATACTACTGCGAACATTTCTTGTCTGGTACAGGTTTAAAAAAAATTTGGTGCTATACTTTTCATGAGTCAAGAGTATGCTATGCGACAATTCTTTGTTAATCATCAGAAGGTTTGGTTAAGAGGTTGATCCTAACAGGGATCGCACTTGGACAGCTTAGATCATAAGACCCTTAGAAATCTACAAATCGCTTTGAGTCTATCAGAAATTAGTTGAGGCAGCTAATGTCAGCTTCTGCTACGTCTCCTAGTTGCCCGAAGGTAAAACTGCCGAGTTACATGGATATTTCCACCTAAAGATTTTCAGCCTTATCATATGAATACCTGTAGGACTAATGTCAATTAATACAAATCTCTTGGGTTTTGCTCTATTGCAAAAGAATTTTGCATGCGCAGAGAAGCAGATCGTCGACCAACGCCTCCTAAGTGCACGCGAGGCCCATTGATCCCCTCTAACTAGGCCGTCCACTATGACCAGGCACTCAAACGAGTCTGATGATGCAGTAGCCTGACGCTATTCCTAGTAAGGACAAAAACTGCTTGACTAGCGAGTTGTAATCACCGAATATCAGTAGAGATTTTCGTTAAGGTTGAGCTGACCAAGCTATTTGATCTTCTGTCTAATTTATCTATCCTAATCTAAAATCTATCTAATATCTATTTATCGTAAACTTAGAAAGAGCTTTAAAAGTACAACTTTATCAATTTCTGACGGATATTTTCATTAGATCAATATTGGTTAACCATTCCACAAATCTAAAATGTATATAAAAATATTAGAGAGAGCTTAAAAAGCTTACGGCTGTTGTCCGCCATTGATAGGTTTTTCGATTAGAACGCTATTGGCGAAACTTTCCAAAAATCTAATCAGAAATTTAAAGTGATGTTATACATATAAACTTGCAGTCTTATCCGCTTCTAATCGATTTGTTTATTAGATCAATATTTGCGCACCTTTCCATAAACCTAAGTGATTATTGGAACCTTAAAGTGAGCAGAAAAAGCTCATCTGGGGTTTTCTGGTGTTTTGATAAAAACTTTCAGTCTTATCCGCCTCGGACAAATATTTTTATTAGATTAATATTGGCAAACCATTCAACAAATCTAAAATCTACATAAAAATCTTAGAGAAAGCTTAAAAAGCTTAAAGCTTTCGTCCGCTATTGATAGATTTTTCGATTAGATCACTACTGGCAAAACTTTCCTCAAACCTAAAGTTTTAATCCGAAGTTTAAAGGGAGCTTTAAAAGCTCATTTGTTGTTTTCTAAAGTAACGCTTATTAAAGCTTTCAGTCTTATCAGCTTCTAACAGATGTTTTTACTATGTTATATTTACACACCTTTCCACAAATCTTAAATGATTGTCGGAACTTTAAAGTGAGCTTGAAAAGTTCATCTTTTTAAGCTTTTTAAAGCATACTTTAAGAGAAAGACAACTTCCAAGTTTTTTCATGTTATTAGTATTTTTTTATTTTATTTATTTTTATTTTTTGTAAAAAACAAGTACATTTTACGAATATGGAAAACCGGTTTCCGTTATTTTTTTTAGAAATTTATAAATGTGCATAAATATACTGCAAAATGCAGTGAAAAAGTGAAAATTATTATTAGTACATAGCAATGTATAAAGATATTTGATATTTTTAAGAAAATACTACAAATTTCTACTGAAGCTTCAGTGAAGTATGCTTAGAATACAAAAAATATATATGCATAACGATATTTTAACCAAATTTGGCAAAAACAAAACTTAAATGAGAATGCGCGCTTTCCCCAAACTATAATAAATTAAAGCTATTAAAAAGCACTAACATACTAGTTTATGTGTGGTAAGCTTTAAAGCTCACCAAGGATTGGAAAAAAGAGAAAACAATAACTTTCACACGAGCGGAAAGTTGAAGCGTGAATAAATTACTAAAGTAATAAAGCTAAAATATATTTTTTACTTTAAGCATAATTATTTACAATAACTAAGTATGTGTGCGTGAAAGAAAGTGTTGAAAAGGCGCTACAAAACTACTGCGTTGCATTTAAAAAGCACTAAGCATAATATATACAAATAAATTAAGTACTTTCTTTCGAGAGAAAAATGTTGAATTTGAAATTTGTCTGCAAATAATTTTGCACTAGTCCATAAAGCTTGCGTAAGTGACTGTCTGGTCGACGACTGGATACGAATTCAACAGAATAAGTTCTCCAGCGTCGTCATCAGGCAAAAGCTCGATACGTTCTTTTATGGTGTGAGCCGGCGGAACGGGACGTTTGAAGACAATCGCCGCGCCAATCATTATATATATGACAGAGAGCGCCACCAGCATGGGGAAGGAGAAGACGATGCGCGCCATAAGTATTTTCTGCTTCTTGCCGGCGCCTGCAATTGAGGGGATGAAGGAACCTGCAAGGAGAAATAAAAAATTATGAAAACTCATTAATTTTGCTGAGGAGATATTGAGCTTTTGTAACCGTCAGTAAACCTGCTAATTTTTTCCAGTTGATTGAGTCCAAAACAGCGCTAACATAAGTTTTATTTTCTCTTCAAAAAGCTTTCGAAAAGCTCCGCTACTCACCATTCATACTCTTCGATTCGCAACGCTCACCGATGTAGCCATCAGCACAAATACACGAATGTATCGTATCATTGCCGATGGGATAACGAAAGCAGCGTCCACGATTCAAGCAGAACTCGGTATTGAACTGACCGCTGCAGGGAAGTGACAAAAGATCGCGCACGGTCTTCAAGTCGTTCATAACTTTCTCCATACCATCACCAAGGCTACTGACTATTGTCGTTGATGCAGGGGTCGGCATTGTTGTGGAGCTCGCCTCCACATCCTGCTTCTCATCCACAACGGCAGAAGTTCGCGCTCTTTGAGTAGTGCTGATCGCACTCTCAGGGCTTGTGCTTTGCTGGGCGATCGTGGTCGCCGCCGTTGTTGGTGTTGTGGTTGAGTGTGGGATAGCACTGCTTAAGCTTGGTGTACCCATTTCAGTAGTAGTTGTTGTTGTGGTTGTTGTTGTGTCGAAAGCTGCAGCATCAAATATACCAAGCAAACTTTCAAATGAATCACTATCGAAGTTCCCCAACTGCATTGCAGCACCGAATATATCCGCTTCGGTGCTATTCTCCTCATGTCCATCCTTATTCTTGGAGCGCGTGTGCTCATCTGTGTAGTTTTTTATATAGTCAATACCGCTTTTGGCTAATTCCACATAGTGTGGTAACTTTTGTTGTTGCTGCTGTTGTTGTTGATGTTGTTGCTGTTGCAACTGCTCGTAATCATCGTGTTCGTAATCGTAATCATCGCTTTGCGAATGATGCAAACGCTGTTGTTGTACGATCTGCAGTGTGTGTTCCTTGAGCAGTAATAATCGGCTCGAACAACAATCTGTATGGAAGCAGACAAGGGGACAAAGTTTCATTAGTCGAGGTTAGATTTTGATAATTATAGAGATTATTTGAAGCGAATGATAGTATCAGTCGATATTTGTAATGATAGCGATACGAAAAAATTTTAGATAGGTCTGCAAGCAAACTGCTTTCAAGTCGGGATGAAACTGAAAGTTTTTATAGTGTGAAGATACTAAACACTAATCACTTCGATGTGAGTCTCCAATAGACATTCATTTTCAGAATGGAGTAGTTATATTTTAGTATAAATCGAATGTATTTACGGAAAGCCTGAACTTGTGGAACACTGTGGTAACCCAATTTAATCAATGATCATCCCGTATTGATTATGATTTGCCGACCACAATGGTCTTATTAGGAGTTCCCACTATAACTTGAGAGACCTGGGTGAGTTTACAGTGTCGCTCAACTCCCAAAAAATCGTTTTTAATTGATTGTTGCTGAACGGTGGGATACAAAAACACTCAGGAGCATTCTAGTAGTAGAAAGGTATTCATAAAAGCCGTCAAACCCTGAAAGACTCTTCTTCTTGTGCAAAATCTAGCCTTTTGCAACACAAGATCGGTATTGGAGAACTAAATCTCAAATAGTAGAAATGTCATTATTATGCCGGGAACTATTTGATCTCGAATAGTATAAAGGTCATCATAATGCCGAAAGCTATTTTATCCATTATAGTTAAAATAGATTATACCTGGTGTTTTACAGACAAAAATTTCTGTGTATGTTGCGAAGAACGTAAATCCATAAAACCCAAAAGCAGACAACGAGCTTCTCTGTTAAAGTAAGTGTCATTCTAAATAATCCAATTACGAAATTTCTGAACTTGTAAAGCACTATTGGAACCAAATTTTAACAATAGTCATGTGATAACCATAGTTCTTGATTCGACGGACATAATGATCATATTAGAGGCTTTAAAGAACGCGGTTTGGTTCGCAGTTCTGGTCAACACCTAAAATGTGATTTTCAATTCGCAGTAACCAATCGATTGTATATATAGTATAAACTTTCAGGAGTATTCAGGTATGAAAAAGCACATTCCAAAGAGGGCGTCAAACCTTCCAAGGCTCTACATCTTGTTTAAATCTAGGCACACAACAATATAATAACTACATCTCGAAAGGTAGTAAGAATATTGTTATACCGGCAACTATTTTTCCATTGAAGTGGTGAACAGATAAAATATGTGATCCCCATCAATCTATGGACAAAATTTCTGGAGCATATTGAGATCAACGTAACCCCATAACTGAAATTTTAATCGACTACCGGCTCCCTTGTAAAAGGTTGTTAACTACGATCAAATGCTCCGATCGGCACAATCGGACTTATCGATTACCGATCAGGTGATTGAAATCGCTTCGAAAATTATTACGGAAGTTCAAAGATGAATGTTACATGGAACGTTATTTAAACAAGAAAAAAACGATTGCACTGAAACTACAATTCCCTTCCCTTTTTTACCATAGAAGAATATAAAAAGGTACATATTTTAATTTTGATCAGTCAAATTGAATTGCAGCTATATGCTATAGTCGTCCAATAATTTCTTCGAAGATTCTAACGATGCTTTGAATAATTAAATTTTATAAATTTCGGCAAATAAAAAAGTGTTCCAAATAAGGACTTGAATTTGTCTGGCAGTTATTTGCTATATTTATCTGATATGGGCGGTTCCGACAAATAAGTAGCTTCTTGATGACAAAAGTGCGTATGAAAAATTTCAGGCCAATATCGCGTAAGGGACTTGGTATGTTTATTGTAACAAACATCGTGGCAAACTTAACATACCCTTTTCAGCGTATGAAATGAGATCTTTAAGAAACTTTTAGTTCAGCCGAAGGCTGTACAATTCTTTAAAACACTTAAATAGAACATATCAGCACGATGGAAGTTTATTACGAGGGTAGTTATTAATAATAATAAAATCGATAAAATTGTGGTTTCATAATAAGAAAATAGATCTTTGTCAGATCACTTGAAAGTTTTCAGGTTAAGAAAATTGCCAAAGTACGAGATGACTATAATACATAAGATCAAACCTTCAGCGACGTCAGAACTCCGCACGATTATTGCTTGCTTCCTCGTCTGATATTAAAGAATTGGTAGATGGACTTGAATAGAGAGTGAGGTTGCTGAAGTGAAAGAAGAAGTTCTGAAGCAATTTTTAGGAAATTCGTGCATTTTTATTCAAGCGCCACAAAATGACCTCATAAAACCCTAACGAGTCAAATCTAATGGAAGACGTGCCCATCTTTAATTTCAACAATTTGAATTTGCTATATATCTGTGTATATGTTTTTCATACGTAAACAGTTTTCATAAACATTTCCGTTGAAAATTTCATTCTATGAGTAATAACGCTGCAGTTGAAATTTATTCGCTGGCGTCTAGATCGCACACTTCCTTGGACAACAAAGAAAACGCTGCTTTCGTAGACATAAGCTATGAGCAGATGTGTTTTTGTTGTATGTATGTTTGTGTGTACGTACCAGTCACTGCGACGATTGTTGACAGCATGAAAATTACTCTCAGCAAATTTTCCGAAATTTGCATTATACAAATATTAAGCGGTCATAAACGATATTCACCACACTGAGAACGTGTGTGGCGAATAAGCTTGGTGTGTGAGAAGAAAAGAACGCGAAAAAAGTCAAATAAAGTGGATTTTTCAATATCGAATTGAAAAACAAAAACAGAAATCCAAACAGCAATTCAGACAGCAGCAGGCGGCGACGACGAGCAGTGAAGCGCCAAAAATCCAACTGAAAATCGGGAGGTTAATTGAAGGTGATGCAGCAACACTACCGTGCGCTACACGTGTATAAACGAAAATTCGTTGCAAATATTAACTGGAAAAAATGCGCAAAACTTGCATGCTCATAGCGTGTACACTGTGAGAAATTGTTTGTAGAAATTTTTAGGCAAAAAATTCGTTGTCAATGTTGGAACGCGATTACTGGAACGACACACTGCGCGGTTCAAGAGCGAGAGAGACACGCGTTGGCATTTAATATGAGTCACATAACCGCAAATATGTTTCGCTTTTCTTTAATACTTTTTTTTCTTTTTTAATACATAACTTAATTCACCACTTTAATGTACAAAACCACTTTATTTGAATTAGTTTTTTGGAAATTTATTTTGAAAATTTAATAAACGCTGTATTAACACGAAGCGCAAAACTACTCGCTACGTAGTAATTGCTTGGACGCGTACGCGTACGTCGAATCCCGTTGCTCGTCAATGGGCGCACAAAATGAGACTGTGGTGAATGGGCGGCGCGAGCGTGGTGACAAGCCGCCACGGATCTACACTTCGTTCATAGCAGATCGTCGCGCGCAGCGTCCACTGCGTCGAATGTCATTGCAGTACATTTCTTTTTCGTTACGATTTCAGAGAGACACCGCGTTGACGCGCCCGCTTTGTGGGTACTTACGGGGCGGGCGGCGCCCGTTGATTTAAGGCGTGCGCGTGGGAGAATCGCGCTGGCTGCAAGGAATGCCAAAATAGCTTTTATTAGCGTAGACGCTTTTATTTCAGAACAATTTGTGCGTTTTTGTTGTGGGCGCGGGAGAGCTGTTTAAGTGTTTGCGGTGTGGTGGAAGCACGAAAGTGAATGAAAATTATTGCATTTTTCGTTTATTTGTTTTCTATGCGATTGAAGCATTATAAATGGGCAATCAGTAGGTGAGTGATAGACAAAATGTTTGAGATGTTGTTGGTGGGTCGACGCTGATGCTCTTCGCGTACGGCGCCAGGAATGTCAAGTCAAAAGATTATAAAATAAACGCAATTAAAGTGAAACAATAAATTTGACAGTGACGGAATGTATTTATATACTGCATTTATGGCTGTGCGTTTTTTATTACATTGAAATCGATGAAAAAAAAAATTAATTTCTCTAAATAAAATTAGATCGGGGTAGATAATTTTTGAAAACAAAAAAAAAACAAAATTCTGTTAAAATTTCGAGACGAAATCTCGTCAAATAAAAAAGTTTTCTGTACGAAGACTTAATTTTGATAGTTCAGTTTGTATGGCAGCTAAATAAAAGGAGATCGAGAATAACTCCTTTTTTAAAGAAAAAACACAGAAACTTCAAATTTATTGGGGAATAAATAATATCATTCGAAAGAACATTCTTTGGAATATATTTTTAAAAAAAATTTCAAAAGGTGACCGTAGCTATGTCTCAGTTTGTCCACCGGTTGAATCCAATTTTCGACGACACGTTCGAGCATTTTGACTGGTAACTGGCAAATGACACGCTTGGTGTTTTCCTGAATCGAAGCGATATTGTCCGCATAGACTTTAGACTTTACATATCCACACAAGAAAAAGTTAAACAGTGTGATATCACACGATCTTGATCGCCAATTGACCGGTCAAAAACGTGAAATTATCTGTTCACTAAAGTGTTCTCTTAATAAATCCATTGATTAAAGCGATGTGTGGGAAGTGGCACCGTCTTGTTGAAACCAAATGTTGCCGATATCATGAGCTTCATCAAATAGTCGGTCATCAGGACGCATATGGACGTTTATGTTCTCGCCGGCATCATTTTTGAAGAAATATGAACCGACGATCCCACCGACCCACAAACCACACCAAACGGTTGTCTTTTTTTCTGAATGAAATGACAGCTCTTGAATCTCTTCAGTTTGCTCTTCGTCTCAAATTCGGCAATTTTGCTTGAGCCAAAATTGGGTCTCATCATTAAACAAAATTCTGCTCAAAAACATCGGGATGTTACTTGGGAAGGTCGAGCAGCTTCAGTTCTTGCACAGGCTGTATTTTGTACGCTTTCAATTTAAGATCTCAACGTAAAATGCGCCAAGTCGTTCCATATGTTAGTCCGTGTTGCTGCGAACGGCGACGAATCGACTCGCCGCGGTCTTCGTGTACACTCTCAGCTACCGCTGCTATATTTTTTTACCGGGTGCTGGGCGTGATCTATTCGCTCGAATATTATCCAATAATGAATGCTGGGTCTCAAGATGGGTGATGGGTTTGCGAATAGTATGCTTAGTAGATCGATTGCGTTGACTATAAGTTAAATGAAGAAAACGAAACACATTCTTTACAGAACGTAAATTTCAACGATTTGTAAACGTTGTTCAGGCGTAAGTCTTTCGTAGACTACTCGAGTTAGCAGGAATACCTCAGGTCAATGATTTAAGCCGTAAAAGCAGATAGGATTGATCCCTTAAAACAAAGCATCCTTAATATATATGTCAGTAAGAGATTTAAACTCTTTGCAGCCTATCGATCTATCAGCCTATCGGTCCTCTTAGCAGCCTATCGTCTTCATAAGAGTCAGTTGCGAGGAGCCAAAATTGTGTTCAAACAAGAAATGTCCAAATTGGAATAAAACCATTAAATTTTTAGTTTCGAATTCCAGTAAATCTGTAGGGTAACGGGCTTTAGTTGTATGTCCTTTACTGTACATTAATATAAAGTTTTCAGATTACGTTATTAAAGAGTTCAATATCTCACGCTCTCTCTCCATCTATAATAGATCGACTCAACACATTTTGGTTAATATTTTGGGTATGGAGCATACCAATGCTAGACTCGCTTTAATATACCTGAATCTTTTCCAAAATCAACGGCAGAGTCGCAAAAAGAAGCTTGTCAAAGTAACTGAGAACCCCACATTAATCAAACTCAGAATTACTTGAAACGCCTAGTGGGTTCATGAATGTCCAAAAATAAGCCGAAAGTCGAAAAATCAAAATTCGCTGAAGGTACTGAAGGACAGTTGAGCCAAAGCAAAGCATTCAAGGGTACTAAAAATCTGACATGCTTGCATTGGCTCAGAATCTTATTTTGCAGGTCATAATAAAGATTTGTGTGAAAATACTTGAAAATTTGTATACATTTTTCAAAAACAAAACTCTATTAACACTTTACTTTCATACTACATGAAGGGTATACAACATGCCTATGCCGAACCTGTTCGAACTGTTGGTATGAGTGCCAAATGGTTTAATGGCAACAATTTCATTTTATTTTTCTTTCAATCACGGAGAGCACATTGTTTGCTGCTCATACTCATATGCATATTTATTATATTTGGCGCTCACTGCAAATTTTTCTGCAAATGTTTGAGAGAGAGCCAAGTCCGCAAAGAAAAGTAGAAAAAAGGTAAACTTACAAAGTTCAGTCTAATATACATATCTATGTATGTAACTGTTAGATACCTTTAAATTATTCAAGGCAATTTAAAAAAACTCTTTCTTCGTTCTCCTTGCATATTCCTACATTTGCCCTCATCATATACAATATACTAAACAAAAGCCTTCTTGACAGCCGGTGTGCGCTTTCATGTACTTATGTATACATATGTATGTGTTTATATGTATCTTCAGCGCGATGCTTGCGAATGTTTGTGCATCAAAGCGACAGCCGTAAATGCCGATTGGTTTTGCTGTTGTTGTTAGTTTGCTTAACTTAACTGTTGGGCTGAAGAGAGCGCCCAATGTGCGGGATTTTGAATTGTCAAGGGTTAGGTGTGTGTGTGTGTGTGTGTGGAACTGCCAACAAATGCATTGAGCAGATAGATTGCTTAGCTGCAACCTAATGAGAAGAGCAAACTAGAGAGAGAGAGAGTTAGTGCCAAAAATGTAAGATAGTGTAATGAGGTGACCAGTTTAAAATTTTCATGGATCTCCGCCATGTAGCAGGAAAGGTTAACTGATAAGTTTTCCAGATATCTACAGAAATACGGAAATATATATACATACCTATATGCTCTTAATGATCCATTATAACAGAGGGTGACTCGTCGGAATATCTAGGGCTGAGGTATTTGCGGTTAATTGCTCTTTATGACCACTTCGAAATTGTGGTCGGATAATAGATAACAGGTCAGTCTCCGGCCTACCATAGCAAACCACATTTTTATAGAAAAGGTAATTTTCCTTATTCAACATTGTTCCTTACAAGGGTGATACACTGATGATGGCGACCTACAACTTCTCGATTTCATTTTTGTGGTACAATTTGTCCTTTGCTTCAAAATAGGCTTCAGTTTCGGCGATCACTTCTTCATTCGACTAAAATTTTTTTCCAGCGAGTATTCTTTTGAGATTTGAGAAGAGGAAATAGTCGCTGGGGGCCAGATCTGGAGGATATGGTGGAGACGAAAGCAATTCGCAATTCGTCCCTCAAACGATCCAATAACGTTATGTTATAGTCGCTGTTGATGGTCCTTAAATTTTCAATGTAGACAATAAAAATTACTCCAGGCACATCCAAAAAAAACGTCATAACCTCGACAGCCGACTGTTGAGTTTTTCCACATTTTGGAATGGATTCATCGTACACAGTCCACTCAGATGACTGTCGGTTAGACTTTGGAGTAAAATAATGGATCATCGTTTCATCCATTGTCAAGTTTGAACATCTTCAAACATGTACGGACATTTCTCTAGTGTCTGGATTAATCTTTCATTTCCTAATTTACCTCCTATCTTAGTTCTAAAAGCTCAAAATCTTTATTGTTTTCTATTACGCTTACTATGTCTCCAATCTTTTTCGTTGGGTGTGCGCTCTCAGCAACTACACTGAGAGCAAGCAATGACGCCTACAGTCACAAACAAAATGTGTGACGTCGGCACAACAATTGCGATGCGCTGCCGTGTCAGCAATGGAAGCAAGACTGTGAGCAGCGAATTTAGACCGCAAACGGAAGAAGCGCGGCACGGCGTGTTGCATAGGGCAACCGTAAGCTAGTAGGCCAAAGCGACTGACAAACAGCGTCAACGACTGACAGAGCACGAAGCTGTGCCCACATGCTGGTGTGTGTTTGTTGAGTAAGCGATTGACTGCCTGCAAAACTGATTGTGGCACAGAGAAACATAGTAAACTTTAACAAGTGTTTGTTGTAGTGCATAAAACGCGTGCCTCTACCATGCCAATGGCCGACAACACAACAGACCGAGCAACGGAGTGAACCGAGTGAACGACAGAAAGCCAAAGTTACTGTGTATTTGGCTGACGTTTGGATTTGCTGACGCTTATACGAAAGCTTGCAGCGCTGCGGCGCGCTCCTACGTGTGTGTGTGGCACGTGAGTGTGCGCTGGCGTTAGTTGCGGCAGTAAATAGTGTTTGCTTAGTTGTTTGTAGCAAGCTGGTTTTGGACTGCTATTTCCACTTTTGCCACTGTGCTGGCGCTCACCTGCTAGCAGCCAAGAGCCGAGGGCCAACATGCCCCAACCCCAGCAGACGCATCATTCGCCAGTTGTACGTGAACGTGTGAGGTGGCATGCCAATCGGTTCGGTCGCTTAGCAGACGCAAAAAGTGTTTGTTTGTTTGCTGCATTGTTGTTTTTTCCTTTTGCCGACACTGGGTTTGTGTGGCTATGCGTGCGAGTGAGCGCCGAAGTGTTTGCTGGTGTTAATGCTTAGTGATTTTTTAGATTCTTTTTCGACGTGAGAGCGCCGTTTGTGCGGCTTTGGAGCGCGAGTAAACAAGCAAAATGTAAACAAAAGCAACAACAATGCGTTTGAGTAACGTTTGTTTAGTGCAAAGGTGGTAGGGCAAAAGTATAGCTGCTACTAATTTGATCGTTGCACACATATAATCTTACACACATACATATATAAAACCTTGTCAGTGCGAAATTTTTGCGCTCGCGAAACTCTCTCAAGCGCTCTGTTGGACGCGCTCTCTGCCGCTAGCGGTCAAGCGCCACATTGCATTCGTCTTGTTGCCAGCGTCACTTTTGCACTCTGCGCTGACGCTGACGCGCGCGCCCCCTTCCTTTGATGTGGCATTGTGGAAACTGAGTCGCTGGGTCGATATGTCGATCGGCGCTGGAAATGTGCAGTGAAGTCTGACAAAAGCATCTGCTCAATTAAATGCGATAAAAAATGAAATACATAATATACGAGAGTGAGCCGGTAAGCGCAAACTAAAACAATAATAACAACAAAGCGCAGCAACAACCACCAAATCGAAATAGAAAAGCTTAGCGCTCGAGCGTTGCGAAAGCACGAAAGCCTAAGCAGCTGCAGTGTTGTCGATACGAAACGAAATTTGTAATAACCACTACAACAGCAATAACAAGCGCGACGCATGTAAAGCGCATCATTTGAATGCGCTGCCTCAGCTGCTCGTTGTTTAGCGAATTTTGCACAACGCTTTCGTTGGAGTGTATGTGTGCGTGTGACGGCTGGAAGCTGCGCCGCTCAAGTGCCGTGCTCGCCGCGGCCGTCAGTGGGCCAGCGCTGAGTTGCGAGTTGCTTTAGTAACGCCAACATTCGGTGTAGTCTGGCGTTGTGCGCGAAATTGTGAGGTTGTCGTCGTAGTCGTTGTCGTCATCGTCTTCGTTGATATTTTTGGTGTGCGTGCGAAATTATTTTCTAGTGAGTTTTCGAAAAAAACAACAAAAACGCGATTAGAGTGATATTAAATCGTGGTTTTGACCAAAAATAGTGTGTTGTTTGGAAAAGTGTATACAATGTAGCGCTTACATTTAAGGCAGTGATTTTAGACAAGTTAAGAGTGAAAAATTTGAAATACTAGAAATAGTCCTCGAAAGTGTTTGAATGTTTAAAAACGTGAAAAATTTCGAAAATCTCATACAACGCTTAAAAGTACAGATTTTTAATGCAGTTTATCAAGTTTTTTTTTTTTTTTGTCTAAATTAACATCTCGATTTTTTAACGATTTTTGTGTTAATGATTACCTCTGCAGTGTTAAGGCTTACATGATGATAATTATCTCATTTGTATGTAGAGAGAAGTGTCTTAACTAATTACTGTGAAATTTCAAAGTGGATTCTACTAAGCTTCCTTGCAACCAAACATTGCAAACTGTAAATTGATTTCTACTGAAGTAACCCATTGAAGAGACAGTAAGTTTGAAATACATATATTAAATATTTTTATATTTTTAATTTAAAAATGATATAGTAATATCGTAATATTGTACAAATATATACATACATATATTAGGGTGGGTGAAAAATATGAATTTTTCTTTGCTGAGTAATCTGAAAATAGGTCCTTAGACACCTCTAAGAAATCTGCTCCAAGTAAGAGCTTGAAACGGAAAAGTCCTCCACCTTACAGTTTTATATTTTTTCCTTAATATCAGATAAAAAAATTCACATCTCGCTTCCATCTACTTGAAAAATCTCGTTTCATCGCTTGTGTGGGAAATGGAATGCTCTACAAAATGGTTTCTTACTACTTTTTCGTAAAGCCAATCATTTAAAAGATATTAACGGTTAAAGTTTGATTATTTTAAGGGAAATTTTTAATTTTCTTATGAATTTTATTAGTCAATGAAAAAAAATTCATTATAAATCGGACGTATTTTTTAGAATCCGAATCGAAAAAACATTCGTTTTTCTGACACACCCTAATGTAAATATATATATTTTTAATATTAGACCAAGAAATAATACTCCTTTTATGTTATTAGTATTTCTGTAAATTTTTTTTTTTAATATTTTTCTATTTTTAATTTTATTATTTTTATTTGATAGGATAAAAATCAATATTTTAAAGCCAAGCTTACATTTGTGTTTGATAAACTATTCCTCAAAGAATTAATATTCTGAATCATTTCGCGAGTTAGCTCATATAATGCTAAAAATTATTGAGATAAACATTTTAACTCCGATAAAATATATTAACATCCATTCTTGCTTAAAGTACTATGCTTTTTCATAACTCTGTCTATTCGTACACAAAATTTCACAAAAAATTTTACTCTAAACATCATTTGAGTCGTTGCGAAGTTAATAAGCACTTTTTACTGAAATCGATCGATACATAATAAGTTTTATATTCTATGAGACTAAATTCCCTCCTTCATTTTGTTGAGCTCAATCATAAACTTAAAGGTTGTGGGAACTCAAAGGAGTGTAAGAGTTTTTTTTTGTTTTTTAATGTAGACATGTACGATAATATTATTCAAAGTATTATTTGTGAACTCCATCCCAAAAAACTGCGCCCGTTTGGCAATCAAGAATGAATCAAATTAATTTTTGATACCCTCTTCTAGTGTAAACTGCATTACAGTGACCGCGTTAAGCAACGACCAGAAGAAATGGCAATTAGATAGAGCAAGGTCTGAGCTGAGCTATAAGGTGGGGGAGGCAAAACTTCTTAGCCGCTAGTTTCTGACTAGTTTTTAATAGGTATGGCAAGATGAGACTGAGAATTGTCATGATGAACGATTATTGAGTCGTATCTATTCGCAAGTGGTTTTCAGCAATCGCTCGCTTCGATTTGAGGGTTTGTTGCCGGAAGCGTATCTATTAATGATTTTACCGAGATGTAAGAGCTCATAACTCAGCATGCCCTTCTGATTCCACCAAATACAGGGCATTATCTTGAAATTTTGTAGTTGTATTCGTACGATTTGTCGTTGATTTGGCTGTTAAGCCAGGTTTCACATATAATTTTGTGCGTTTAGCGTAGTGGTAATGAATCTATTTTTCATTATCGAAATATTAAAACAATGGAATAATAATTAATTCACACTATATTTTGGTAAAACCTCGAAGATAGTGATAGACCCAGAAAATAATAATAATAATAATTTTGGCGGTTGGTTTCATAAAACAACGAATATTGCTGGAATTGTACGTTAGAAATGGAATGGACGTACAGATATGTATAAAATTCCATACACCATTTACTGTCAAATCATACCTAAATCACGTGCAACTGCCTAACTAAGCTTTCAAGCGTTGTGAGCGGAGACTTCATATCAAATAACTGATATTTCAGTTAATTAAGTGAAATTGTCATATAATATTTATTGCGCTCGATGGCAGTAAATATAAATTAGTGCAAGCACACACACACGCATACATGCACACATACATACACATACATTCAGGGTGTCACTGCAATGTGACAATTCAACTAATCTAAATTGGAAAAAAGCGCACATTTCAAATTTCAATTACTTTGCATAAATAATTCAATTTAAAATCCAACTGACACTTGGCGCGCGCGCACACATTATTGATTTTTCTTCCCAATTTTGTTGTAATTGCTTTTTTCGCACATTTTGCATAGCTACAACGAGTGCAACCGCACACACATATACACACCCATATATAAAGCAATTCAATATTCAAATCTTAAATTAACTAAAGTCATGCAAAAGAACAAATAACCATGTTATACTGTATACTTATGAGTGCATGTGGGTGTGCGAAGGTGCTTTAGTGAACCTATGAACCTTCGGTGTGCGCAAACATTTATGCAACCAAATGAAATCATTTCAGGAAATGTCCTTCAATCAGCGCGTAACAAATAAACGCTTAGATCTGCTTACACCAAATATATGACAGAGTGCAAACTTAAACGCACACACACATACACACCTAGCAAACACTTAAATGCTTTCTCTACGCGTTGTGCTTGTGTGTATGTGACGTTAGATATTTTTGTATGCATTGGCATAGAGGTAAATGTACTCGATGCTAAATTACCTCGCACGTTCCAGTCGGTAGTACCGATAGTTGTCCCCCCCTGCGGGCCCGTTGACGAACATGGCGTTGGCAAGCCAAGAAAACGAGCATTAAAGCCACTTGCGAGTCGGCATAAAGTTCGTGTGCCAATCAAGAAAAACAATTGCTGCCACCGCCACTCCCATTACAAAGTATTCAACCGGCCGTGCCGGCAAAAGTTGAGGGTGTTTGTGTACTTATGGGCGCTGTGGGCACAGTGGTGTTGTCGCGGTTAAGATGTGGATAGAGTTGATTTAATCGTTTATGCTACTTTTTATATCCTGAAAAGTTTAGTAGTTTCCGCATATACTGACGAACGGACAGAACACGTTTCCAATAAATCCAATAAATCCGATCAGTGCTCTAGAGGACTTAGAGATTTATGGGTACCCACGAGAGTCGGGTCTAGGTAATCGGATTGGGCTCGAATTTTTATCCTTCGTTTAGCTGACTCAGCTTTTGAGATATCCTTCGAAATTTTGCACATACTCTCTTCTCACCAAGAAGCTGCTCATTTGTTGAAACCGTTGATATCGAACCGTTTTAACTTATAACTACCATACAAGAGGAACTATCAAGCTCACCTCCAAATAAGGAAAATTTTTTTTATTTGACATACTGTCTCCACGAAATTTGACATTGATTTTTATCCAACAGCCCAATCTCCGAAGAAATATTGCTTTTTTTAGCTTACGAGATATCTTCACGAAATTTGACGTGAATTATTGTGCAATGCAACAGTATAATCTTCGAGGAAATTATTCAGTTTGGACCTCTATAGCATATAGCTCTCATATAAACTGGCAGATCAAAATTAAGTTTTTGTAAGGAAAACTTTTTATTTGACAAGTAAACTTACAAAGCACTAGGGCATATACCTGCAATACAAACTGACCCATATTTTAGGCAGTTGATAAAGTCCATTATTTCATGTTTGTCTTTCAATATTTGCTTTTAAGTCATTAGTCAATAAATGACATTTTATGTTTATCATTTTGACGTTTATTTTGCAAATTTTGACAGCTGTCACACTGACATTTCATTTTAACATTTGGCATTTCTCTTTATGAACTCAATATTTAGTGACTGAGAAGTGACAACGACATTTCCCTTTAAATTTATCATAAGTAATATTTCACATTTCCTTTCGTTGGTAAATATCCGAGCCAGTAATAAAATTATGGCATTTTGACATAACACTTTCGTCACTAATAGCCCACTGTACCACTTCAAATCAATTCTATGTATGAATGTTTGTGCGAATGGCCAGGGCATTGGCACCAAGAGAAATCACTTTGTCATAAATTAAGAAATCTTGCAAATTTTCGTTTATCGTTTATTATTTTTTTTCCTCTCTTTTTTGCCTTCTGCTGTTCCATCAAATTTATGACATAAGCTTAGAAAATTACAATAAAAAGGCACAAAAAGGCAGCAGAAGCATTTTAATTTAGCAAAGCTGATATTGCAATTCCAAGTCTAACAGGCAGCGGCAGTTCTAGTAGTAAAAGTAATAAAAAAGTTACTGTGCCGATTTGAATAGAACGTTGAAAGGCACAAAACGTAGTACCAACACAAATCGAGTTCTCGCTTTAATGAGGAGCAATTGTTGTCTACCACACTTATGTGTACCGCACTTCGCCCACTGGCAAACGCTTTTATACTTGGCTTTGGTAGGTGTGTTGTTGTACCCTTTAATAATTCTACCGCTTCTCCACGTTGGCTGGCGGCTATAAGGATCCATCAAATGCCTGCAGTTGACAGCTGCCAACACCAACACCAATATATCTTAAGCCAATTTTCACACGCTTCTCTTTGATTCGCGCCAAGTTTTTTCCCCGTCTTCCGTACCTCGCACTCTTTTATATTCTTTGCATAGTGTTTTCTTAATTATCTTCTTCGTGTTGCTTTGGCGATTTCTGTAATGTTTTTTATTTGACCTTTCATGCCTATGGAGGTAAATAGTCGGTAATGGGAGATAAAGAGGTGCCAGGAATATGTTAAGCTATGAACTTCATAAATAAAAGATGACTGAGGTGTTTCGTAATAAGATCTCAGATAATTTTGTAACATCGAGGATTTTGTTTTATTTATTAAGCAAATAAATTATAGTTTATCGAATGCTGTGTATGTCTGTGTTATTATACAACGAGGCAATTGGAGGCAGTTTTCCTTAAACAAATTTCTTAAAATCAATACGTTTCCAATGTTAGGGGTTTGGTGAGGTTGTAAATTCGATAGTTAGGTTTTTCGTAAAAATTAAACTTTTCTTCAACCAAATCATAAATTTGCCTGCTTTGAACCTGAAATGTCTTATGAAGGGTTCCGAAACCCGAAAAAAGGACTTCTCCACGACCAGAAAACCCTAACTTGTCTTCTATGAATATGAAGGATTTTAGAAAAAGCTTCCAAAATCCCGGAAATTAGACAACTTCTGGACCAAAATACCCAAATTTGTCTTCCTTGAATATGAATGATCTTAGAAAAATGTTTCATAATCCGAATTTAAACACCAAGTCTTTTGTCAATTGAAAATATATGGAAATTGATAATTAACGGATTACTAATAAATAATTTTTTATAAGTAAATTATCATATTCCATAATTCCATTATCTGAGAGCTGTTCTTATATGATCTTAAGTTCTATGAAACTATCAGTCTCTAAACTGGAACATCTGTGAAGTCTCGGGTCTCTATCGGCATACTTTCACTGGTTTCGCATTTGGTTCCTTTCTATTGATATATGAATGTAATATAAGATCCCTTCTATGAAATTTATAGTAAAAGACAAAAACTAATGCTCTGGTATAAAGAGCAAACCATTTCAATATGTGTGGTTACGATAGTAATATATTTTGGGTTATCTTTCACATTGAACAGCAAAAATTGGACTTTTTGCGTCGAAAACTATGTGGTTGTGAACCAAACCAATTTTTTCGCATATCCAATATTGTATGACTATTAAAAATGTTTTCAAAAATCCATTTTTAACCTCGAGCAGACAAATATTCCACTTTCAAGGCTAACGTCAAAAAATAGAGTAATAAGTTTTTTCACCTAAGGCTCTATCTCATGAAAAATTTTTTGGCTCTATTACCCAAACGCATATATCCCTTAAAACGATACACAATGAAATTTCGAGAGGCTTTACATACCGATCAGTGTGGGATGGAATATCAAGGGCAAGAGCTCCGATGAAAACACGCATCCTTTTTACTCCCACGGTCTCCAAAGGACTGAAGGATGGCTGCTGACTTAATGACAGGTCACACGTGAGCCGGATAGGAACAAGTAACGGCGCTACATGCAGGGAAGTAGGCATGAGAGAGACCCTGAAATACTTCCTATGCTACTACCAGCTTTATCTAGGAGCTTCGCGACACAGGGGACTAGATAAAGTCAAATTTAGATAGATAGAAAATAAATTCTACTTTATCGTATTGCGTAGATATTTTGCCAATTTGTAGGCAAAAATATTGTTAATACAATTGAAAAGTAATCCTGTAGAAAGTGTAGAAGTCCTCCAAGAAGACTAAAATTAATTTTTTCCTTATAAAAGTCTAAGTTTTTTGAAAGTTGGACTGTTCTTCACTGTACTGACCTTAGCTGACCTTGAAAAAGACAAAAAGGCACAATAAATCTCAAAAAGCAACCCTGCCTTTTATGAATCTCATAACAGAATCGAATTTCAGGTCCGTCTCCAACACTGCGGTGCATAACTAAGCAGATTTGTAATACTGGGCACATATATATGTACATACCTTAGTGCAACTGTATATCTTATATATGCAGTATCTATGTGACAATAGCATCAAGCAGGTTTTCAACTTGAACATTAAATGCCGTAACTACAAATTCTTACTTAATTCCGGAAAAAGTGTATGTATGTATGTATGTTCGAAACAATAAAAAGCAGTTGCTCATAGTGGCAGAAAAACGTTTAAGAATAGAGCTAAAACAAACTCGCTTTAAATATTATATTATCAGAGTAAATATATATTACATACACAAACACGCAGATGCACTGGGCAAATAGAGAAGTTCGCCGTGAAGATTCTAGAGCCGCACAAAGTAGCAAAACAGCTGTCAAACTTGTTATTACGACGAGCACCAACATTCTGGTGGATACACACCGCTTTGCCAATATGCAGTTACAGCAGGCACATCAAGAAAAGCTTAGGACAAAAGAATACCGCTCTCCCGGCACATTGCAAGCGCTTAGTATAGACATATGTTTATAAGTGTGTACATATGTATGACGGCGAGAGCGTATAGAGTTTGTGTTTGGCCATAAAATGTTTATTAGCCACATAGCTATGCTTGTAACTGTAAGTCAAGAAGCCGTAAGAGAGCTGAAATTCTAAAGCAGTTAGGTTTCCTTGAAGTAGGCTGTGTAAACTGCAAGAGTTTATAAGGAAACGGTGTTTTGTGAAGAAACGAGAGAGAAAGAGGAGAGTACTCAGTTTAATTTTTTTGATTAAAAATAATTTTTATTACTAAAAAATCTATTTTTCTTTAATTAAACGCTTCCACCTCGCAATTTCGCTATCGATTTATTTACTTTGGCATGTTAGTTTGTTAAACGTCTACAAACATGAGAGAGAGTAGTTTCTACCATTACATTGTGCATTACAAAACAGCTGAGCCAAAGAGAGCTTGCAGTTAACACGCTGCTAGCAGAGATTACATAGAACTTAGCGAGAGCGCATTTACATTGTAAGAGTGAGAGTTGATTACATGAGCATTGAGAGCAAATGCAGCGATAGCTTTCACTGTATAATTGCATGTACATATATCCTACTAAATTTGCGTGGGTGGTTTACTAAATAAAAATTTCATTAGGGTAGTCGATGTTATACAATTTTTTTATACACTAAAACTTAATAAATCCAATGTTTGCCACAAAGTTCTTAACAGCCCGAAAGAAACGTCGGAGGCCATATAAAATGTATACCTAAATAATTAACGTGCCGAGCTGAGTCGGTTTAGGTATCCTCTTATCTCTGTTTAATGTAGATTAGATTGAGAAATCGATCTGAACTCTTCCACACGTATTTTTCTTCTAAAGAAGTCTATCAGTTGTCCGAATAGCCGGTATTGACTGGATATCAAACAACTAGCAGATATAACGATGTAGAACGTCTCTCATTCTTATTTAGTCATCAGATCTTATCAAAAACTTAATGTTTTGAAATATTGTTTTAAAAAGTTTTATTTCGTTTTCGTAAGGTTTATCCAAATAACATGCAGATCTTCCAAACAATATTTTTCTCGAGCCTCCGAGCATTTTGTATGCACATAAAAATGGTATACTTATTTTCCAATACTTTCTATTGTATGCAACTCACTCAGCTGTTTCGGCACAAACTCTACGCTCTGTTACTTGATTATCTCATCAAAAGTCCTCACGCGACTGTAACGCTATGTACATACCGACCGCCATATGTGATATTGAACAGCGCAATGCTCTCAGCTGATAGCACTTTCGCTTCCTTCGCTAACTGGCTGACTGCCATAAGCTAACAGCTGGCCGATTGCAGCTGTTGCAGTCCGCACGAACTCGTTGGCTGTTACTGCACGCTGTCACACTGTCACGCCGCTCTTCTAACATCCTGTTGCTGTTACTTTGCAGCCTTGCCATCCCAAAGCTGTCGCACTGTATTGTCTGTATGTGCGCTAGCATCAGCTCCACTATGAACTTCATCCATTTTGTCTGCACGCAACTTCGTCTGGCACCGAACGTCACATGGCGCTGCGATTCCTGCAAAGTGTATGTATGTATATCGTCCTGTCGCCTCAGCCTTTGCCGCGTTGCCTGTTTCGTGCGTCAATTTGTTTGTTCGCCTGCTTATGCGCTTAATTTGCACCGCTGTATTGTTGTTTGTTTTTGTTTGTTCGCCGGCTGCGACCGAGCTTTCTTCATAACGCACGCGCTGCAACGGCAGTCATTGGTTTTGTAGATAGCAAGGCGTTTGGTCGAATTCGAACAACTTCAGACAGGACAGTGCCAGCGAGCCAGCGAGCCAAGCCAGTCAGCCAGCCGAACAAAGGCAGTACGCGGCCTCAGACCGGTAAATAGTAGTTGAATTGTAGTCTGTAATAGTGGCGTATTTTTTGGTACCGTAATATACGCTGAGTTACATTCGTGTGAATAGTTCGATTTTTAGTGAGATTTGCGTTTAGAAATGTTGAATTTAGAGTTTTTATCGCCTCATTGTTTAAATACCGGCATAAAATGTGAAATGGTAGGCTGATAATATATTTGAGGGTATATAAATTCTGAAGTGTGGACCTCAATTGTAAAGGAAATGTATTTTTAAGTTCAAAGCGAAGTTTGTGCGGGTATGAATTTTTCTTCACTTCCAAACTCTGTTTGTGGGTCTTTAATAGAGTTAATATTTTAAATTCAGACAGAAATATAAAGAAATATCTTCCGGAAATAACAAAATAAAATTTTCAGAAATATATTATCTAATATTTCGTAGTTTTTCTAAAAAAGTGCGGCTTGATTTCGCGTTGCATATCTTAAGGCATATAAAACATGTATAAATTAATGAGCTGGTAGTTTTATGATTGTAAGGTTTTTCTGGATGTAACCAACTAAAATTTTCAAAATATGTCATAGTGTATACGTATACAATATCGTAACTTATACCTCATAGTTTTTTGAAATAATGACTTGAATTAGTGTTGCATACATTAAGGCGACTAAAGCAAAATAAAAATTATCTAAGGTCTAGTATTTATGCTGCATTAGTTGGAGTGAATAAAATTCAGCAGAAAACAGTAACGAAATGAAATATCTGGCATTAAAGTGGGTTTTCAGAAATTTCGATGAGATTATTTATGTACTTTTTTCGAGAAAATATTTTGTTGCTTCATTTCTTAAAAATGTTTCATAATTTTAAATTTTTTGATCAAGTTAATTTGAAATAGTTCCGAAGATAAGTGCATTTTTGAAAATTATTCATTACTCTTTAATTTTCCAAAATTTTATTTTTAAATTTATTTTAGTTAGTACTAAAGTTTTTTTTTTCAATAAAACACTATTTAAAAAAAATATATGAAGCATGATGAATCCAAACTTTTATTCGGCAAATAATAATAATTACAAACCTTGAGTTTAACTGTAATTTTGAAGACAAACATTAAAACCTGCTAAAAGTAGTAAAATTATTAATTAATTAATCTTTAAATACCTAGTCCAGTGGCGGAAAGTTAACAATGTCATATATTTTCCACCTAAAAAAGGAAAAGCAACTCAACAAAATTTCTCAAAGGCTTTCGAAACAAAATAAAAATTTTTGAAAAATTAAAAGCGGGTCTCAAAGTTTAAGCTTAATTTTCCTGTCATCATTGAGTACTTATCTAGTATCCAACAGATACTCTAAGGAGAAATTTGAAAGTAATCAAAAATCGAAAAATCAAAAAACTTTATTATTACTATAGTGGCATGCAAGGAATGATCGAGGGTTTGATTTTTGACAAAATGATGGTTTTTGAAAATAAAAATAAATTTCAGTGAAAGAAAAGAAAGAAAAAAATTTCAAATTGGTTTAAAAAATTATCATCAGAAAGCGTATCTCTTTCATAAAATAGTATACTATGTTGATTTATAAAACAGGGTTCGGAAAAACGGTTTTGGAGCTTTCTACAACCTAAGTTAAAAAATTCTTACAATATTTGTAATCTCACATCTCCAAAACTTTTTGCCGGATTAATTTTCAATTTTTCGGCTTTGAAAAGTAAAACTAATGTCAGTTTCTCAAAATAAAAATAGTTTTTTTATGTAAGCAAATCTTGATTTCCAATTGGCTTTAAAAGTCTAAGTTGTTATAAAAATCGTATCCCTCCCTCAACTACCAATTTTTTGGATAGTATTTTCAAATATAATAATTATCGATAAGAAAGCACAAAAGATATTCTATCTTTGAAATGGTTATAATTCCTTGATTATTAATTTTACTAAAAACATTAGCGCTTGTTTCAATCTCTCTATATTTTTATTATAAGATCATATAATGTCGTCTAAAAATACAATATTCAAGCAACATATATGTACATACTTGGGTCCTATTTACCGCTTCTCGCCTGTGGCGTTTATGCTATGCTTTTTTCTTTTGCAACTAACAATGAAATTTCTTTTCTGAATTGAAGATATGGACGGATACATTTCTAAATTTGTAAAATTACTCCCTAATCGTACTTAATTATGCCAGTTTTTGCATTAACACCAGTTATTTGTTCGATTCTGACATTTTCTAAGATCAGTCTGCTTATATAAATAGGTTTTTTCCGTAAACAAAAAAAATTTGATCTATCCTTCATATATTTTATATACAATATATTAATCCAATGATAACCGTCCTCCGACCCCACCAACGAGAGTTACGCTGTTTGCTTACGTATTTTTAAGCATCAGAAGGTAAAACTATTCAGCTAAAGAAACAGAATTTTAACATCTAAGATTCTAAATTCCGTTATAATATATTGTTGCGACTAATTTAAAAAATAAAATTATATATATTTTTCAATGTGGTTTTGTAAGAGACATAAAAGACGATTGTGCGGGAATGGGAATTAAAAATATGAAAAAATTGAAATCGGAAAATTTCGTTTAAGTCTAAAATTTTATTTCCAAGATTTTGAAGGCAAGGCTTTAAACTGCGTATATATGTAAGTGAGCCAGGATATGAAATTTAACTTTAGAAAAGTCCCGCAAACTGTTTCATTCAGGATTCTCACTAAAAATATTAGAAAAAGAATGTCGCTATGACCCTAGGAGGACATCAACTTGTTAGAACGGATTTGGAAACCTTCGTTCCATACCAAGAGCAATATTGCAATATTTGCTAAGTTGGTAGGTCTGTCCTTAGATACAATGGCAAATACGAGCACGATCTGTATACTAGGTTGTGATTTTTACAATGGATAAAAATATCGAACAAAGAATGTTTTTAACAAATTATGCATTTTCTACCAAATTTAGGGTACAGAATCGTTACGAATGTTGGAAAATGCTTACGGTTATTTAGATTTATCAAAAGCAAAAGCATATGAGTGGTACAAAGCTTCCAAAGACCGTCGAGAGATCGTTGAAGACATGCCTCATCCGGATGACCGTCGACGTCTTTAACTAATGAAAATATTAATGATGATGATTTTAAATGTTTTTCTGCGTTTGCTTAGTGTGCAGATTCATTCACTTTAGTTTTTCCATTCAACCCACAAAAGTTCAGCATAAAGTTTTTGAAAAATTTAAATATACCACTCGCAAGTACCGTAACCCAGTTTCGGCTAATTGAAAACAATTTTATAAGAGCACACCTCCAGTGTCCTAACACTGTTTATTTACTTAGATTGTTGTTGTTTCCGCAGTCGAACTATTACCAAATTTGTAGCACAACTTTTCACGGCTTCGAAAATTACTGGTAAATTTAAACGTAACTGGTTCGAACACGAACGATTTGTTTATTTATTTTACGCTTAAATTTTTGTAAACTTGCAGACACATTTATTTGATTTTGCTTTTATTTCTGTAATCCAACTTTTTTTTTTAAATTTCAACGAAAACCGGCTTTTTGCCGCAAACACGTTGAAAGAGTTGAGCCACAACTCCATGGGTGCCGCCAGCGCTCCAAGCTCCAGCAGCTGGCTGGTTGGCTGTCTGCGCGGCAGCGCGGCTTGCCTGTGCCGCTGGGCAGCATTTTGGCAGTTTTAGCAGTTTTCAAAACAGCCAGCTGCCGCTTTTGCATAATACCTATAAGTACATTTGCGGTTGCTTACCACACATACCAAGGCACACTCTATTAGATCTCGAGATATACTCCGTATGCATGCAGACGCATACCGCCGAGCAGACATGTTTAAGTATTTTTTAATGCCCCTGCCCCGCACCAGCATTACAAGGCATGGCTTACAAGCGCGCAATGAGTTCAGTGTCTGGTTGACGATTAATTGCCACACCAGCCAACAGCCACCAGAAGCTGCACTTTTTGTTTATTTTTCACTGCTTTAGACACTTTAAAGTGTTTCTGTCTACCCGTCTGGTCATTTCATTTCAAGCCGTCGGAGTCGAAGTCGTCGTCGTCATCAACGTCATTCTTTAAGTTTAACTCTTAGGCTCAAACGTTGATTGACATCTATGTTTTGACTTCAATTCGCTTTGGTCGTGAAATTCGTTAGCGCTTTAATGCAAGAAGTTAATATATAACTCAAGCGTATAAAGTCACTCTAGGAAATTAAAAGAAGTATAATATTGCTGGTAGAGATCGTTAAGGCAGTGAATTTTGTATCGCTGAAAGCGTAGAACAAGCTCTCTTGTAAAAGTGAAGAAAAAATTCTGTTTTTCTAGGGACAACGTAGAAAGAATTTAGGATTTAACAATATAACAATTAGCATACAGAAATTTGATTCTACAAGTAGATCATTTTAGTTCAACTCTTTTATGGAACTAATATAATACATGAATATTTTAACCGAGCCCCGAAGTGTATAAAATAAAGCTTAAAAGTGCTGTTCCTTTACTATACATTACATATGTAAATATTAAAGTTAATTCCACCGGAACTAGCATAGAGCTAAAGACTAAAACTACTCAAACAAGTAAGTAAGGGATAAATTCGGGTTGGTTTACACATTGATATATGGTATTTACATTTTTCTTATATGGAATGTATGGGCGTGGCTGTTCTTCAATTTTACTCATTTTCACAATGTAGCAAAAACATGTCAACGCAGTCTTGTGAATCAAATTTTGTTAAAATTGGTCGAGTAGATCCCGAGATTTAGAATTTCACCTCAACGAACATAAATAGTTTAAAATTAATACCTGCTCTGCCTCTGAGATATTTACCTCTCACTATCTCTTTCTTATGTCTAAAGAAACATTAAAGTCGCACACACTTTGAAAGGTTTTAGTTTCTTGTTAAAGTACTTAAATAGTCTATGTTTTCATTAATCCAACATTAGAGGGTATACATATCCACTAAATCTCCCTATACTCGGTTTGCTTACTGTCTGTGAATTTACTGTTTAAAACTTGAAGTTTATTGCTTGAATTAGAAGTCATATATGTGAATATATAATACGTATTCACTCGTGATTTGTTTTGGGAGACAAAGCGATCTGAGCAATGCCGTTTAGAACAATCTCTGAAAAGCTATACTATATGTACAGTCTATCGACGGTAGTTACGAAGGTTCCTTTATAAACACCGTTAACTAGCTGGACCACTGAGTACACCGAGTGTTGTGTTCCCAAATTCTGGTTAAGTTTTTACAAAAGGTTTTTAAATACAAAGACTTAATTTTCATTGGTTAGTTTGTGTGACATCTATGTATATGATATAGTAGTCTAATCCGAACTATATACCATATTCAGAGATTATAGCACAAATCTTGATATATCTTGTCGAATGAAACAGTTTCCAAACTTGATCTTGATTTTGGTCGACCAGTTTATATGACAGCTATATTTTATAGCTTTTCTGTCAGATCTGAATAAGTTGTACACAGATTAGATCGTTGTCTTTAAGTGGTTACATGGATTTCCTCGGTAAAAAACATACTTATTTCAGAATTTTTTTTTCATATAAAAAATGAAATATTTATTAAAATTTTTTACTTGCTACAAACTTACACTGTTAACAAAAAAATTCTAAACTTTGGAAAAAAATATTTTAGACTCAGCCATTGCGACCTTATTTCCAGTGACCTCTAGTAAAAAACATACGTCTGCGTTGACAAGATCATTTAAAGTGAACAAATACGTGTTTTAGTTAAAACCTTAACTTAGAACTTGAACAAAAGAAAAAAGACCGAAAATTCGATTTTTTACAACAAAAAAAAAATAAATAAATTTCGCGACTTTTGTTCTTTTAAATAGTAGTACAGTAGTCAAAAAAATCCTTCATCCAAGCCTTTAAGAATCATATCCTAAAGACCTCTGTAAAATTTCATGAAGATTGGTTGAGTAGTTCTCGAGAAATCTTGCCAACCGACTTCAAAACCAGTTTCGAGAAAAACGCGTTTCAAGCACTTAGTCTAGCTAGGCTCGAGCGTACAAGTTCTCAAGACTGTATCTCCGATAATTTAATAAGACAATGAAAAATTTTGAAACCCATAAACCCATGTGACCCCTTAAGAATTATTCTAGCCAAAGTTCATTACACATGAACGTTTTCTTTACAAAGGCTACAGTAGTGCGATATCGACGTTTCCGACGACTGAGCAGCTTTTTGGCGAGAAAAGAACATGAACAGACGGTCATAGCCAAATTGTGACACTCTTTATATATCCTGTTTAGGTTATAAAGATCCAGCCGGAAGTAGTCACTTTAATACGATATAATTGCTAATGTCGCTATCCATTCATTTGCAGAGTTCTCTTGGCTTTATGCTTTCGCTTGGTCTCTTGACGATTTCTCCTTGCTGTACACAATAAACTAAAGTTTCACTTGGTTTCTGCTTAATTTTCACAATAAAATAAATCTTTTTGCTAATTATTTTGAAATTTTAGAAATCTAGGGAATTTTTATAAGCCGATTGGTCTTTAAAAAGTTAAAAAAAATGTCGTTTAAGCTTTACTTTAATTTCACTTCAATCTTGCATTTCTTGCAACTTTCTGGCGAATTTCTCTTAGTCTCGCCTTTGCATAACAAACTAATTTAAATACGCTATTTAGTTGCGCCAATAAATGAACCAAGGGCAGCAAAACAGAAGAAAAAAGGAGCAATATGTAAGTGCAACAACAACAACAGGCAACAAAGAATAGAGCAAAGTCGCCAAACTTCTTTTTTCGTCAAATCGCTTTTTTTTGTTTTTGCTTGCAGATTTCTTTCACCGCTTGCAGCAGTCCAACCGAGAAACAGATATATTTATGTACGTATATTTATGTATATATCTATATATATACAGTTTTTTGTCTGTGGCGAATAAAGTGAAAAATAAAGCAAGAATTATGTTTTGCTTTAAGCTCAAAAACTCAAAAACTTTGCTGCTTTGTTCGATTACAGCAAAGATTTTCTGCTGAGTGTTGCTCAAGCTGGCAGCTTCTATTCCTCGTTTTGTTGCCGCTGCTGCTGTTGTTGTTGTTGGCAAAGTTTAGTTGATTTCTTTATGCTGAATTTCAGTATTTTCCGTTGCCTTTTTTATTTATTTACTTATTTAATTTTTTAATTAATTTTTTTTCGTGCATTGTGTCTAAGTTTAGAAATATATAACGTGTTGTTGTTGTTATTGCTGCGCCTCCACATTGGCCTCGGCCATTTGGACGGTTCGAACCCTCTGCGACTCGCCATCTATCAAATGGTGCGGATACTTAGCTGCTAGTAGCCAAGCATATATAAGTAGATATATATATATATATAAAATTTATATGTATATAGTGATAAACATATGTACTTGTATGTACGGGCTTTAAGTATATGCTCACATGCTTCTAACACAGCTTGGCACGCTAACTTGTTTTTCATTGCGGCAGCAGCTTAAGTTGTTTCAACGTCCAATTCTACACAAACACACACGCACATATATATATATTTGTACTTTTGTTCATGTTGTTATTGCTGTTATTTCATCTTTCAATTGTTGGCTTTGTTGGCTGCTTTTGCCACTTGTGCCTGTGTACCAAGCTCGGACTTGTTTCGAAGCCAACAACTCTCTTGTTCATTACTCTTGTTCTGTGTCTATTATGCTGCGTCGCTTATTTCATTGTTGTTGTTGTTGTGATGTTGTGGTTTTTGTTGCTGTTGCTATTATTATTAAAATACAAACGAACGTAGTTAAAGCACTTGAAACTAAAGAGTTATATAATTCATTTTAACAGTAATTGCGCCAGCATTAATACGCGTGGAGCGCGAAAAATAATTTAAAATTCTTGTTGAGAGTTGGAAAAAAAACAATAGCAACAACAAAAATTATACTTAAAAGAATTCATATTAATGATGGTTGAAACCACTTGTGAAACACTTGAAAACTTATGCTGTTGTAAAACTATGCGAACAGGGTGCCACACCGAGAGTTGCAAAATAAATTGCGAATTCTTCACTGAAACAATTTCTGCAGAATGTTACTTGGAGAAAATATTCTTAAAACAAGAAATAACATTCTTCCCAGTTTTCCATACAAGCACCTTATCCCGATCGTTCATTTTGTAAGACAACTACATGCTATAGTGATCCGATATCAGCTATTCCGACAAATAAGCAGCTTCTTGGTGAGAAAAGAACGTGTGGAAAACTTCAGATGGAAGTCTTAAATAGGGAGAGAATAGTTCGCATATATACAAACCGACGAACGGATATGCAGACCGACATAGCGATACTGCCATCATTGTTGCTATAAATGTCTCTGTCAAGATATACAAAGTTCTTGACTGCTTCGAAAACATAATTCCCATTCATTCTCCTTTCATTTCTGCTGGTAACCAGCACATATTTTGTATTGCCTTCATTAACATTTTGACAGTTTCTCTTTCGATAGCCGTAAAACCGTCGGAGTCATACCTTTTACTAATGCCCTTAATTACGTATATCTATGATAGTCTTATGGGCCACCGAAAGCTGCTTTATAATCGAAGAATTGGTTGAGGATATCGATTTCATATACTTGGGTATAATCCAGGATTTGAAGCAGTGTGAATATTGGTTAAATAGTGGAACGTCGAAAATGGAAGTAAAGAGAAATATTTGAGAAGCATGAAGAAAATCTTCTTCCGCCTTAGACTTCAATGAGCTAATTAAATCTCATTTTTTCTACCGTGTACTGAGTGTCTTTTACTATTTTTGTAAATGAAGCTGTGTCCAAATTGTCTTACAAATTTTCAAAGATTCTTTCAACTACTTCTTGTGAGTTTACTTACTTAATCAGACATTTATCCTTGAGTTGACAATGATAAACTTGATTAATGGTGGACCGAACACCTTCAGTTATTCTGAAGAACTAGGTGAAATATGAATTAGTTACTTTGACACATTTGTGAGAGTCCCAAGACACTTTGTAGAGAGTATTGAACGTTTTTTAGGAAATTTGGGTTCACAAAGAATAGGCAATTTATGCCACCATTTAGATAGTTATAGGATCCTGTAACCTTGCATGTTCTGACAAACCCTCAAATCTATCAAACTGGCTCGAAAAGGTTAGGTTAGTTAAACTGTTAGACTAATGAACCACGCAGAGACCAGTTTTGGTTCTTAGCGATACCGGATGGACTGCCACTATGTAATCAACGAGAAATAGTCTTCCTTTACAATTGTATCATTTCTTTCCTGATGCCCTATTTTATGGGACCCCCGCTTGTAGCGTTGCTTTGTCAATGCGGGACGAATACTCAAGAGATAGCTCGATTTAAACTTCGTTAAATGCCGTAACGTGTCAATGCGTCCAGTTCAAAGCCATTCGGAAAGGGTATTACCTTATTTTTTATTAATGTGCCCTGCAGTATCGCAATTAAAATATATATATCGAGATATCTGCAAAATGGCATTTTTTGTTGATTTTAGACTCTCCAGTAGATCTTAGTTGAAGCCTCGATTCATCTAATGGCAGAGAAGAATAAAATACGGTTACGCTGGAACAATATTTTCATCTGAAGCTCTCAGAAAACAGAAGAGTTTTGTAAAACTCAAAGCTTAAAGCTTTAGGAATAATGCCAATCACAAACTTTATTGAACTTAAAGCTTTAAGAATCGAAAATAGCAAGTTGGAAAAATATTGATCTTTTTTTGAGTTAACAAGTGTTTTTAATTTCAGAAGGATCCGATGAGCTTTTCTGATTTGTGAAGAAAAAAGCCTTCAAAGCTTCACAGGAAACTGAAAAGCTTTGTAAAACCCGTAAAAGTCTTTTCGAACTTAAAGTTTAAAGAATCGAAACCAAACAAGTTAGAATAATTTTTTCTTGAGCTTATACATTTTATATTGTTGAAGAGCTTTTCTTTATCAATGACAGATATTGTTGATATGACGTAAAGGTTGTATATTATTAGAGTTAGCTGTCAACCGTACCGAAAATAGTTTATATATGATAAAGTGAAAGATGGGAATGAAATTCGTTTCAAAACATCTTTCTCATAATTTGAGGTGATTTGTATACACCAAAACTTTTGTGTAGATGGCAACTCTTTCATTTTAAATTCGGCTCAGAACACTGCTTTCAGAATATAAAATTTATAATATGAATTTTAAAATGTTAGTGAATTATTTTAGTAAATGAAGTTAGGTGGCAACCCTACTGACAGTATATTATGTAGGTATACTCATGTGAAAAATGGTAATCAAATTAGTTTCAAAAAGTTTTTTTAAAATTTCAAATTTGTAATTGTAATTATCTGAATTTTTGTGTAGATGGCAACTCTTTTTCTTAAAATTTCACTAAAAAAACAATGTTTAATATATTTTTAATAATATGAATATTTAATAATGTTTGGGAATTATTTTGGTTAACTGAGTTAGGTGGCAACCCTATTGAATGTATTTTAAATAAATATATATACTAAAGTGAAAAATTGCTTCAAAGTAATTTAAGTAAAATTTTACATTTTATATGACTTGCAATTTGTCGTAAACAGTTGGCAACCCTATGCGAAAATATTTGTGAATATTTCAATATAAACATTGAAAATACATTTTCAGTAGCGGTAATGTTAAAAAAATAAATATTTAATGCCCGAAGTCATTACCGTTTTCTACAGCTAAAAAGGTAAAAAAATGCTGTCAAGTTGCCACTCAAAAGCATTTTCATGTGCTAGAAGTTTTATTTTTTTGTTTTTTTTATTTACTCAGTAGCGTAGTTATTTGGTTATTTCTGCAAATTTTTCTACTCTATTATTTCATCACTTATTTTAGTTATTTTTTCGTTTTTGATTTTTGTTGTATTTTATGACCATGTGCAAGTATTTGCATTGTTGTATTTCCTCTTTTGTGCAAACACTTCCATTTGGCGCATTCATTTGGGGTTTCGCTAATCGCTCTGCACATTTGTCAAACGTCGAACAAAATGTTGAAAATGTTTTTTTTCCTTGCAATTTGTTGGCTGCGCACCGTTTTACCCCCCGCGACAAAGTATTTACCTATAAGTGTGCTATAAATGCATATATATGTATTTTGTATGTGTGTGTGTCTAGCCTTATAAGCATGTTGTCTGTATATATGTATGTGTACAGCCGTGCTGGCGTTGAAGCTGAAATGACTTGTTGGCCAGTTGGCAATTTGAAAAGGTCAAATATGGTTTAATTGCTTAAATGCAACAATGCATGACCAATTCACAGTGTGAATGCAAAAAAAAAAAAATACATGAAATGAAAAATGTTTAAAAAATTATCGCATGTAATAAAAAAGTATAAAAAAAGTCGCAAAAAGCGCCAACAACTAATGACCAAGCGTCTGAAAAGCGTTGAACCACGACTCTAGTGAGCTATTTGCTAACAAATTATGCGTTATTATGAAACGCACATGTATGTGTGTGTGCCTACTTATTTGTGTTTGTGTGTAACGCCAGTAAACACGGAAATCAAAAAGTTTGCAGTTCGCAGCGAACGCAAAAGCTTTGCAGCTTATGTTGTGGTCTTAAAAAATCGTAAAAAATAATTAAATGAGTTTATTAAATTTTGCCGTTATTTATTTTCAATATTTTTTCATATTTCTCATCACACGCTTTGTTTATGTCGCCGCCTACAACTTGTTAAATAAACAAATGCGCCGAAATTAAATGAGCGAACGCGTACTTTTCGCCGCGAACGTGCTTTAATATGAAATATTAACGGTGTTTTTTGTTTCTCCTCAACTTTTTGCTTGAAATTTATGCTTGACGGTGGCCAATACCTGCCTTTCACACACCTCAAATAAAGCATTTGTAAACAAGGAATGCGTGTTTAAGGTAAAAACTGAAAAGCGAAAAAAATTTAAGAAATATTTATTGAATTAATTGTGTGTTTCCATTTATAAACTGCGCGTATAGCGCTCACCTCGACGGCCTCTTAGTTTTTCCACGCATTTTGTTGCATTTTTGTGCTGATTTCTGTCGCAGCTGTAGCTTTTTTGGTTGCCTATTTGCGGTTATGGGTCATTAGTGCAACGGTTTTTTGATAGTGCAGTCGCGCCTTATTTATGAAATTTTATATTTTTTAATTAAAAAGCAATGAATAATTTTGCAAAAAGTGTTAAATCTGATACACAATTAGTGTTTTTCTATTAAAGTAAAAATTATGTGTTAAAAGTTGTAAGCTTTCAACCTTAATTACTTATAATTAAAAAAAGTGATCAATGCCTTTGAAAAAAGTAAATATTAAAACTCAAACTAACAATTTACTGATCTCCGCTATTTTATTTCATAATAATAAATTTTGTTCACAAATAATTTTAAGAAGCAAATGAATGAAAGGATTATAGAGACGTGCAAGCCAAAAAAAAACAACGATTTTTTTGTGAATTTTTTGCGAAGCAGCATTAAATAATTAAAATTATAAGAATTTGCAGAATTTAACGTAATTTAATAATCATTTTGAAAAATTTGGAATGTATTCGAATAGTCGTAGTCAATCTCCAGGAGTACCTCCGATAGAACGTAGCTCGCTTTGAGAAAGATTTTTCTGTTTAAAATCAAATGAAATCCAAAAATCAGATAAAAGAAATGTTACTGCAAATTAATACAAATAAGGATCCAAAGGCTAGTCACAACTCTTATTTATAACAAATGACTGCTCCCCTAAAAAAATAATTCGTCCTTTGTCCAAAAATATTCCTTCAAGTGGCTTAAAATGAATGAACTCATTATCACAATTCTTACTCCCTCGATCACTACCTGTTAAATATAAGACGATTAAACTATTTCGAAGAAACTTTCCTCACTTTCGACTCTTAAAATTAGGTTTAGCTGGCGTCGTTTTGTGAGGCTCTAAAAATGAATTCTTCGATTTTTACTATGTCTGAATTTATTGAATAAAGAAGTGCGTGTTCGTGTTCGTGATTATTTCCCCACTTTTTCAACTAATATCGTTTCGCACCCTGAGCGTTCGCCTGATTTACCTTCGTGTAACTTCCGGCTATTCAACAAATTTACATGACCACTCCGAGGACACCGTTTTAGATATCAATTGAGGATATAAAAACTGAATCGAAGAGAGCTCTGATGGTAATCACGACGGAGGATTTTTCCCCGTGCCATGATGACTGGAAAATTCATTGGCATAAGTGTATTGTAGCGGAAGGGGATTACTTTGAAGTAGAAGAAATGAAAAAAATTCACCTTTCAATTTGATCACTGTAGTATGTGCCAAAAAAACGATTTTATGAAATTCAAAAGTAGTTATGAGTTACATTTCCCATATAGACTAGAGCTGAGCTTGAACAATGATAAAAAGAATATACTAATTTAGGTTGAAGCCTAACGATGAATGAGAAAGAAAAATTAAAAAAGTTAAAGGAACAATGATAGGCGATCTGAGATCGGGAAAAGGAAGGCGAGGTGCGTGGTTGATTTTTTAAGGATTAAAATTGGTTAATATTAAGTTTGTGCTTAAACTGAGATCCGATAGAAAAAAGTTATATTGCAGTGTTGTAGGCAATGAAAGGAACTATAACTTTTATGTATACTTATACACTTATATTTCTTACATATAACCTCAAAATTTATGTGAAAACTTCAAATAAACAAGTTTTATTGTAATTTTTTCCAGTCCCGAAATAATTAGTTTTTGTATTTTTAAACATTTTTTTCGTTCCCAAAGTTTGGTGCAAACTTACCTGTATTATAAACATATAATATTTTGTTTTACTTAAAATATTTATTTTTTAATCTCATATTGACTCAATTTCGAAAGAAACCCCTATTGAATCAAAAAATGTATGTATATAAATTCCTAATTGAATGATGAGTAGTACTTTCGCTTTATAAGAGTCTATCTTAAATTTTACATTAATTACATGGTTGCCATCCGTTAAAAATTCCAGCAAAAACAAATTAATAAATAATTTAGTGGCTGAGCTTATTATTTATACCTTGTCAAAAATCTTCTATAATTTTTTTGTGTTGCCACATAATTTGAAATTTTAATTTTTATTATTTCATTTAGAACATTATTAAAATAAATATTATTTTTGAGAAAATAAATATATATATAAAATAAATATATATAAATAAAATAAATATATAAATATATATATATATATGTATAAATTTCAAACTAACATTTAATTTAAAATAAATATAAAAAAACAGTGTTGTCATCTAATTAAAATTTATAAAAATACATTAATTTCTTCATTGGTATAAAATTATTTTTGTTTTTGTTCTTTAAGAAGCAATCTCAATACGAAAGTAGCATATTTCTATTTATGGCAAATGAAAATTAAAAAAAATTAATTATAAAAATTTAAGCACATTTCTGTGAATATCATAATAATAAATTGAATTTCATAGCTAATTAATATTTAGACTGAATATTTTTTTTACTCTAATTTTTTGAGCTCTACGATCTACCTTTAGCATAAATTTTTGGTACTGAACACCAATTTTCCATTTCAAGCTCGAGCCCAAGCAGTCAGTGCCCTCTAACAATTTTTGGATTTTGGCTGATAATCGAAAGCATATAAATACATTACTGTTTGACAAATCACTTCGAATTGTAAGTGAAATTCGTGAAATTCGTGAATTTCGAGTATAATAGACATTCAGAAGGGTTAATATATGCATGTTTCACTCCGCAACAGCATTTCCTTACAATTCTCAACAAATGTGTATAAATAGTAAACCGCGGATACTATTTAGATAGATTAATAGAATATACGTTTTTTGTTTTTCTTGCCAAATAATTTTCTTTAAGAAATTTTTTTTTATATCTCGTAAGTTTCATGGAACATGAAAAACCAATTTTCAATGAATGAAACCTAACAAGCTAAGTTTTTGTACGCAAAATATATATTCAGTCGAAGTTTCTGCCTAATAAAGCCATTTGTCAAAGATATATATATTATATTCAACCTCCGATGATTATTTAATTGCAGAATTTCATTGGTCTACCAAATGTACCATAATTCTCAACTGCTTTATAAGTATTTACAATAAATGGAATTATATTCCATAGATTTTAGCTGCCATCTATTATTGTTATAATAATAAAAAATCACTTAACAGTTATTTTCTTGGCTCACTCTTTACTCTACTTGAGCTTTTGCCGTATACCGAATACCTTAACCAGCACGCGTTACCAAAAATATAAACAAATATGGTATATTTAACCATTCCAATTCCAATAATGACATGTAATTAAATGAAAAAGAAAGTTAACGCCTTCAAGGTGAAAGTAAAACATCCTCACTCTGCTCACCTTCCACATATCTGCCCGAATATTTACATAAATGAATATATAAATGAAGCACACATCCTTTTCGTAAGCCAAAGAGAAAAAAATTTATAACAAAGCCAATTGCTTTCATTTGCTTTTCGTTTAATGCGCGTGCTTACTGGTCCTACCTCAACTTTTCGGCTTTCAGAGATCGCAAAATCGGCTATTTTCGGTTGAACTGATTTACTTATGTGGTGAAAATAAGTATGTATGTAAGTTGGTTGAGTAAAAATCTGTAACTAAAGCAATAAATCATGTGTTGCGTTTCGGGAAATTTCAGTCAAGACATTTGTGTTGCTAATCCGCATTTAGTGTATGGATTTATGTATGTATTTGTATACTTGTGTTCCAAATGTATATTTTAACATATAATTAATGATTTTATAGTCATTTAGTTCCAATGTTGAGGATATACATTTTTTTATTTTCAGTAGTATTAAACCGAGAAAGGCTGTATTTTAAATGTATTGAAATCTTATTTCAAATCAGACACTAAAAAAGAACGAAATGTTTTACATATTATATATTATATATTTTGGTACTTGAAGTTGAAGTTTGATTAGAAATACGAAAACAATTTTTCGACTACTCAATATGGATCTTCCCAATAAGACACCAATATGATTTTCGAATAATCAATCGTAGTTTTGGTTAGCAGAGACCACTGCCCTGACGTAGATTCAGAAATAAAGTGGTTTAAAGGATTAAAATCAATCATTCTACAGCTATGGTCACGTTGCCACCCAAAAACATTTTCATCATGTTTTAAAAGTATTCTAAGTGACAATTTGATATAACCATGTCTTGATATAATTCGGTTAGAAAGTCGGTTTACATATTCTGAAATTTTTAATTTTTTTTTAGAAGACCATTTGACAAACCCATTTGAAATTTCGACGATTGGCAATGTTAAAAACTCCTCCCTCACACTATTCTCTGTGTCATAAGTTCTACCCATAGTTTTAGAAAAGTGTGTGATATCTACCAGCCATGTTACATCTTGAGCTCTCTTAAATTGCTCGCTAATGATTTCTACATCAGTGCCGACTTCCCGCAGCTGTCGCAGAAGGCAGTTAACGGTTTTGCATGTTACATTACAAAATCATCATGTCTTTCTTTATTCCTTGTACGACTCGCACGATCGTGATCCGTTTCATTTTGCTCTGTTCCAGGCAGAGTTAGCAGCTTGGTCAGGTTTTGCAATCTTTCAACTTGTGACCGGGTTTCCCACATCTTATGAATAGTATTTGGCTTTTTCTGTTACGTTTTTTGCATACCCACTGCTCAAGGCCTAAGTTGAAACATCTGTACAATTTTTTTAACTTCAACATTAACATTTATTCTTCATCTGATCCATCCTGCCTTTGGTACCCTGTTTGCGATATCGGCTGTCAACGTCACATGCATATGTACGTTTTTGTTCGCGAGTATTTGGAAGACTGGTTCTCACTGTTTCTTCGTCCGTTTTCCCTAGCAGCCGTCTTAAAGAAGCTGTGATTTCTGCTGCGGTGGTTAAGGAGTCGAGATATCGGTCTTTTATTGTGGCTTTCTGCTTCAGCTGTCTTACAGAAGCTATACTTTTCACGTAGACTGCTCTTGAGCACATTTTGGTGCCTTGGTTTTTGTTTTTCTCCGTTTTTAAGTTTAAGGAACTAGGCGCCTGATTTTGTTTAACGAATTGCACGGACTTATACCTTTTCTTCGTCCGCCATGATGAATGTTTTGAAGCACCTCGATATAACTAGTCAATAATTAAATCTGCTGAGACTGTTCCGTCAACTTAATGGAGACGTAATATCGAACATACTTGAAGACCTGCAATGGTTTTAACGGGATGTAAGCACCTCATATATTATATCAGTAATAATATTTTTTGTTTTTTGGATTTGAGTTAATTCTAAGCTGAAAAGTTTTCCTCATCGGCAGACACCTTTTTCGAAGATACTCCTAGAGATCGGACCCATGGAAATATAGCCTATATTAGTAATTTTAAGCTTTATTCCGATGTAAGTCCACACATGGTAATTTGTCAGAGTGTGTGAAGAGAAATGTCAAACATATGCGCTTATTTTGACAGTTAGCTTTTTGGTGAATTTTACATTCCTAAAATCACACCCTATATTATAGTTATTAACTAAGCCAATATAAATAAATAAATGATAGTAATTCGAGAATTAAATCCCTTTAATTTTCAAATTAATTCCCGATATTTTTTTAATTGAAAAACTACGCAAATATTGTACAAAAGCGCAATAATTTTAGTTGACAACTATTGCGTTCGACGGCCATTGATTTCTTTAATCTCCATTTCTGTCTAATAATTACAATGGCGCGGCACGTTTATCTACGCGCTTCCATTTGCCATTTGATGTTCATGCTCATGTTTGCACATGTTTTTAAACATTTTTTGCTAACATGCAATTAATTTTGTTTGCTGTCAGCAAAAATAAGGCAACACAAAAAGCAACAACAACACAAAAATGTCCACAAAAAAAAAAAACATAAAAATATCCATCAAATACAAATATCAAATATCTAGGCAGTGTATTTATAACTACAGTCAATATACAACAACAAAAGCTGTGTGTACTTTTCGTTGCCAGCTACAAGCAAACGGCACTTTGTTGGCATGGAGGAGTAAAAGAGGCCTGTCCGCGCACAGAATTAATATGTTCATGTCACGAAAAAAATTAGTGAACACATGACTACTTGACACTCGCATGGGTGGACAAGCACGCACATAAGCACCAATACATACAGAAGTCTACAAGAACACGGCAATATTTTGTTTTCTAAAGCAACCTTAGTAAGAATTTTATGACTTTCCAAAGGCTTTTCTGATATTTGGCATAAATCATTTTTGGTGCAAATTTTCAAAATTCAAATTTCCTTCAAATATTGTTAAAAAATTTATTAAAAATTCTTTGGAAAAAATGGGTGAAAAGTTAATACGTTTAAAATTAAAAAAAAAAAATACATTTTGAAAGCAAAAATAAAAAAATTAAGAAAAAAATGGGAAAAAATTAATTTTGACAGTGAAACATTTTTAAATGTGAAATTAATGAGCTTGACAAAACAAACAATTAGAAATATTTGAAAATACTATTAATACTTCAAAACTTGAATTCGAAAAATTTTAAATATTTGAAAAAAAAGATTTCGAAAAAAATTAAATATTTTGAACTATTTAAATAAAAATATTTCATAAATTGTGGAAATATTTAAACAAAATTACGCTTGATGCTGATGCTTTAAGTTTTGGTTTATTATGCAAATGAGAAATTTCAAAACTTAATTTTCATTAAAAAAAATTTAAAAGTATAATATTTCAAATGTTTAGTTTTTAGTTAAAAATGAATCATGAATCAAAAACGCTTTTTTATTTAGTAAAACATTTAAAAACAAGTAAGGAGAGCTAAGTTCGGGTATAACCGCCCATTTCATAGTCTGGCGACTTGCAACTAAAACCAGGAAAGTACCTTCAGTTACATAAAACCCGTTAGTTATATGTGGTCTAAGGCGAGTCTTCACTCGATGTACATACATTGTTATGAGCAAAGTACGGTATGAAGTCACCAGGAAGTTCGAAAATCTTGATATTAAGTACTTCGAGGCTAAAGGAAAGGCTTAACCCTTTGCGACCGTATTAATTTTATATATAGGTGTAATGCTGGTCGGAATTAATTTTCGTTAAAAAAACGGTAATACATAGTATGCAAGATTGTGAAGGAAAAATAAAGTTTATTAATTCTTCGATTCAACCCATTTGCAGTACACAAACATACTAAATATTAAATGTTTAGAAAACAAAAAAAAATAATAATTTTTTAAACTTTTTTAAAATGTTTTATTTTAGTATTGATACTAAAATTTTCTCAAGTTTAAACAAATTTAATTTTTTTTTTTGTAATATTAAAATTAAAAATTTTGACAAAATTTTCAACACTGAAATTAAAAAAAAAAATGAAAAAAAAATTTCGAAAACAGTTTTGAAATTTTTTCATATGACTTTTTTTTAATATTTCGATAACCAAATCTGTCAAGCTTTTTCTTGTCTCACCAAAAAGTTGTTCTCTGTAAAAGTAAATTTTCAAAATTAACAAGAAAAGTTTTGGCAGAAGGGAAATTATAATTAAGAAAAATTCTTTTTCAAAACAGTTTCTGTTTTAGTTTTAAATATTTTCTAAGGTTTGTTTTATAGTTTTTCTTTTATTAGATTTGAATTTCACGATATTTTATTCTGTAAAAGTTAAATGAAGTTTAAGCCCTGTTTAATGTTTAAGAAATTAAAAAAAAAGAAAATTTTTCAAAGTGTTTTTAGTATCAAAATAAAATTTTTTTAAAGGTTTTGCAAAAATTTTTAAGTTTTTGGTAGTATTGAAATTACAAATTTTGTCAAAATTTACTAATTTTTAGTATTAAAAATTAAATATTTCTTAGTATTGAAATTAAATTGTTTTAAGATTTCAACCAAAGCTTTATATTTTTGTAATTATGAATTTTAAACAATTTTTTAATATTAAAAATATGTTTTTTTTTTGTTAAGTCAAAATATTTTAAGAAATTAAATTTTTTTAATATTTTAATATTCGAATTTGTCCTTTTCGTAAATTTTTCACAATAAATTTTTTTGTCTGTAAAATAAGATTCAAACAAAGTTGGTTCCAAACTTGAATTTGTAAGGTTTCTGTCTTAGAAACTCTAACTGCCTTTACGTGAAATAAAAATTGCTTTTCAAAAAATATGGTTTTCGAAAAACGCTGTTTAAAGTGTCGAAAGTCTTCTACAAGGAAAAATTCATCTTCAAATCAAATTCTTAACATAAAGTGACTCTAAAGCCGAAGTTGAAAAAATCCTATATATTAGAATATATGTAAATATACATAACTGCCTTCCAAATTTAAAATAACGGTTTTAATGGTTACCAACATTGGGTTCGAGACTTCCTTTAGAGTTATACTTGGAAATCTAAGCAGCAAATACTATATCTATAGTTGTTAGAGTCAAATTGAGGTCCGGTATTTTAAATTAATGTTTTCTATAATATAACCCACCAAGTTTCACCATTATTAATATCAAAAGAGAGTTTCAGGAAGCAGTACATAACCTCAAAGGTGGCTATTATGAACATTGGAGCTTTGGCGTTTGGAGCCTACCTTCTAGCTCTCTCTTTATGTAAAATTTTCTTAGTTTTAATTTCGATCCAGTTTCAAACTCAAGCTAACCAGAAGAGTACTCACTCACACGACACACACTATTTCACCAAAAGGGCCTCGTACTTTTTGGTCTAATTCGACGTTAATGTCTCCTCAAATAGAAATAATAGGAAAAAATGTGTTTGTGCATACATATACACATATGTACATATGTACATGGCCGGTGTCAGTCAGTCTCGCATTGAGCACCATAAAAATGACAGACAGCCTTCGTTGAAAGTTGACCAGCGTAAAAATCGAGCCAACACGCGTTTTCAGTAATTACTTTTGCGCTGGGTGTATATGCGGGTGTGTGCATACCGCTGTGTGTGTATATATATATACGTACAGTTATGTGCAGTACATTTGATGCCTCTAATTTATTTATGTTCTGAATGTGCCAATTGTTTTGTGTATTTTTTTGCCTTTTGTTGTTATTTTTGTAATTTCAGTTTTTAGTTTGTAACTTTTGTTTTTATTTTTGTAACTTTTGTTTTTATTTTTGTAATTTTGTTTCATTGTTTTTTGTAAATTTCGCTTTGTACTCGACGAGTTGAAACAGTTCAGCGAACAGCTGTACGGCACTACGTGTACTTTGTGGTCCAATAACCGACCGACTGGCTGACTGACCGCTCTCGCGCTAGTCTACTTGTTGCTAAGCGGCAAGGCAGCGCAATGTTTCTCGTTCCACCAACACAACAAAATCGCGTGCAGTTATCCCCTTTTGTGTTTGAGTTTTTATTTTTTACGTTGTTTTATTGTTGTTGTTGCCTTACTTGCGATTGCTTTGTTCTCATTTTTATGGTTAACTAATTTCGTGTCTGCAATTTGGCTGTCCATTATTAATCATAACTGAAATAGGTTTATAATTAATTTTAAAAATTTATGCAAAATTCAACGGGTAATTTCTAAATGTTTGTTGTTTTTACTTTCTTTGCAGAAAAAAATGTGTGAACATCGCCTCTCTCATGTGATAATTTGCAAGTCTGCTGTTGATATTTTGTGAGATCCCCAACTAACTGTCGCTTTTCGGATGTCTGTGTGTATGCATTTTCCAACAGTTTAACGTATAAAAAACAACAAATTTGCAATAAAAATATTTGTATAATTGATATGAGCAATATTTGTAAAGAAAATTGAAACTAATTAATTGAGAAAACAATGAAATGACCAATTTGAACGTGGAAAAAAATCGAAAAAGTGAAAAATAAAATATTAAAAACTGTTCAAATATATGAATATTGCTAAAATTGTATCAGCAAATGCAACAGCTGAAACCTACTTTCAAAAAACAAAAAAAATTATAATAAAAATTGTGTAAAGAATTTTACTGCGCCAAAAAAGGCCTAGTCTAAAACAAATAAAAAATAATTGGTGAAAAAACTAAAACTAATTACTTTGAGTGGTGTTTCCAATAATAAAATTCTGCGAAAAAAATAATAATGATTATAAGGCGTATTCGTGTATCAGCTGCATTTCTATTGCGGGAATATTTATAAGGTGAGTACAATTTATTAAAATTTAGAGCCAAAAATGATTCAAGAAATTGTTTAAAGTAAAAAAATAATAAAGATGTTCTTCAGAGAACGTAGCCAGAGTTCGCACGTAGTTTTAAATAAAAATTTCTACAGTGCAATATTTTGTACAATTTCTCTAACTTCAATAAGTCCGAAACTTCTTCTAGTTAGATAAAAAGATGCTAACATCCTCATGTTATCCCCGATGTTGGTCATAAAAATGTGTTAAAGAGTTATCCGTTTCAAGGTTCCCAATTTTTTTCAAGAAAAAACACAAAAACTTCAAATTTAATTGCGAATTATCATTGGAGAATATTAGTTGGCATTTATTTTTTGAAGATTATCGGTTATCATGACACAATTACGGTCGCCATTGATGATTACGTTCTCACCGGCATTTTTTTGAAGAAATATGGACTGATGATTCCACTGGCCTACAAACCATATCAAACCGTTCTTTTCCTGAATTTCAAATCTTTGCAGGTTGCTTTTCGTCCCAAATGCAACAATTTTGCTTGTTTACATACCCATTGAGTCAGAAATGGACTTCATCGCTGAACAAAATTTGGCTCGAAAACGTCGGATATTCTTAGAACTTTTTAAAAGCTCATAAAGCGTCTTTAATTCTTGCACAAACTTTTAATTTAAGATCTCGATGTAAAATTAAGCTTGACTCGACTTACGCGTGATCTGTCAAAAAGGCTTTGAAAAATTACATCTATATGGATCACCCTTTAGTATAGATTGGAAGGTTAGAAGGCGATAAGAACTATTAACCCAATAATTTTGGGCTTAAGCCATTATTTTGGCCTTAATCTGGGAATGACCAAACATTCGAGAAAGAAGTTTGAGATCATGTTATCTCCTACTCTTTCATGCAGCCCCGTTGGTCAGTGTCCGAAAGAACTCCTATAACTATATAACTATTGAAAGGTGAAACTGGTTAAGGGCGAGGAGTTCACTAGACCTATTAAGATTTGGTCTAGGCCAGAAGAGCATTCTTGGTAGCTAACCAAAAAAAAAAAAAATTTCTCGAATGCATACGTTATTTTGTTAGTTTTTTCTCCATCGAATCATGTAATACTTTCATATTACACTCATCACATTTAGGTCCATTATACAGAGTTAAAACAAAACTCTATAAGTCACTCATTATTCCCGTCCCGCTGTATGGTGCAGAGGCATGAACGATCATAACAACTGATGAGTCGACGATGGGAGTTTTCGAGAGAAAGGTTCTGTAAAAGATTTATAGTCCTATGCGCGTTGGCTACGGCGAATATAGCATTCGATTGAACGAAGAGCTGTACGAGATAAGGAACGCTAAAATATTACCTCAAATAATCTCTTTTTTAAATCCAAATCCAACATTTCATATCGAAATTCCCTTCTCCATATGGAAACTTCGAAACTCATCATCGAATTTCACCACCACCACCAAAATAATGTCGAAATTCACCACTTGAGATCGAAATTGACCACTTCATATCGATTTTCACTACGTTTAAAAATAAAATAATATCTCCAAAAATCTCTTCGATATCAAAATACATCAGTTCTTATCGAAATTCAGCACTTTTCATCGAAATTCACCACATTTTTTTTTATTGAAATTCACCACTTCATATTGCATTTCACCATTTCAGTGCTGTTATTACCTTACCGAGTTTCTCCCATTAATACATAAACCAACGCCCATTTACACAGAGATGCATACACATACTTTTCTCCTCAGTTAAGCGCTGCCTGGCGCCCATTTGCCACGCGTTTGCCATAAAATTTCTGAACTGTTCGTAATCTGCCAATTTTACGCTATTAGAAAATCAATTAAACTCTAATTTTCAAGCGCAACACGAATTTAACTCGCTAATAATGCCACACGAATGACAAACAAAAAACAACAAAAGCAAAAGCCAAGTCGAAACAACAATAAATGCAACGTATACAACTTATTATAAATTAAGAGCTATCAAGTATATTAAAAACAAATAAATGCTCGCCATATTAGTATGTTTATGTCGACAAACGATGCTAATGCGAAAAATTTTAAGCAGCTGAAATTAGCGAGAATACATTGGCGATAACAATTTCAAAAACATAAAATTTATTATTAATCATTTGCATATTTCCGTTTATGGCCGCTACTGTTATACAAATATATACATATATATGTGTATATATACGTGTGCTTCTATGTGTGTAATATTATTTGTCACTGCATTTATGGCCTTTTCGTTTGCCAAAATATTTATTAGTGTATTTAACTGTAAAATGTTCTTATGTGCTATCCAAATGAAATTGGTGAAATAACCAAATAAACCGTTAAACTGATTTTAGTTGCATAATTGAATACCGTAAACAATATAGCGATTTGAAATCATGAAACCAGTAAAGACAAAAACGATAAATAATATTTAATTGATTTATTCATAAGTTTAGTGAGATTTCTGCATAATATTCAATTTAATGATACAGTAAATGAAGAAAATGATGGAATAGAAAGAATATTGTATATATACCATAGTTATATAGGGTTATCTTTTGGACACATAAATTTACTAAGAGCACATCGCCAAGATGCCTCTAGAATTTAATTTATAAGTGTTTTAGGTAGACCTAACCTTCACAAGGCACTTTTCACTGCTGTGAAGCAATTTGTTAATGAGATAAAATTTTCTTTCGGTCAGTTTGTATGGCAGCTGTATGTTATAATGGTCCGATCTGAACAATTTCTACAGAGATTAGACGATTGCCTTTAGTAGTTAATGGAGCTAAATTTCAGGATGATATCTTGTCAAGTAAAAAAGTTGTCCATATAATAACTTGATTCTCAAAACCCGAGGAACAAGTTCGCGTATATACAGACACATCATTTATCGTCGAGATCATTTGTATACTAGTATACAAGGGTAGTCAGAAATAATATTTTCGTATTTCTAATCAAACATCAACTTATTTTTTTTTTATTTATAATGAACCAAATATATTTAATTTTGGTCAAATACTTTTTGCCATTTTTCCACTAGAGGCATTATTCCATCAGTGTAAAACTTTTCTGGTTTCTCGGCGAAAAACTGCGACAAGTAATTTTCAGAGGCTTCTCTTGAAGCCAACTTTACTCCATTAAGGGAGTTCTGTTTTCACCGAAATAAATGATAGTCCGATGGTGTAAGGACAGGGCTATATGGTGGATGCATCTGAGCTTTCCAGGAGAGCTCTTCTAGTTTTTGCCGAAAGATGTGTGTGGTCTAGTGCTGTTCTGATGGAAGGCGAAGCCCTTTCTGTTGATCAGTTCTGGTTTCGATTGCTTGGTTCAATATCATCAGTTGTTGTCAGTAAAATGTAGAATCAATTGTTCGACCAGTTGGAGCAGTTCATAGTGGATTATTCCTTTCCAATCCACCAAACACTCAGTATAACCTTTCGTGGCGTCAATTCTGGCTTTGCGACCATATGCTGAGCTTCACCACGCTTGGACCATGATCTCCTTGGCACATTATTGTCGTGTTTCATCCACTTTTCGTCTCTTGTTATCATTCGCTTCATTTCGTTTTCTACTTCAACGTATTCTTCAGATCTTTTCTCCGTCGATCCCTTTCTGTTTTCAGACCTGAAATAAGAAAGACCCTGAAAAGAAATCTTGAAATAGAAGAAACGGTACTAGGAATATATGAAGTTGAAATATCGGTATAATAAAGCTAACACCCCTAAAGATATCTTTGTTCAATATTAAAGTTGGATTTTAAAAAAATTTACGTTATACTTATACACCTAACTTTTAGCCTATATGGTACACAGTAAAGATCGTAAACATATATATAGATAACTAGTTCTAAATTTAATAATCATACTTATCCCTATAAATTCGAACACAGTATGTGTTTTATGGCTTTTTTAGACGCCATTTGCCAGGTTACAGTTTCTAAATTCTAATAAATTATCAAAAAGTTGCTTACTGATGCAATCTGAATGTATTAACTTGCGTACAACCCGCTTGTTTTCAACTCTCGACCGGTTTATAAATATATATTTATACATAAGTACACATATACCGACGAACAGAGTCATATACACGTGATATTCTTGTTTTGTTTTTAGTTGCTAAGATGCAATTTAGCTATACGAAAGATTGAATTGTTATAGTAAAACAACAAAGAGATTCACTTATGTCAGCACTTCCGTAATTTGCGTTGGTGGCTGATATCTCATAAATGATTAATTATGTGAAAATCGCATGTAAAAGTAGCGATTAATTAATAAACTCAGTGAAATAAACACAAAAACACATACATCTCTGTACTCATATCTGCATACATAATATCTGTAGCGCTCTTCTGTGAATTCATCACTTTGATATATTTCACCTTCTTGAAATGAAGAGGGTCTCAACGTAATTTATTACTGCATTGTTTGGCGGTTTTCCTAAAGCAGCAGGTGATAATCACACTGTGAAATACATTTCTTCTAATTTTAGCAAATCAAATGTTAAGTGAGAGATATAAGTGCATTATATAAACATCAAATACAGTGATGGTTGAAAAGGAGGTTAAATTTTAGGGGGTTTTAAGCCCCGCTGAATAAATATTTTAAAGAAAATAATTAGCTTTTGTGATATTTAATTTCACTTGTAATCGTTTCCGTTCGAAGTTTTTTTTGCTGAAATTAAGTTTAAGTGAAAGTATATTGAGCATAGTATATTTACTGTACTGCAAGCCAACTATCCGTTAAAGTAAAAGTTAGTTAACTGTTAGCGCTACCACCTACAAGCCAATTATTGGTTAAATTAAACGTTAGTTACCCGTTAGCTCTACCAGAGATTGTTGTTAAGGTAGCTATGAGTTCTTTAAAACCAAATTGACAAAACTAAGCAAAACTCTTGTCTACATGTAATCGTTTATACTTTTCAGAAACATGGAATTTGAATTAGTTTCCATTCTAATTTTTTCAATTTTGCAGTAGCTGTGACTTGTAGGGTCACCTTTCTGAACTTTTCAGCTATAAATAATGAGCAAGTAAATTTTGGAGATTTTAATTAATGCTTACCGCAATTTGACATATATTTATTTCCTTTCTAAATTTAATTCACTTTCAAACACTTTTTTGAATTCGGGTGTCCTTTCACTTAAACTTTTTCTATTAATAAGTATATAAACTTTTTATTATTTTTAGTTACACTTTGCAAAATAAATATTAATAGGTGGTAATACATGTTTATATATTTATATATGTACAAACATGCACAGCTATTCACTAGTTTACAAACTACTAATATTTAGTCACCAAGATCATCAATCATGCCAATTTTAAACATATCGTGGTCTGATTTTTTCAAGTCTAAAATAAAAATTAAAAATATTGCAAATGTATTTTTGCTTTAGTGGTTGGTAAGCTTAGTTTACTTTTACTAATATTTTTTAAATCACTTAAACAGGAAGTGAAAGTTGTTATTTAATGAAAGAAATGTTAAATACAATTTATGCAAAAATTCACTATAGTGAGAAAAGCAATCTTCTTTACTGGTGTAGAAACGGTTATAGCTGTTTTTCAAAAGGTCAGTTTCGCATCGGAGGCTGTTTTTTACTTTCATTTGGGGTGTTTTTTACGTGGCGGGTCCCAACCCATTTTACAACACTTTGCAGGGTTCTTTCGCCTTCTCACTTTAGTACGCTTTCATAAGGATGTTTTTGGTTACCCAGAAGATACTTGGTCTAATCGTTAGCTACTTGAGCCTAATATAAAATAATCGTTTCTGGTCACTCCCTTATACTTATACTTATACATATACTTATACTTATACTTATACTTATACTTATACTTATACTTATACTTATACTTATACTTATACTTATACTTATACTTATACTTATACTTATACTTATACTTATACTTATACTTATACTTATACTTATACTTATACTTATACTTATACTTATACTTATACTTATACTTATACTTATACTTATACTTATACTTATACTTATACTTATACTTATACTTATACTTATACTTATACTTATACTTATACTTATACTTATACTTATACTTATACTTATACTTATACTTATACTTATACTTATACTTATACTTATACTTATACTTATACTTATACTTATACTTATACTTATACTTATACTTATACTTATACTTATACTTATACTTATACTTATACTTATACTTATACTTATACTTATACTTATACTTATACTTATACTTATACTTATACTTATACTTATACTTATACTTATACTTATACTTATACTTATACTTATACTTATACTTATACTTATACTTATACTTATACTTATACTTATACTTATACTTATACTTATACTTATACTTATACTTATACTTATACTTATACTTATACTTATACTTATACTTATACTTATACTTATACTTATACTTATACTTATACTTATATTTATACTTATACTTATACTTATACTTATACTTATACTTATACTTATACTTATACTTATACTTATACTTATACTTATACTTATACTTATACTTAAACTTAAAGTTCATTTTCGAAATTTTAAATCACTAACGATAGTCGAACTCGCAGGAATGGGAAGAAATTAGAGTTATATTTTTAAGTTTTCGAACAAATGTAATTTTGTGATATGCCCAGTCGCTTATGCGTGTACTTATTATTGCCCTTTGGCTAATGTCGCCTTCGTTATTCTTTAAACTATATTTATATGGCGATATGTAGATATACTATATAGTATACTATATATGTATAACCGCTTTCTGACTTCATGCTTCGCGCACTTGGCTCGGTTTTGGCTTCAGCTTCGGCTGCGCTGTTTGCTATGCTGTCAACTGTCAACTGCCAAATGTCAGCTGTCAGTTATGCAAAAATTAGGATGAAACAAGATACAAAGACGGAAAAAACAAAACAAAAATTAAATAAAAAAGTTGAAAAAACAAATACACAAACACAATAAAAATTGGGAAAATGCTTTCCAAAAAACATAGTGCCGTTACAGCACCAATATATGCAATAACAAGAACTAATAGTCCGCTTTACAAGCCAGAGAGCGGGTATGCGCCAATAGTTTTACCGCTAGTGTGGGGGAGTGTGCGCAGAAAACAATGTGTTACCAGGCGTGTGTGTTGTTATTGTTGTTGTTGTAAAAAGCTTGTACGTGTTAAGAAAGATGGCATTCTAGCATCGTAGAATCACCGAAAAGTATCACCTGTCGGCATAAATTATGTGCAACAACAGCAGACTGTAAAGCAAGAGGCGCAGCAACACTTCAAATAAACAACAATGTCTGTGTAGTGTGAGTGTTGAAACACAAAAAACAAACAACAACAGCAACTCAAGCAGAATAGTAGAAAAACAGCAAACCGACAAGCAGCACAACCTATTTAAACGCTCATCCATCTAGCAAACAATAGGTAGCAACACAAGTTATTTATTCGAGACAACGAACAGTGACTTGGAGAAATTTAACGCCGTCGTAGTGTCTTGCGAAAAAAAGCGGAAAAAAAAGTAGAAAACCCAAAATCGCTGACAAAGAAATTTTTTCTCATTTCTCATTACATCTATTTATGACGGCTTGTAGTATTATTCGCCCGAAACTACGTAATGTGAAGCGCCAAAGCGGCTTGAGATTATATAATTTTTGACTTTTTGTATTGGAAATTGAAGAACGAAGTAAATACTTTTTTGCTTATGCAAAAGCGCACCAGTAGCACACACTAAGAGATCCGGGTTCAAGGTATTATCTGCTGTAAATATAAAGTGAGCGCGGAATATTTGCGGATAATTAATTAATATTGGGTAGGCGTAAAGTCTACCGAGTCACTGAATCTGCTTGTAGTTGCTTGAAATTAGATCCCATCATAATTGATGGTCCACGAACTGTGTAAAAGAAGCAGACATAATGCATTTTATTAATTACAGTTTTGGTTTTAGACAGCAAAGCCAATAAATTGTGATTTATAGGTGAGAAGTTTGGTTAGAAGTCAAATGGCATCAGTAGATTTCATATTTTACATATAATATTAACACTGTCGAAGTAGTGAGGCGAAAATTGCAGTTCGAATCTCTCAAATATGGGGAAAACTAACTTTTTCGATTTAACCATGACCGCCTGTTTGTCGAACTAATACGCAGTTTTTTTAGAGATGAACTGAAACTTTGTACTCTTTCTCCTCAAGAAGTTGCTCATTTGTCGGAGCCACCGATATCTGACCCTTATGGCTTATAGCTATCACACAAATTCATGATAAAATCAAGTTCTCTTATAGAAGCATTTTTATTTATGAAGGTCATTGTAGCTACGGTGCAAACCATCGTTAACGTTTCTTCTTGTTTAGTTGAAGCTTTCGCTGTGGTAATTCCAGGTAATTACTAACCATAAAGGAATGTGTTATTTTTCAATTAGTTCAGCAAGAAGCTTTACTGTCAAGTTTAAAAGTTATCTTGTATCTATATATAATCGTACGGTCTACAACTTGATGTTATCTGATATACATATGTTCTTTGAGCCGACCTTGAACACATTATTGATTTTATAATTTTTTTTTTTGAAGAAGTCAAACACTTTTTGTCAAAGAAATGTGGAAGTAGGATATGACATCATCTAGGCACTTTCGTCTCTATTGCCCAGCTTATGCCAGATTAGGATGAATACGAGTATATCTCGATGGGCATTCCGTGAACATAGTGAGGTGGCTGGGATTGATATTAAGTGCCCTAGTAAATTTTTGGTTAGCTCAAAACACTTTATCAATTTACGAAAATCTATTGATATATAATGAGGAGCTTTTTTGTCTTTTTGGTTATCATAAGTAATAACTTTCACAGTTGTCCGTACCCATCACTACCTATAAGATCAACCCTGGGAAATAACCTAACCTATATAAGAGCCTTTGGAAACTAAGTAAAGGAAAATATAACGGTTGACCTCAAAAATATTTTTCTCAATTGCTTCCAGAAGGACAGATATCAATTAAGCTAAGATTATAAAAGTCACACCACCAAAATTAAGTACTATGTAAGTTTTGATTGCCTTTGAGGCACAAACTTTAAACTCAAATAAGAGTTCAAATACACAAAAAAGAAGTCACAAAGTATATGAGATAAGCCCTTAGATAGGTGTGTGCGTAACTAGGTGGATAGATAGCTTGATGGAGATAGGTTACAGTGTTCTATACAGACTAAAGAATATGTTGCTTTTATAATTCCATAGATATACATAGACATGCACACAAACACACTCGTACACACATATTTACTTAAACATGTCTGCTGTTGCCGGCAAAGCCTGGTCCATAAGCCACTGGCACGTTGCAAGATTGCCAAGCAAACAGCGCACCACTGCGCCAGCAACTCCAAAGTGGCGTAGTTAAACTGAAGTGTAGTCGCTGTAGTTGTTGTTGTCACTATATATTTTTTTCATAGCGCTGTTGCAGCATCACGCCGGTGTTGCCACTTTAGCAGCAGTCTGCAGCAATTCCAACTGCAACACATTGTCAACTATGATAATAGCAGAATAGCTGCGCCATCACAACGACGCCTACGCTGGGCTTTGTCTGTCCGCTTGCCTTTATATTTGCCATAAAGCTTATGAGTGGGGGAGAAGGCATGCAGATTTTTTATGATTTTCATTGGCTGTGCTTCTTAAGTGCGCGATACTTATGCAAACGCACGGCGCGCGCTGCATTTATGTAGGTGTGTGTATGCGTGTGTCTTTAGAGGCACTCATCCGCTCTATCTTGGCTCGGCTAACAGACGTTCTCTGGAGTTGCGTCCAGCTGCAGCAGCACTTGTTTGCCGTGCCACATAAACTTTAACACTTTTCTGTTTATATTTTTCATTAAGCATTTTTCAATTCTCCAGCCACGCTTTGCTACTTTGGTAGCTTTGTGCTCCTCATGCTTCCCGGTAATACTACTCAGGTGCAAGCAAGGATGAGAAAAAATAGCTGTATGGGTATGGAGTATTTTGGAACCGTGGCGGAAATGGAGGCTGGCGGTTGAATAAATGTGCATGCGTTTAAGGGAAAATTTAAAACTAGTTATTACGGTAAAAAATTATGGGAGCATGGATAACTTCATCATCCTTTTCTGCTTGATTTAGATAATGCATGAAGTTGGCTCGACTATTTTGAATATTACACTTAAATTGGACGGTATCATCTGATTTTTCGTTGCTTTATTTATAATATACATCTAGCTCTTTGAAATAAGTAAAAAGCCTGGATTTAATCGATAGGTAAAATATACTTGAAAAAAGCTCTGAAAAATGACCATAAGTCTTTAATACTATTTCAAGTTATTTTGAGACCACTGCTGAAAGCATTCTCAATACCATGTAAAAATTGTTAATGTTCATTCTCGAAGCCAATTTAGGAGTTTCAGAAAGACTTCGCAAGCTGTGTTCAAAGAGTCATGTTTTGAAAAAAAAAATGTATTAATTTGTCTTCATTAATGTTATCGCCTTTAAAATGGTCTCTATTTGACTAACCAGCTCTTCTACCAATCGTCGAGACACTTCTCAACTCGATGGTTGGGATAGCCTTCAACTATTTCCCATTTTCCTCTACGGCCCTTTAAGGTTCTCTTTATTTTTGGAAATAGGAAAAGTATACGAGCCATAAAGATTTAAGCCAAGAATTCAGGAGCCAGCAACGAAATGTGAGCTTTTGAAAAACGAAAATCGTCAAGCTCATAAAAATATGTCCAGGTAAGCAATGAATACAAGCTGTACAGCTTTCTGAACACGCAACGAAATCTTTTATATGGTTTGTGAACTACAACCCTGTCATCAGAAAATCGTGCTAATGAAGCAGAATATTTGAAGTTAGGTGCAGCAGGAAAGCTGACGTTAGGTCATGGGATTGATTCCATGCATGAATTTCACATGAACAGTTGTGAATGCTTGTTCTTTGTGATACCTAAAAACTCCTAAAAATGAATAAATAGATCCTCAGAGATTGACAATGTTTGTTTGAGCTTTCCACAAATTTGTTGTTTGTTGCTGTGTTGCTCAAAGGTCCCCATACCAAGATATTTCAATCTCAGTGAGCCAAAAGCCGGGCAATTGAGGCAAAAGTGATAAGATGATTCCACCTATCATTCTCCATACAAGTTTGGCGGGAGGACATTTCAGTAAATTATGAAGCTGCACCAAGTTTGAACCTATTAAACTGTGTCCACTACAATCGTGTTTGACTATGCTTTCAATAGTTCAGAGAAGCTCTTATGGTTCACTTTGGTCCAGAAGAATCGCGCAGCCGCACAAGTTCTGCCTGTTGATCAGCGCTTGGCGAGTCACGAGAGGTCTATAGTTCCAGCGCTGGAATAAGTTCAACGGAGTTACAGCTCGCTTCTAATCCGATAGTAATTGGGGTAAGAGTGCTCTCCCTAGTAAGCTCTTTACAGTTTCCGGTGATTCAGTTTTAGCCGGGTACTCAAACAAGTCTAATTTGGCAGAAATTTATTCACTAAGGCGTAAGTTCAACAGCTGATGCTCGAAAGCTTTTAAAATGAATGGAAGCTTTGATCGAAATTCAGATGGCTTTTAAAATTTGCATTAATTCAGAGTTCACTAGAGTATCCACACGTTCTTAAGCAGATCAGAAGTTGTTAATGAGTTCTTTAGTTAATCAAGCTTTTCAACGAAAGAGATCATTTTGTCTAAAAAGAAATGGACTAAAATTTATAGATTTCAGTTTTACTACGTGCAGCTTTTCCTAAACCTAAGAACGTCTTTGTATGTTAGCTAAGGTAAATCCGGTAGACCAATAAGAAACACATGGACCAGTTTGGCCCTTTGCGATACCAGATAGAGTTCACTTGCTATGTTTAAGTGGAGTAGTTATCGTTTAGGAAGCCAGCGCTTGATTTTAACAGACTCTGCGGCCTTACTGTCGATAACTTCTCCAGTGTATCATACTGTGAGGACCCCTGATGCTTACAGCGTAGTCTTGATAATGCGGAAAAAAAGCACAAGAGATGCTCCATTGTTTCCCTGGTGCCCTGCCCTAGGCAAAGTTTACTAAATGCATCAGATATCGATTTTTGAATATACTTATACATATGTGGATAGAGCTACCTCGGAATATGAACATTGACTGAACATATGATACCGACTAGTCCGGTACTAGTTTTAAATTAAAGTAAAATGTGTGAAAGGACAGTAAGCTACGGTTAACACTAAAGTTGGTCTATGTATAATCTATATATTCAGCATCTGGTCAGAAATAATGAAAGTACTCATACACATACTTGCAACCTCAAGCGCTTGTTTGCTACTTCTTCAACATTTTTTTATAGAAATAACTGGCTTACTTATTGGCTGACCAGTTTCTTTCTTCTGCAGAGATACACATACAAGAAAGTTTATATAAAAAAGTATGTCTCTGTGTGTGGTCAGGTATTTATATTCCGAGATCTGCTTGCACTTCTAACATAGTTTCTTTGGAATATGGAATATGAAGTGAGTGGAGAAAAGTGTTATGTCTACTATCAGCGATTGATTTCTTGTTACCTAGCAGTAACAGCAACGACAATAACAACAACTATAATAACAATGAAAACACCAAAGCGTCACACCTCATTTTGTTTGCTGTGCTGTTGCATAACTGTATATTGAAGGCCTTCATTTGCCATTTGCCGTTCTTCGTTGGTTGCACTCAAATCAAAGCCAAGCTGCATAACTGTTCCGTTTTTCTTTCTTTCGCCACTTTTCTTATACTTTTTGCGCTTCTATTTTCTTTTGTTGCGCCTTTGGTTTTGCTTAACTTCGACTTGAATGCATTATAACTTGACTAACGACAGCTTGCATTGCATAACAGACCGACAACACCGTTACTAAACACTATTGTTTTTTGCACCTAAAAAAACAGCAACAACAACGAGGTATGGATAAAATTGCGTTGACGCTGTTTACCGAACGATTTGATCAGCGCAAATAATGCAGTTTATTATTCATAAATAAATACCTATGTATGTATATGTAAGTGTTAAAGAATATATATACATGGTATGTATATATGTAAAAATGATATATAAAATAAATATCACAGCAAATGTACAAAAAGTTGTGACATAAATAAATATACATCCATATACACTGCGCATCATCAGGTTAGCCCATACCCTCGTGTAAGTGCTTTAGGTTCGAAACATAAAGCGCTATTGTTTTTAAAATTAATAAAAATTATTTTTGTTTATGGCCCATTCAATTCCGAGTTAAATAAAACAAAAAATACTGTTTTTTTTTATTTTTGTAATATATTTTTTTGTTTTTTTTTCGAAAAATAACATAAAAATTAACAATTTAAATTTGGTCATCAGGTTAGCACACATCATTTTTTTCATTGTTGAAAAGTTTTTTAACCATGAAATTTTTTATAAAGTGTTATATATAGTAATTTAAACATTTTATACAAAAATTAATAATGTGTCGATTCTCCCTTGTTGAGAAGTACCTCATAGATTCGATTGGGAAGCGATTCATATAATTTTCCAATATAATTAAGTGAAATGGTGGACCAAGCGTCCTTGATGCTTTCAATTAGCCCCTCTTTGTTGGAATATTATTTCCCTGACTCGTAAACTTTACGAGCCAGCTATGCCCATACGTTTTCTATTATATTGATGTCGGGTGAATAAGGCGGCCACTGCATTAGACGGACATTTTGGTCCTCAATCCATAACTTAACCACCCGGGCAGTGTGGATCGGGGCATTGTCGTGTTGGAAAGTCCATGGCAGATCTCCGAACACGTTTTGGAAATGGGGAAAAGCTATTTCCAATACGTTTTTGTAAGTGTTTGCATTCATATTTGTAGTTAAAAACTGTAACTCGCACGTACCGTAATAGGAGATGGCGCCCCACACCATCACACCCCCCACCCTACTATGAAGGCGATCCAACTGATGTTAGTCTTTGCGAAGATCATGGAAGTAGTAGTTGTATCCATCCGGACCTTCCAAATTAAATTTTTTTTTCATCCGAGAAGACAACGTAGCGCCAATCAGAATTCCATGTCATGTGCTTCCTCGCAAAATTCAAGCGCACTTCTTTTCAACCAACGTTTAGTGGGGGTTTTTTCTTTAATTTCATTCTTTTTAAATGTGGAGCACTACTTATCACTCTTTGAATTGCAGATAAGCTCGCTTTAACATTAACATTTGCCCTAATCTTTGCGGTCGAGGCGTGAAAGTTTGAGGCTTTTCTCAAAATTGCTCTCTTATCAGCAGCGGAAATCACTCTATTATTCCCTCCTTTGTTATTTTTGCCATAATTCAACTTATTGCTGAGGAATGCTGATATAACTTTACGACTTCTGCCCATTTTTTTGGATATTGAACTTATTGACAGCCCTGCTTCTTTGTAAGCTTCAATTTTGGATCTCTCCTCAACAGATAGCGATTTTTTTTTACCCATATTAAAGCTAATAGTTTACTTTAGCAGCATAAAAAATTTGGTTGCAATACGCATTCAACTGTTGAAGATAAACTGAAAGGAATTTGCATGTGCTAACCTGATGACGCAAAAATACAACACACTTCTCCATCAAAAATAATAGAAAATAGCAAAAACCCAATAACGGGATCTTTCTTTCACATGTTCTCTTTGCCAGTGATGGTGTATACGAAGATCAGAAAAATAGAGTAAAATAATTTTGATGCATCTTAATAAAAACAACTACAAGGGCAATTATATAAAGCTGATAGGGAGTGTGCTAACCTGATGATGCGCGGTGTATGCATGTATATATGTATTTTTTTTTTTTTTTTTTGTCAAATAATTTGTGTATATATGTATAATATATTTATTTATTCCGCACCTTTTTACATATTTGCTTATGTATTTATTTGTTGTTCGAGTTTTCAGTAAATATTGTTTACAGTTATTGCTAATAACGCTAAATAAGCAACATATTTGCATGAAAGCTTTGCTGAACAGCTGTTAATCAATCATTTAAAGCAAATCATCTTTCCTGCTGATCAAATACATTTGCAAAAATTAATGAAAATAAACATTTATTACTTCCTTGTTAGCCAATTTTTTAATTAAGTAGTAGACATTCATATATACTATATGGTATTATTATTAATATATATTTGGGATATTCATATCCATATCCCTTAGGGTGAGCCAAAAACTGGCCTATTGAATTTGTGGATTAAACTGAACCTATGAGCAGAAAAAAAATATTGCCACAAAGAAAAATTTTTGGCTTACTCTTAAAGGTGTCGATGAGCACTGCAAATTTCCCAATTAAAAGCCACCTACATTTCTTTTCATTAAAAGTACCACAAATTTAGCATAACAATTTTTACATCGCGGATTATTGTAGAGCATAAATAGGCTTTGCAATAAATATCTACTTCAGTAGAGGTTTTCAATTTTTCACTTGCATGTCATTAAATTACTTTAACAAACAAAATTTCCCAAAAAATATACCTTGAGGAAATTTTCTTCGACTTCAAAATTTTTATATTTAATTATTGCAGAGCATAAATTTCTTGAGGTAGATTTTCTAAGGGAAATATTTTCAAATAAAAATTTTTTATATATTTATTTTTTATTTACAATTTATTGTAATACTTCAAGGTTATTCTGTTCTCGTAGCGCACGAAATTGCGTAAAAAATTTATCTCATGGAAATTTTTTCTATACAAAAATTTTTCTATTTAATTATTATAATATAAATTTGCTGGGATGAATTTTTTAAGGGAAATGTTTTTCAAATTTCCTTAAAAGATTTTATACTTAATTCTTTTAGGACTTAAAATTTCCTAAACAATTTAACTCAAGTAATTTTTTAAGTTAACTGCAGTTATATTTAATTCTAGTAGCGCGCGAAATTTCTTAAAAAAATATATCTCATGGAAATTTTTTTCTATTTAAAAATTTCGATATTTAAATCCTGTGGAGGAAAAAATTTCCTAAAAAATCTGACGCAGACGAATTTTTCAATTCTTCTTTTGTATAGGACATAATTTCCTAAACAAAATATACCTTAGGGATATTCAATACTATTAGAGCATAAATTTTCCAGAAATTTCTTTCTCAGGGAAATTTTTTCAATTCAAAATTACCGATATTGAATTCTTGTAGAGCCTAAAGTTTCCTATTAAATCAAAGGAATTTTTACATTTTTCTCTTGTATAGCATAAATTGTCCTAAATAGGTCCATGTCAAAGATATTCAGTACTTATAGATTTATCTAAATCAGGGATATACAATTCTTGCAGACCATTAAATTTCCAAAAAAAAATCTACCTGAGGGAAATTCCAAAAATTCCTATATTAATGGTAAATATTGCAGAGTATAAAATTTCCTAAAAAGTCTAGCTCAGGGATATTTTTTTAAACAAAAAATTGTATATTCAATTTTATTATTAGTTAGCTCTTAGGGAGATATTTTTTTACGTCAGGGTATGGTTAAAGGTTATAAAAAGTGAAAAATAAAAATAGTGTCCTTTGGTTCACCTTAATATCCATGTAGATATGTGTAACAAACTAACAATGTATGTTCATATTAACAAAGTTACGTTCAATAATTCCTCCGAAATGGTAGAATTTCAAATTCTTAGACATTAGCTCATAGTATGGATATACCAGAGTGACACTCTTTACCATAATTTCATCTATTCGCAATCTATTAAATGAAAGGAGAACAAGACCCACTGTTTTCAGAAAACAATTTCTGAACTAAAATGTCTCATTGCTGAACTTTTGCCATATAGCTTGTATACCTCTTTCCTAAGGTATTTTTTAAAGTTGGTAAGCTTTGGTCGAACGAAAATTCAATTTATTTTAGGTTAGATGTTTCTTAAAATCATCTATGCCAGTAAAGAAAGTTCTGAAAGTCACAGAACCGGTCTTTCTCCTTAATTTAAATGTACATATAGAAAGTTATTTAAGTTTGAAACCTCAGTTCATGGCTGCATATACATATGTACGTATAAATCCCCGCCAATCTGGTTCTTTGAGATGTTTACTGTTTTGAAAATAGTGGTTACCGTATTAATCTTATTCGAAAAGTTGAGCGTTCTACAAGTTGAAAACCCTTAAAGAACACCTCACATGCACACAGTGAACCCCTTACTCTTAATACTGAATAAAAGTTAAGCAAGAAACGCAGTGCAACTGATAATATATTCTAGGATCATTATGCATCCAGAAAAATAGCTTTTCCAGGACTTGCAGGTTTCTACGATTGAAAGATGCAGAAGCTTCAAGAAAATCTGTAATTTTGCACTATTTAGCCTTCCAGTATATTGTAAGAAGCTTATGACTTAATATTAAGTGGAAATAATGGTGTTTATCAAAAAAAAAAAAAATAAATAAAATATGTCTTAGCGGTAAATTGGTAATCCACTCGAAGATAGTTTTTAGTAAAGAAGCTTGGTTCTTGGTGACATATTAGTCATCAAATGCGGCAATGTTCGAAAGCTATTTCTTCATAACTGCAATTAACTTTCTGTTCCACTTTAATACGATTAAGAACTAGATATTTATAACTTGGGAGACTTGATCAATCAGAGTACAAACAATAAGCTGTCTATCAGCTCTAACATTTTATCCATTGGATCAAATGTATGTACATCTAAATTCCATTAAAAAATATATAACAAAGATCTTTATTCTAAAATCAAAAATTCGGTACTTCTCTTGCTTTCATAGTTTATGACTTTAGTGCCTGATTGCCTGTCAATAAAGCACTGATTTCGTTAATTTCATCTTTTTCCCAGATAGAAAGTGCATATTGTCTCTACAAATGCCAGTGCGTGATTAAATCGTAAATTAAATGAACAAGCAACTAATATTTGCTGGCCTAGCATAAAATGCCTGGCAAAAAATACTAAAAAAGCAAGCTGCCATTGCGTATACGTAATGTCCACTTCCGGTCATTTTCAAAACGAAATAAATTTCATTTGAAAGCATTTAAATTTCATAAATCTCTATGGTGCAATAAATGAGAGAGAATGAAGCTTAAGTATTTGTTGCTGCTTTTTCGAAAAGTTCGCAAACAGTTGGGGACAGCGCCGGATGTGTGTGTGTATTGTGCGTGTATGAAGAAATATGAGAGGAAATAGTGAAATGCATTTTAGAAAAACAGGATCTATGCAATTTGCTGGCAAAAATAAATTAAGCTACAGCGTAGTTAGGTAAAACGAATGTGTTATTGCTTAGCAGTGTAGTGAGCTTACTGCATGTATATGTGCTTGTGAATATAAAGCAAGAAATATATACAATATATTTCTTGAAACTCAACGGAAGCACGTATTGACGTGCTGGCAAGATTAAAAGTGCATTTGTGTAAACGTACTTAGAAGTTTGAAGATCACATATAAATCTTCTCTATAAAAGAGAAGAAGTTGAAGTTAGTAAACGTTACGTAACTTTTAAAATATTTATTGGAATAAATTTTAAGCTTTTTGAACTCAGGAAAACAAGACAAAAATCTTTTTGTTTCATCATCAAAATCTCTGTTAAATATTTTAGTATGCTTAGTAAAAGCTTTCATGAGCTTAAAAGCTTTAGAGAATTTTCATTGTGCTTCTATAAATCAAAAAAAGTGACTAAACTTGTTTTTATTTTAGAAAGAAATGGTTCTTCGAGGCAAATTTTATTCCAAATAAAAGCTAAAAGCTTTTTAGTGTAATTTCGCTGAAGCTTAAAAAAGTTAAAAAGCTTAGTCAGCTCTTATTGCGCTTCTAAATATCAGAAAGTAGAGTCAAAACGTAAATATTCTAGTTAGCATCATCATCCCAAGCATCCTTTTCTCAAAATATTTAGCTAAAAGCTTCGTTCAGGGATTTTGGTTCTAAAGGTTCTATACATTTATTATAAATTTACGACGAAATTTTAATTGACCTCAGAAGCCAATATTAAGTTTCCGCATTTACTCAAAGAGTAAGATATTTCAACTTGATGGTTGGTTGAGACAGTTTGGTTGCTTTTTACTTAAAAAAGTAGGGCTTTTATATTTGATTAGCATACTTTTAAGAACATATTTAATTTTTATTTGGTTAGCATACTTTTAGACATATTTAACTTTCCTGTTTTGTCTTCCTGTTTGTAATCGGCTTAAAGCTTCTGTAAAGCTTTGGAAACCTTAAAAGCTGCACACGACTTTTTGACTTGACTTTTGAAAATTTTAAACATTTTTCATAAATTACAGAAAAAATTAATTTAAGTCAAATATACACAAAATTTTTGATAGCTATGATTTAACATGTCACCTTAACGCACTACCAGGCTTTTTCTTAATCTTCTCTGCTTAATAAGTATACAAAAAATCTCTACAAATTTTTACATATAAAAGGCCATTGACATTTTTATATCCCTTTAATGGCTTAGAGGCTCACTCTGTCATTAAATATTTTATTGTGCTGCGACAATTTCCATTATTTCAAGCTCCATTTAGCTTAAGTATGTCCTACTTGCTAGACTTACTCTGAAAAATGGTAAAATAATAGTAGTAAAGGTCTTAAAGAAAGTGACGAGAGTTAAAAAGGCCAGCTGGCCAACTGATTGGCCGCTTTTCTTGCGCGACTTGTGCAAAACAACGGTTTCCTTTTATGTTTATTTAAGTGCAGAAATGATAAAAGAAAATAAAAGTTTGATAATAGAAGCAAAATACTTCTAGTAATATCCCTCATACTTATGTACATATATTATATGCTCGACGCTTTTTGCGAATTTAATAATGCGATTGTACTGTATATAAATCCAGCTTCAAAGGCACTCCCACGCACACTCCCCACACCGACTGCCTTGTAAGCACTCACTCAGCCAGGCAGTTGCACTTGAAGGTGTTGTAGCTACACGCTCTTAGCAGCGCCAGGACTCACCAACCTGAAACAGACTTTGCGTTTGTAAGGCTTCTTCATTCCTTTGTAGCATTCTTGTTGCTGCTCAGCAGTCAGTTTTGCGAAATATTCATTTTATGATTGTCCAGCGCAAGTAAACATAAAATTGATTGCATCAAATGGTGCAAATGTGAGCTGTCGGTGGCATGATGATCTGTCCGGTCAGCAGAACGCTGTGAAGGCATACGTAGTCATGTCTCGTCAGGCGAGTGTCTGCAAATGCTTGAGAAATGTACTGCATAAAATGGCTGCTTAAAAGTGATAGCTTTACAACTCATTACATGCTTTAGGAAAATTCTATTCTTCACAGACAACAACTTGCTTTGTTATTAGTATATATAGCTAAGTATAAATACATTATATATACATAAATAAATAAGTGCAAGTGAAGATATTTTTGTGTATTTTTTACATAGGCTAGAGTTTCATAGACTACCTATTCATATAGGTCTGTACATTAGGGTGAAACATAAAGAGAAAACAAAATTTATCACATTTACTGGAGAATTATTCCAAGTTTGTATCCAATCGGGTTAGAAATTTAATATCTTTAACTTTCTCTAGATACCAAATATACATACTGAGAACATACCTGAATACTCTAAAGAGCTACTGCTTACCATCACCGAATCCAGACCCAGTTTGATATAATAATAAGAAAAAAAGTTAATGACTAATGCGTTAAAGCTAGAATAGCCTTCATAGTGGTCCGATCTGAATAATAAGTTTGAAGACTTAAGCTTTGCCTTGGCCAAAAATCTATACCGATTTATGTGAAGAGGAGGTAGTTGCTTTCGTGCTTCGAACCCGCTGCAAGTTCGCCTCGCTTTTAACGACTCAAAACGACCTCAAGCTCGATAAGCCTATAATTGACGGGATGACAAGTTCAAAAAGAGCTCGTTGTTGATAAGCTATGTACGAGTATAGAGAGTTTAAAACAGTAAAGATCTTGGAGTTCCTGACCAAATCGGAATGAACGAACGTCAGACCTAACAAAGGATTTCCGTACAGGACTTTTAGATCGTAATAGAGTTTGAAAACTCGTCGAGCTCATTTCGGAATGAGCAAAGTTCAGACCAAATAAAGAAACAGTCCAGGCCAGATCAACACTGAGTTCGAAAGATCTTAGAGCTTCTGCTTAGTTCGGAATGAGCGAAGTCTATATCAAACTAAGTGAATCCATACCGGACCTTTAGATCACGATAGAGTTTGAGAGGTTGTAGAGCTACTATATAGAGTTTGAAAGATCGTGGAGTTACTACTCAGTTCGGATTGAGCGATGTTCATACTAAACAAAAAGAACCGGTACTAGACATCCAGATCATTTTGGAATGATACCTCCAGACTAGATCACCACAGAGTTTGAAAGATCACAGAGCTCCTGTTCAGTTCATACCAAACAAAAAGAATCGCCATTAGCCATCTAAAAGATAATGCTTGAAATTCGTAAAATTCATTTAAATAAGAAGTGAATGGATCACAAGATTTTCAAAACTTCCCCACACAGTTCTGGTCAACAGTTATCATCAATAGACTCTTCTTTCATGGAAATATCATGGCTTTCCGAAAGAGTTGTCACGGCTTTGTATAGAGAGTCGTCCTTAAGGAGAGCTGGTAAACATTTTGCTCAAGTTTTCCCCAAAGGGTAGTCATCATCTAGAAGATATATTGATGCGAGTCCATGCCATTTCGAGAAAAGATTTCTATCGTCAAATTTTCTCCATTTAGATGAATCCAGTGCACTTAATTCTTCTTTTTAACTCTATTCCGAACTTCGGGGACTATGATGCTGAATGTCTGTTTGTAGGGTAATTATTTGAACTTTTGCTATGAGTAGCCCAGGACTAAAACATCTCTTATCTGATATATGATCTTCTTGGTTTCTTGGTGTTTTTGTTTCACATCTTATATTTCTTAGCCTGCAGCTTCCAAACATGATGAATATTCAACAGAATATTAATTTTATAACTTTCTAAGCATCTCCCGTACACTACTGGGTTCTTCGTAGCAGAGTGCAACCTTCACTTCCAAACATTCCGCATATCTACCGCTATGGCTCCAACTGCCTTGTGAATGTTGTCTAGGTACCACCCGTCACTCAGCCTCACAGTCCGCCCGTCACTCAGTCAAGGGCTAGTGGACAATGCAGACGGCTGCGCCCTTTTATGCACCATGCCACCACCACCACCGCTAACAGCGTCGCTAGAAACCGGTTGCAATGCAGATCGGCTGCCAGCGGCCAGCATTTGAATAACAACTGATGCATTCAGTGCCAGGAAATGAAGGCTGAAACGATTTTCATAGCAATTGGACACTGAGGCAGCTGAAGAAAAAATTTGCAAACCCAACAACAACAACAAAAGCGAAATAGCAACAAAATATGAAAACACCAAATGAAGCAAAACTGTAGACAAATAGGAGAAAACGAAAATTCAAACAACACAAACTAGAAATTTACCAGCGAAAATTATACGAAGCGCTGAGCGTTGCGAAAAAGATTGAAGAATGCACGTAGCCACCTACTCGCTGCCCGACTCACCAGCCAGCCATACAAACGGACAAAGTGTATGCATTCGAAATAAATACTCGGACAGACTAGAGTCGGGCTAATGCCATGCCGTTCGTTGCGATTCCTTTTGCCTTCCCGCCTTCTTAGAATAGAATGATAAACGTGTCTTTGTTTCGTTCGTTTTTTTGTTGCAAATTTACGCTGCGCAGTGTGCGCGCTGGTGCCTAGTGCCTGGTGCCTGGTGGCTGCCATGTTTTGGCGTACGCTCGGCACATGTTGTTATTATGTTAATGTGATTTGTTGTTGATATAGTTGCAGCTGTTCGCTATGCGCTATTTTTTCGATATTCCTGACTTTTCTATTTTCTATTTTTCAGCGAAACGTGAGTGCATTCGAGCAATGCATTTATTTGTCTAATTTCGAGGAGAAGGGTGCTTGTGTACTCAGTTGTTGTGAAAGCTTTGTAATTGTGTGGAGTTCTATTTCTGATGTTGTTGTATTGCAGCTTTTGCGAAATTTGAAGTAGTCTCGCTAGAAATTCTGGGAAATATTTATTCCTATGCTAATAGTCTCCCCAATAATGATAGCTGAAATAATTATTTATCAGCAAGCGCGCATTTACAATAACGGTTCCAAGAAGTAGGGCTTTGAAAGTAAAGGATATTATCGGATTTATTTCTAACAACAATCAAACGCATTTTCGATGAGCCGTCAAATAGTTGTTAGATACTCTAACTCATTGCTCGTGGGTTGTTGCGCGAACAAGAAAATAATTTACTATTTTTGAAAGTCTCTTACAGTTCTCCACTTCAGAGTCATAACTTATTTTGAATACGCTAAAAGTCGCCTTTAAGTCTACGGTTGTCGTCCATGTTTCTTATAAGAAAATTTAGAATGTGGAAGAAATACAGGAAATTCAAATTTAATGGAGAATGTTTATTATCATTCAAGAAAATTCATCATTATTTTTTGAAGATTATTTCTTTAAAATATTGATTGCGGCTATGTTTCATATGGTCCATCTGTTGAGTCCGATTTTAGATGACTGGTCCGAGCATTTCGACTGGTAACTGGCGAATGACACGTGTGTTGTTTTGTTTTAAGGCCTGAAACGAAACGATATTGTTCGCATAGACCTTAGACCCTAGACTTTACATATCCCGAAGGGTTAAAGTCTAACGTTGTGATATTATATGATCTTGGTGGTGAATCGACCGAACCAAAACGCGAAATTATATGTTCACTGAGGTGTTCTCTCAATAAATCTATAAATCCATTCATTGATGTGATATGTGAGAAGTGGCCACGTCTTGTTGAAGCCATATGTCGCCGAGACCATGAGCTTCAGTTTCAGAAATATGGGCCGATGATTCCACCGGCTAACAAACCCCATCAAATCGTTATCTTTTCTAAATGAAATGGCAACTCTCTGATCGCTGAATAAAATTTGGCTCAGAAACATAATTAAATTATTCCCACAACCGGGAGCAAGTCTGGGCCGATAAGCTTTCGCCAGTCGCATCAAATTGCGCACAACGGCATTTCTTGGAGAGTTCAGTTTTTCGGAGCAGTGTGGGGATACAAAATCGTACATTTTATAAACTGGAGTGTTTTATTCCATTGGGATAAAATATCCAAGTCAGCGCAGTCGCTTGTTTTATGCGCCACACTGTATACATATCTCTGAAGAGCTGATACAGCTCATTATTAAACATAATGCAGTGCTCTCCTTTATACACGCGTACTTTTCTCTTCAATAATCCTTAAAAATCTTCACCGCTGTTCGCCATCGTACATGCTTCTACACCATAAAGAATTTTAGAGCGTTAGTTGGATTTTGCGAGAGAGTGCTCTGCTTTCCAATTGCTTGCTGAGCCCATAGTAGCACCTATTGGAAAGATTAAATGAAGGATCCTTGATAGATGAAGTTATAATTCTTAACAGAAATTATTTCCCATTCGTCGATATCTTGACTGTGATGGGAGGAGTTACTTTGACTAGTCCTCGTTTATCACTAGACCCATCTTCTTCGCTTATGTTTCTAAGGTTGATTTCAATAGTTGCCTTCGATTAAGATAAAACTGGATGTACTGAAATCGAGATAGTTAAGAAATTATTAGTCTCTATATCAGTGGAACCACACAAAGGAACCACATTACCTTGCTAAGATGAAGGGCTAGCTGTTTTTACCCTAATAGCTGTGGAATGGGCCTAAATATGAGCTGAGCAAAGGTTAACTTTTCTCCAGTTTAGTGGATTTTATTCCCAATTGTCAAGCTACGTCTAGTACCAGGTGCTAGTTATAGAAGTTGTTTCGGATAGTCACTGCTCTGAAAGAACCTGCGTTTCTGAGCAGTAAATCGCAACTAAATCTTATGTGATCTACCCGGGCTTCGCGTATGGTAGTCTGTAGCTTGCTTCTCCGCCGCTGATGAAGTTTACAAGATACCGAAATACGAAAATATTGAGGATGAAATGAAAAATGTTCGCAATGCGATTGGAGTTTTATGGCTTTGGCTGAAAATTAAAAGAAATAGCGCAGATATTTGTTGCAGGCAATATTTCTGTGCACACGGCTCGTAAAAATATTTAAAGCTTTTAACGCGAAAAGCGTAATTAAAATTTCTGTGCCGCTCTTTTTAATACCGCACGTAGTACTTATAACCCCACTCAACGTTTAGAAGCTGTTTTCGGTGCTATATTGTTCTTTGTGTTTGCTATTGTTGTTGGGTTTTTTGTTTAAAATACTTTTATAACTTAGCGACGAACAACACACAGCTTAACGGAGTCCAACTGAAAGTCGCGAGGTCGTAAAATGCACCAAAACATATGCGATGACCAGAAATGAAAATAAAATTTACGAAGATACCCGAAGCAGACAGCAGAACAACAGAAAAGGTGACTGCAATTGTTATTGTTGTTGTTAGTAAATTAAGCACGGAATAACAGGATGGCGATTCAAAGGAAATAATAGCACATAGAGTTCAGCGGAGCAGATAAGATGCAGCTCCAGAGCTCCAGAGCTACAACACAAAACTAAAAACAACAGCAGAGCGCAGCCGTCAGCTCAAAAATAGTTGGCATGGCAATAAACTTGTTGAAGATATCAGACAACGCTAGCGAAGCGCTGAAGAACTAACTGGCAATCAACTGGATGTAGAGCTCAACTCAACTGCAATGGACAACTGGACTCAGCTCAGATTGAGTGACTGGCTGGTCAACAGCAGCAACAACAGTATGTGCATATGTAAGTTAGGAAACAGGTAGTCGTCGACCAGCCAGGTTGAATGAACAGATCTGCTCGTACATTTGCGTTTAGAAGGCAAATTGATGGCTGTGCCGAGCAGAAGCAGAGCTGCAGGGTAGGACGAGGCAAGCGCTGATGACGACGGACGGCGACGTCCGCTGTGGAATGGGCGGATATCAGCGTTTACGAGCGGACATATAAACCAAACAAGTTATGGTGCGTCAAAAAGTGAATAAAATAAATACTTTAGTTGTGGAAAGTGAGGTTAGAGTGAGTGAGTGGCGGTGTGTTTCGAATGGGTATTTGCAGAAATTAGAACAAAAGGACTAAGCGTCTGCGAAGCGTTGGCGACATGGCACGAAAAAGGCTTAGCCACAAGAACCGGTTCCAAACGTAGGTAATAACAATAAAAGTGTCAATGTCGTAGGTAAAGGCCGTCAAGTTGAACGAATGTGGCAAGCAAGGGAACAGAACGAGCAAACAGTGAGGTAATAAAAAATCACGAGTGGCAGTTACTTGAAAAATGGGGGAAACTCCATTAAAATATTAGTAGAATGTTAAAGATTTTTAATTGTGTTTTGAGATACAGAATACCAGATCAGAGCATAGTTCTCAGTATAGTGGTCAGCGTGGATGACAAAATTATTACTTTATACTTATGTAAAATATTTGAAATGGTTGGTTTTGCGGTAAACGAAAACAAGACGAAGGAACTGTAGATCACATAAAAACTTTCCCCGCGTCTTCGGAACTACGTCGCTGTTGGCGGCTATAAATTTGAAAAGGTGAATAACTTTTTCTACTTTCGAACAGCAACAATCTAAGTCCTGAGATCAAGCTCGGAATAATCCTTGGCAACAGGTGCTACTTTGGAAAGTATAGACAATTGAAAAGCCCGCTTCCGCTCTCGTCGAGCAAAGTTACTCTCCATAAATCTTTTATTATTCCCGATGAATGAATACTATTCTCCTCGAACGATGATGAATCAAGGTGAGAATATTCGAGAGAACTGTTCTCTACAAGGTCTTTAGAAACATCTACATCAGCGATGAATTTTTCTCCACGAACTAAAATTACGCTGTTTAAATCGGACGATGATGAATGGAGATGAGAACATTCGAAAAAACTGCTCTTTACAAGGTCTTTGGAGACGTCTATGTCAGCGATGAATACCGAAGAAGATGAAGATGAACCATTAATAACTAAGCTCATCCTTCTCGACGAAAAAAATGCTGTGTAAGTCGTTTATCATTCCCCTACTATTACAGGGTGTAGAAAAATTTACGATAATAAACCAAAATGAGAAAACACTTAGAGCATTCGTAAGAAATATTTTCCGACAGGTTTCTGGAATTGTCCGCGTGCGTGAAGAGTATGGTAGAAGGTGGAACCACAAACTCAGATCTACGGCGTCATGGACATGATCAACCGTTTAAAAATTGAACGAATGCTCTGGTTTGATCTCATGACATCGCTGAAGAAAAAATCTCTTTTAATTTGAGACCTATGGGTTGGCAATGGATGTACGGTAACCTATACATCTAAAGATTAAGTAAGGGCCGACCCAAGGAATAAGACGTGCCCTCACAAATGAAATAGGCATCTGGCAAAGTTTCGTGTTCTCGACCCAAACCGACGTAGAGTTATAGTACCAAAGAAGGAAAAGAAAAATTAAAAAAAATTTTTCCATAAAGGGGTTCACTTGGGGGAAGTGGCCACTAACCAACGCTGCCAAAAAACAAGTCAGCCCTCACAAAAAATCTCAAACTCTTGCTATATTTTGTGGATTGGGCAGATCAAACTTCATTTCAGAATATTTGGATTGCTATCTCCTCAAATAAGTTGTTAATAGCTCCTTGTAACTACTTTATACTGGATTTATAAAGCTTTGCCAACACTCCTTTGTCCCCGCGACTGCATCGGATGCTTAATACTATTATATTTTGGCTCATCCATAGAATCCGGCTGGGTCTGTAATATTATACAAGCAGTAGGAGGGCAATGTAAGTAAGAAAGCATTGAATGTATTGATTTCTAATCTGCCGTGCATGGGTCTCTGATGACAGCGGAATTACGTTACCTTATTAGATTCACATCTTTCCAAATGAAAGATATTTTATCACTTATTGTAAAATGATATCCAATGCTGAGTGGCTGAGAATCTGTGAACTTCCTTTTTGATTTTTCCGTTTTTGCAAGACAAAATTAAGGATGCAATACCTTGAAATTCATACCTTGTACACGAATTTATGACGAGTTTCAGATAAGTTTTCCATACGTGATATCTAATATCAGGAGTCCAACTGTGAACTCAGTTTCGAATATTCGAAAAAGAACTTGATCTAAACATAGCGTCATCCAAAGCTAAACACGCTTTAGATAGCTTTTACAGAACTGAGGTTCGAAAAGATTCAGGGTTTACAAGAAAAAAAATTAGCATTTATATAGAACTTTAAAGCATATTAATTCCCGGTTGAAAATAATTGTTTCCAATTGACCACGCTCATTAATACGAATACATTTGAAATGTGTTGAAACTTAATCGCATTAACGTTTATTGAAACAATAGCGCAAATAGCTGAATTTGCTTTTCCACTAAAGTTACAAAAAAAATAATATTTTCGCCGTAAGCAAATCGGCTCAAAGTGCAGCTGACAGTTGGTTTTCTGTTTTGTAAGTGAAAAACAAAAATTTTTAAATTTTTTCGCTGAAAATTAGCTCTGCTTTTGATGCTTGTGAGTTAAATGAAAAGTTTGGATGTAGCAAAAATCCCAATAAAAAATGATGTAAACAAAATAGAAATAAATAGAAGAAAAGAAGATTTTTATAATATTTTTTAAGCAATTTTTTTCACGTCACTCCATTCTGCTGACAAATTTTTCGCGACTGTGATTAATGACAGCCTTTCCGCCATTGCTGCATGGCGCTTTATAAAAATCTGTGTGTGTGTGTGTGTGTATATATGCTATGTGTGTCATGTAACTGACATGCCATGCAACATGATAAATAATCGTTTTGTACTCGAGCAGCAGGCAAAAAATAAATAAATATCCAGCAAAATAGTTGTTACGGAGTGAATTATAGAATTGTCCTTGAAATAATTCGCTAAAGTTACAATAAATTATGCTGTTTATGAAGCTTCATTGGTTAAATATAAGATTAATTTACGGTTATGTGTTTGTGGTAGAACTTGCATTGTAGTTATTAGCAACAATTTTAACAAGAATTAAGTTCCTTTCTGAGAAATTTTTTTTTAAAGTTATTATCAAAATTTCAAGTGAAATGTATTAAGTTCTAATTTAAAATCTGCCAAAATGTAGGCTACACATAATTTTACTAGCCTACCTTTAGGATTGACACATAATTTTAGAGTCTTAACGCAAGAAGCATATGTTTTTGATAATCTTATGAAGATAAATGATAATTTCGTAAACTTTTTTCGAAATTATTTTCAACACGTTGAGAACGGCATAGCTTTTAGTAGTTTCACCCTAGTGCGTGACCCGCCGGTGGGTCACGCCCTCCTCAACGTGTTAACTTAAGATATCTATTTGAAAATTTGAATGATTACTTTTCTCCTCAAGAAGCTGGTCATTTGTCGAAACCAATATCGAAACACTAAATCATATAGCTACCATACAAACTGACCGTTCAAACTTAGGTTCTTGTATTTAAATTTTTTTTGACGATCAGAAACAAGTCTTGCCTAAAAAAACTTGTTCATTTGACAAGATCTCTTCACAAAACTCGACACAGATTTTTCGACAAGCCAGTGTTGTGTAGACCCAATCACTAGAGCATATGGCTGCCGCACAAACGGGCTGCTGAAAAACAAGTTCTTTTATTAAAAATAATTTTATTTGATAAGATATTCAAAGTCCAAAATTTAGCATGGATTATTGTCCAAGGCAACGGTACAATTAATGAATAAATTGTTCTGTTTGAACCACTAGTCAATCACTTTACTTCACCACTATATCAAGTAAATACCATACAACCTGATTGATTAGAAAAAAGTCCTTTTAGAGAAACTGTACTACGTGGCGTTTTATCTTTTCCAAATTTTGCACAAATATTTGTCCAAGGCAACCGTACAATCTCTGAATAAATTATTCAGATCTGGCCATTAGAGCATGCCATACAAACTGACAGCTTAAAATAAAGTATTTGTATGGGAACGTGATGATTTGTTAGGTGTGTTCTAGCTTCGTTGCAATTGACGTTAACGTGTTTTCCTGTTAACAATTAATAGTACTAAAAATTCAAATTTGAAAACAACCAAAATGTAGGCCATATTTGTCTGCACCACTAAAAAAAGTTTATCGGTTAGTTTAGTATATCTTTACAAAACTTATATTATTTACTAAGCTAAACCAGTTATTGCTAATTCTGCCTACAATTTCAATTTTATTTTATAATTTAAAAATATTCTGAAAACAATTCCTCTTCCCTCAAAAATCGCTTATAATGTACGCTCACTTTGAACTTTATACAATTTAAGCCACATTGTAATCACAATTTATCGAAAAGAAATCACTTTTGCGAATTTCAAGCATCACTCAGCAACTTTTAAGGATATCGTGGCGGCCTGTTAGCACTGCCAGCCACACAGTAGCTCCAGCCGTATCAGTCACTTCACTCACTTGGCTGGCTCACTTCAATACGCCTGTGAGTTGCGCATGAATTGGCAAAAGCGTCTTAATTACTGCCGCTGCCGCTGTTGTTGTTATTGTTTTTATGTTTTATTGTGGTATGTACTTTTTTCGGCATTCCTGGCAACTTCGTTGCCTTTGGCTATGTGGATTCGCCTGCATTTCGAGCTTAATTAAAAATTATTTTCTACATAAAAAACATACACTGGGCTTTATTACCGGCAAAAGCGCGCAAAAACGTTGGCGCAAAAAAAAATAAAAAATAAAAAATACTATAAATATGCCTGCAGTGCAAAAAAGAACGCTCAAAAACTGAAAAGCATACACAATTACAGATACCAAATAGCTCAGGCCACTTCATGGCACGCTGAAATATTAATTAACAAATACGCCGAAGTAAGCAAGAAAAAACAATAAATAATAAACAAAAATTTAATGAGTGAAAAAGATTGTCAGAAATTACTGCTTAAATGGATTTTGAAGCAAATTCGCTTAAATTCTGCAATTTCATTATATAATATATATGTACATACGAGTATATGCACGTTGCCTGTGCCAGTATGCTTTTAGTGCAAATAAATGCACGTCGCTTTTAATGCGAGATTTATTTATTTAGACAGTTCAGCGCTTTGAAATGCAAATAATTCCTTTATTAATTTTTTGAACGTTAAAATGAACAACAGAAGGTCTGAAGTGGCTTTGCTTACACAAGAATTTTTTTATATTTTAAAGCTACAGGGTGCAACAACTTTTATTACGTTATATTAAGGCAGGCAGAGTGAATGTCTGACAACATACGTGGGCCTTTGGGAGGCGTATTGTGAAATCACCGACACTAAAATCCCTAACTCTATTGTGTCCACTCTAAATCACCTTGTGCTCCTGATGAAGTTCATGAAGACCGAAAGTTTTGTTCGTGAAACTTTGAAGACCACGCCAAGGAACTCACGACAGATAGTTGCGATTTTTTTCTTTTAAAAAGCTTCGCATAGAAGATTTTCAACATTCCCTTTCTCTTCTATCTCTTGTTAGCTTCTATAATAATCTTTTTATGGTATTGCTAGTCTTCTGGCATGTCACTTAGACACTGACCGGTTAGCACTTGAATTATTATGTCATTAGTTTTGAAATTTTGTAGTCGGAATATTCGGTATGTACTCAATCCCTGCCACTTTTGTCTGCTTGTAGATCATGTTACCGAGTTTCAGCTATATTTATAAGTTAGTGTTCGATTAAATATCTGCAAGTAGCCATAGTCCTTACCTCTTTTTCGTAATCTTAGTGTTAGCTTGTGCCTGTTCTGACTAGGTCATCATTTTACAGTTACCAGGAATACAAATATGTCTTGGAACTCATTGCAGGTTTATCGTGTAATTGGATGTAAGATCCATCAAAAGATCACTGCATTCTTTCACTATCTTCGAAGAAACCTTAAGGAACTTTATTGGTTTCAAAGCCGCTTTGTTATCTGTCTTTGTATATAAATATATTTTTTATTCTGAGTATATTCTTTGACTAAGCAAGGAGTTTTAATAATTGCTATGATATCCGCTTGGTTTGGTAGTTGGGAGACAATTATATTACCTAATTTTGCCCTTTTTTCCACTCTTCTCTGGAAGAAAAAGCAACATTGGAGACCGAATTCAAGTTTAATTCTATAGAATTTCTAAAATACCTAAATAGTGAGGTCAAAAATGACCGAAACGACTTTTGGTTCAAATTTTCTCAGCGAAACTACATAAAGCATAGGTAACTAACAGAAAGCGAAAGGTTTGCAAGCAGGCTCAGCTATACTCATTGAGGTAGACCTTTAAATCTTATAATATAAACATCTGGCCATAGTAACGCAATGAACGAACTAATAAGAGAAGAATTTCTCAAGCATTTTCGTTGAATTCGGAAAAAAAGTTATCGGATAAACCTTCCTCCATCAAACAACTAGATCTTAAGCCACAAAAGCCTAACCGTGCCTCTCGACGTTTGAAGGTTGCTGTTGCAGTGGCAGAAACATCCCTGAAGTGCAGAGTTGACAGTCCTTGGCCGGATAATAATCCGGATGTATTCCAGGTTCCTAGACCCGACTATCCAGGGAACGGAGTTTCGATTATGTCCGCCAAGTGCCTCAGCTTTCTGTCATTCCACTAGATTTATTTCTTAAATATTGACTTTCAAATATAAAATTAATTTTCGAAGTTCCATTTCTGAAAGGCAACATTTACTTTCATAAAAATTTCGTAAGCTTAAATGGTATCAACCACCGAAGTAACAATAAACAACTCAGCAGATCTTCCATTGGTTTTTGAATACTTAAAAAATATAGTAAATATATCCTAGTTCAAAATTGTCTACACTTCGTTAAAATGAAGAACCGATTCTAGTACAGAATTTCGGGTTAAATATATATTTAGTTTGGTTTAACAAGACATAACTCTCATTAGATAGATAGATGTAGCGGGGATAACTTGCATGCAGGGCAGATGTTCAGCGTTTCGGTGTCTATTCAGGATAGGTAGGTCTGACTACAGTATCCTATAATGAAGTTGTGCTAGGATAACTCTAGTTTCATTCTATGTGCTGATAGTCTGAGATGAATTGTGTTTCGACTCCAAGTCATTCAGTGAAATACTAAAAACATTGTTAAGGTTTCGATGTCTATAACGTTAAATACATGTCTGTTGTAGGTAGCATTCGAAATTGCATCGGTATATTGTTATAGTTCTGCGACGTATTGTTAGAATTGTTATTTTGATGTTCCTAAGATGTGGCTCCAGTTCAAGCAGAACAGCCTAGTAAAAACTGTTTGTGGAGGTTTTCGAATGGGACCTGCTGTGTCTTGTGGCATTCAGGCAACCACATTGGGGCAGCGTAGTTAAAGACCAGCCGACCGATTGCCTTGTAAATGGGAAGTAGAGGCGTGCATTTGACATTTACCCCAAATGCTGGCAGCTACCGACTTGTGAATCTTGTTGCAGTTCGGTACTATAGTAAATATCGCAGTCATAAAGTGGAAACAAGGAGTATAGACTAAAAAACATAACAGTCATAATTTTAGGGGTATTCAATGTCGGTATTTTAACGTCATCGCCAAATATTTTGAGAAATTAGTATGTATCCCTTCATCCGGTTGGTGAATATGGTTGCTGAGGATTTAGCAGGGTAGAGTTTTCTGAAAATTTCGGTGAAAAGGTAAGAAGGAACAAGCTGATAGGTAAGTCCCACAACAGCCGATACTTTTATAGACCTGGACTTCATTCGGCTAAGGCTTGTTATTTCAAAAATCTAACCTTGTTTGGATCAGTAAATAAAAGAGCATCCGAAAGAAAATAATTTTCGACGCTTATGCTTAGCGTCAGTACCATCCGGTCAAATTTGAACAGGACTGATCCATGTGAAGTGTTGAATCGCAAAATTTTTTTGTGGGGAAGTCAGTGAAAATTTGCTTCATGCGACTTGTCCATCAACCTGGGTTTTAATGACGATAACTTCGAAAGAGTTTAAGAACCAGTGCTTGGAAATGATCGTATTGTCAGCAGTTTGATAGCACAGGATCTCAAGATATCTTACGGATCGATTCAATCATTTTGGTTAATGTTTTGGATATTAAGTGTATCAATACTCGTCTCGTACCAAAACACCTGAATCGAGTAGTGGTCGCAAAAGAGATACTGGACAACCCGGCGGCGCGCCCTACATTCATCAAATGCATCCTTCTTGGTTGCGAAGCGTGGGTTCATGAATATGACATCACTTTCCAACAATCTAATGAATGATGTTCCAAAACTTTAACCGAGAAACAAAATACGATGAAGGCACTGAAGGCCATCCCAGCCGAGACTGGATTAAGTTGGATTAAACAATTCCAGGCTTTAGATTTCTATGATATGTAAAAATATAGATTTTTTTCTAGTCCGATTCAAATTTATCATTCGCTGTAACAAGAATTTTTGTGAGTTCTCGAAACCTAGCAAGCCAAGAAAACCGTGCATTCCTTTAAAAAACACAAAAATATCATAAAGAGGGGGATGAGTTTGAGTACCTCATTTCACTGTGTACATAGCCTTAGGTTAAATTTGAGGTACACAGAATATGAGAAATTATTAATTTGCTAGGGAATTGAAAATTTTCGTGTATATCTTTGTGAGTATATAGATATGCATACATATATGTGTTGTTTATTTATCTAGTTGGAGCGTGTGTGTGTGTGTGTACACTACTGAGTGACTAAACGGAAAACATTCTAGGGTGAAACAATTTTTCCGCTAAAATTCACAGCGCAGCAAAATCCATATGCCAATCACACAATAATAACAACAAATAAGCACACATTACCCGCACATTACATGAAGGCTTTTTTTTGGGTCATTGGGGACTCTAGTCGTTTGATGTGAAATAGTATTTTTGCACTGCTTGTTGTTGCTTTTGTTGTCTTCGTGCTTTACTTCACCGACAACAATTTTTCCTTCATGTCGATTGGAAGAAGCGTTAAAAAGCAAATATATCGTAAACATGCATGTCAATATACTCTAAATGCACACACACACACACATACATACTTAAGCGTTGGTAGAAGTACAAGAACAAAAGACAACATGCTTGTTTGCGCGCTTGAAATGAAATTGATGTGTTTATTTTTTGCGCTTTGCAATTTTATCTAGCCAAACATTGATGAGGAATGCACAACAACAGCAACAAAGGCGTCGCCAGCGCCGGTCCTCATCGTACACCGCGAGCTTGCTGCCGCTGCGCCAGCGACTGTCACCGTCGTCACTATCAAAATCATCATCACTGTCGCCATTAACATCGCTCATCGTGGAATATATTCCTCATTGGCGTTTTATCAGCACAATGCAGTGGTAGATAGCTGGCGAGGGGTTCGGGGGCTGCAGGGTATGCATTGCAAATTTTCGCCAGTCGTCGGTTTGCCTGAGACTCTACTTACCGTAGTTGTTTATTTTTTTCGACTTCTTTCACCAGCAGCTAGACAAACAAACAAATAAAAATGTTTCATGTGTGTGTGTGTGTGCTGACGCTTCGATAGACAGTTAGGCGAGCGTTTTATTTGCGACAAATAAATATGTGCATGAAATTTCGCAAATATCCAGCTATGTGTGTGCGAAGCTATGCTTTCAAGCGAATCGATAGCTTTTTAATATTGACACATGTGCCTCTGTGTGTGTCGGTGTGTGTGTCGGTTGCATGTGTGCTTAATATTTAAAAATATTAGATAACACGCAACAGCAAGGAAAATAAACAATTTCCACTCAACGTGTGTTAGTTTTATTGCACTTCCATTAAAATGCTCGCTGCAGTTGTTCTAAAGCCGCAGGGATGGGGCGGGTGGCATGCAACTTATTGATAAACACATTTGCACTTAAGAAAGTCACAGTCTTAGCCTCATGACTCATGTGAGTGTTGAGTGAAAGGCGATCCGTGTTGGCGTCTCAAATGTTATTGATATGCGATGTGTTTGTATAGTGGCTACGTGACTGCTCCCCTTTGAACTGTTGGCCCCCCACCTGCTTTTAGCGTGCGGAATAAATGAATATATCAGTGGCTGGCTGGTGGTTTTAAAGAAGTTTATTTTTCAAGTAAAGGATCCAATGCGTTCTTTTTGTTGCAATGAAATGTATTTTATAACCAGAAACATCTACCATTTTGCGCTTGCTCTTGGTGTGTTATGAATAAATAAGTTCATAAATAAGCTTCTTAATTTCATATAATAGTTTTTTTTTTCTTTTTATTGAGGGAGTCTTTTTACGTGGCGGGTCCCGAACTCAACGCGCAACCCTAAGGAGGGATGTTTCGCCTTCTCACTTTAGCTCACCTTCAAACTCATATTTTTTGGCAACCCAGAGGATACTTAGTCTTAGACTGGGAGGCGTGAGCTGCTTGAGTAATATTTAAAGTATCGTTTCTCGCCAATCCCAGGTAATTGGCGCTCAGAGAACTTTCCTCATTTGCGCGAGCCTCTACACATGGCACAAGAGTGGAATACATAAAAGTGTATAACTGTACAATAAAGTATAAGAAGAAGTTCTTTATGTATATAGGTCATAGGATATTCTTATCTGTGTGCCATTAGTTACACCTAATGTCTTTTGCATATCAGCTGATGAGTTTTATGAGAAGTTTTTTTTTGTTGTAACACCCAAAGGAAAAGTCAGAGACCCTACAAAGCATATACTTATGTATATAAGTGATCAGTGTGTAGACCTGAGTCGACTTACATGTGTCCGTCTGTCCGTCCGTCTTATGGTCTGCTGTGCGCGAACTAGTTCCTCAGTTTTGTGATATCGATCTTAACCGTCGATATCGGAGAGCATACAGCCCACATACAAACTGAGGTATCAGAAGTAAATTCCTGTAAGGGATCTTTTGTATTTGTGGAAGGTAGCAAGTCAATTGAAAAGTCTTCGGCCTCACACATGGATGGCACTACTAGTTAGCACTTATCTTCAAACGGTACGTGCATAAATTTGACAACTATCGGAACATCAGTTTGTGAATTAAAGCATTTTGAGTGAAATGTATTGTATTGTGAAAAAAATGGATACAAAAATTTCGTGCGTTGATAAAATATTGCCTTTTGAATAAAACACTTGGCTTGCTGACAAGTTTCCGTACACTATTCCAGGAAATTAACCATCAAGGCTTGGTATGTTAAGTTCTAACATGGTGAAATGTTCACCGAAAACGGTGAACGTAGTGGACGTCTTAAAATTGTTTTTACCGGCGAAAAAACCGAAAAAGTCCAAAAAATAATATCGGATGACCGTAAAGTATAGTTCCTTGAGATAGCAGACACTTTAAAGACATGAACTGAACTTGTATGACATATAATTAACGAATATTTAGGTATGATAAAGCTCCTTAATATTGTATGATTTAAACGAATTTATTCCGGATTGGGAAAACTCCTTAATATTGTATGCTTTAAACGAATTTATTCCGGATTGGGAAAACATCCTTGGAGGCTAAAAAAGTTTGAAAATGCGGAACTGGAAACATATGCTATTTGTCCTCTTTGTGAGCGAAATTTCAAATATTTTAAAAGGGCTGATAACTATTAAAATATTTGAAAACTGCCGAATACATTCAAAAGCAAGGAAATTGTATGCCATATGAGTTGAAGGTAAGATAACGTTGAACGACGATTTTTCATTTTTCGCTGCAGAAAAAAGTCGTTTTCCGACTGCACCTGGAAACGAAAAATGAATCCATTATGACAACCCCAAACGCAAAAAAGGATAAGTGAAGCTTAATCAATAAGCCACATGAACGGTAAAGTGGAATATACATGACGGCGAGGTTATGCTCTGCATTTGAAGAGACCAGATGGGCGAGCTGTGCTTGAGCTTTCAAATCCGAGTGAAAGCAATAATGAAGAACGCTATCGACAATATTAAATAAAATGGAAGCCAAAATAATTTGCGACTAGATACGAAGCAATAATTTTCCATCACAACAAAACTCGGCTTCATGTTGAAAGATCGGTGAAAAACTATTTAGAAAGCAGCCCAGATATTGCCCCTTCTGACTGCCATTTGTTTCGATCGCTGCAAAACACCTCAATGGAATACGATAAATGTTAACACAGGGTATCAAAAACTGATTCAATTTACTTTTGACCACCAAACTCCGAGCCCTGGCAGTTGATATGGGATTCCACAAATTGTCAAAAAGAAGGAAAAGTTATATTTTTAGCTACTTTGATTAATATTATTACACATTGTAAAAATAAACGTTCAAGTGCTGTAAAAACAAACGCACAAGCATAGCTAGTGACCCCATATAGAGACGAAGTATAAATGTTCTAAACCATTTATAGTTGAGAGCTTAATGAATACAATGATCAAGTAAGTTATCCCGCTGTCGCACGACTAACTACCCAAATCATCTTTTATTTTTTTCCAAAATACTTCTTGTAGACTACGGGGGAATACATATCATTCGATTATTTCATAGAACTATATTTACCAATGCTCTTCCTGTAGTCCCTATTCCGAACTCCTGATATTTGGCCATTAATGAATGTACTGAAGAGCCTTGTACTAAAAAAAAATCTAATAAATTTTCAAAATTTGATATGTTTTTAGGTTAAGGTAAACGAAGTTGGGTGAGTTGATTGTCAGTTTTCTGTTTTAGTGATGTACCTAAGGGGTTTCAACATAATTTTATTCAGATTTTACTTAGTTTTAATTAAACTTTCTAGCCCTATATGGTGCGCTTCGGTAATAGGTCAGTCTAAAGATAGGCGCTCTTGGCTTACATTAGTTTCTTTACTCGATATTGAGTTTTAAGTTGTTCTTTCTCTGAATATCTTGAAGGTAGCTCTACTTCATATCCTCTTGATGTTATATAATCTCTATTGCTATCATTGTTTACAGTTTAGTTAAAAACATTCCAAGAAAATAAAGGAAGGATTTATTTATTAAAAAATTAAATTTCATTGGTGAGTAGATTAGTATAGGTCGTGGCTAATCAAAGAATTTGATAACAAAATAAATTTTTGGTAAAGTTTCAAACCAAACAATATGGTTTTAAGTAAAATTTTTACCAGAAATTTCTTTGAAAAAATTTGTTGTGATACCAAAAAAGACCCTCCGAGCAATCACGCGGTCATTCTATTTTGAAGAGCTGTGGACGTTTTTCAGTAAGGTCGCTACGATAGCTTCTGAGAAACGATGACAAGCGATAATTCAGGAAAAATACAATTAAACATTGAAGTTACCGATCGATCTAGTCCGACGTTTGGCTCTCCCAAAGGGTCTATCTCCTACACTTTTATTCCAATTGCTTGGAAACTTTGGAAAATATTGTAAACACAAAAGTATATTAAAAAAAATTAAAAACGTTGTTTTAAAATTCCGAAATCGACTTAAACCCCTTAAGGAAAATGAGCACATAAAATCTTTCTAGTTTAGTTTTGTTATTATCGAAATGGCTACACTTGGCTAGAGAAATGCCAAATAAATTGTGTGAAATTAGCAGCGCTTACGAAACATTTTTTCGCAGAATTTTCACGCGCTCACCAAAAATTATTATGAAATCCAAATGTATTTAGCAGATATGGGTCACCATTAAGCAATCCTTCGGTACCACATTCCCTTCAGAACGCCAGGACGTATGAGTAACATTTTTGTGAAATGCGTCAGCAACAAAATTACAACAGCAAAATGCGCACAAAATTAGTGCCAAAGTAGTTTCCCTTGATGTCTCGGTGTAACCAAAGAGTGGCAAAGGATTTTAACAGTCAGTGAGCGCTTAAGCAGCAAGTGATTACTCATGAGATTTATATGGCCACTCGACGCGGGTGTGCGGTGGCAATTGGACATGCTCGCATGCCTGTGTGTCTGACGGGCACGTGACGCGTTGGCAAGGTTTTAACAAACGCACACATTTACAGCAGCTAAAAATTCACGGTACGCATACAAATACACACACACACATTTGTATCCGCTTGTAAGACCTGTCAGCGCTTAGACATTTTTGCCCACTAATCCATATTTATTAGAAACATTTGTGGCTTTGTTCGGGCGTTTAGCATTCTTTGTGCGCGTATTTTGTTCAGCAGTAATTTCATTCATTTGCTGCTTTATTCCACTGTGTTTTATTGCTATTTCTTTATTATTGTTTTTCGTTTTTTCGTTTTGGGTTTCTTTCTTGCTCAGCGCTCCGATTATATCTACTCCAATTAATGCCACCCATATTTCGGTCGATTATACTAATTTTCTGTCAGCGATTAGCATCGCGCGTACACGTCGCTCGCACACACCTACTTTCGTTCGCCTGCCACTCACACAGCGCCACACATAAACACACATACACACGCGTAAATTTGAATGTGCCGCGCAGTTGTGTTGGTGTTGAGCGAAAGGTGTGGCCGCTTGATGGAAATTGGAGTGGCACAAAAAGCGAGAGAGAGAAATGTGTGCTGCCAAGCTTTGCGGTTCGTTTGTACTTTGCGAAGGACAAGTCTCGCGGTCAAGGTCGTCGGTGCGCTGTGTAATTGGAAATTCCCATTTATTTGTATTTATGTGCATATGTGTGTATGTGTGTGTATACGCGCTGTGCGCTGCGCTGTGTCACTGCATTAGTAACACAATATGTTGTGCATTAGAAATAGCCTCAATTAATTGTCGATAATACTTTGCATATCAAAGTGGGAGTAGTGGGCGTGGAAAAACCAGATTTCTTTCAACTCATATTTTTTTAAGGACATACTATTTTCATTTTAATTAATTAGAGCTGCAGCGAAAAATCAATTGTGGTATTTGCTGAAGTGTTTTACACGGAGTAGATAGCAAACTTGCTAAGTAAATTATAGTAGGTTAGGTTACTGCAGGAAAGCCAAATGGGGAGGGGGAGAGAGAATATAATCAGAGAAAAATAAAGAAAGAGACTGAGAGAAATTCACAGACTTATAGAGAGATGGGCAGATGCAGAATCAACTATAAAAATAAGGAGAAATATAGTGATAGAATACGGATAGATATAGACAGAAGTAGAGATATAGAAAGTTAAGGAGAGATAGGAATAGAAAGAGAGTTGAAATTATAAAGAGAAAGAGTAAGCGAGAAATACAGAGAGAAGGACAAAGACGCACGGAGTAAAGGGTCATAGGGATAAAGCCAGGAACGAATCACAAAAGGCATAGGTCCAGAGGAATAGAGAGAGTGAGTTAGACGTTCATTTAAACAACGGGTTTTATTTATAGAAGTCACAGTAATTTTTCAGTGATCTCCTCACCCAAAACGAGCATAATATTTTAGGAAAAGTATGAGTCTACTTATCTTTCAGGATACTAAATCGCTTGATATTTTTAAGAGTTAAAAAAAAAACATAAACAGAGATAGAGATACATGGAGATGAAGAAGAGAGACAGAAATGTCAAGAACTGTACTATATGTATGTATGTATAAAGAGAAAGAGAGAGAAATAAAATGACGGATATTTAAAAATAAAGAGGGAAAGAGATAAAGAGAGTTAAACAGCAAGATACATACACACAAGACAGAGTTAAGCGTTTATCTTAGAGACGTACTTTATTTAGCTGAGTGACAACTTGATTTATTTTCAGTGATCTCTACACCTAAAATGAGCAGGATAAATTCTGCAAAGTATGAGATGGCTTACTTTTGGGAAAATGTGATCACAGAATCTTTTCAAGAGGTAGGCATAGAATCTGCGTCTTTCACAGACAGAAAGAGGGAGCAGATATATATAATATTTAAAAAAAATGAAAGAAATATACAGTTAGGTATAGAGAGAACAGAGGCAAAGAGAAACAGAATAGATATATAAGCAGACAGAGAGACAAAGAATAGGAAAGCTGGAGTTTGAGAGAGCTAGAGATAAAACTGATACATATATGGTATAAATAGACAGAGAGAAAGATATGAAGAAATAAAAAGACAAAGAGGTAGGGAAAAGCAAATGAGACAGGGATACAAACATAATGGATCTATGAGTAAAAGCTCTTTAATCTCTTTGAAAATTCGATCTTTTCCAGAAGTTGAAACCAAGTATTTTGTCATCATTCTATAAATAGGTTTTCTCTTCTTTATACCAATGAACTACTGAAAGTATGAACTGAATCTTCTTGAATATAATTTACCCTTTTTTTGTTTATAATACAACCAAGTGAATTTGGTTTCTGGGAATCACTGATTCCATTAAAGTTTCGAGGAAACTCCTATAATATATTGAGCTACTAGAAGTAAGCTCAAATATCCAATCAAGTACAGGCCTTATTTACCTTGAACTAGAAGTCAATTTAGACAGCGTGTTCAACAACCCCATTACTGCAGTTATTTGCATGTCTGCATGAGAGCCAAAATATTTGCATTAGCCCAGAGGTACAGCTACACTTATTAACACACATAGTCACAACTAATACTTCACTGTTATTAATGTTTTGTAATACCGTTAGCTTGTTTGTTCGGTGCGCGTATATCGCCGCTGTCGCATGACTAGCCCCAGTCGTCGAGGTAATGTTTTTGGTGTGGATAATGGAAATTCCAGCACACCCGCCGTTAAATTAAATAACAAACAATAAAAGCTTTTACCAAAACCAGACACTAAGGCGTCACATAACGGTATGCGGTATATTCCACGAATAAAGCACCATTTATGCGACGTTGGTTTGCTTGTACACACATGGCTTTGCATGTGTGTGTGCGCAAGTTTTTATGCCACACATGGCCCGTAGCAAATTGCTATGCGCAGACAGAAGTACTTACTTATTGTAATTATTTATTTGTTGAATGCAATATGCATTCACAATGTCCTTGGAGGTTACTACGAAAGGTGTGTGCAAGGAGCGAATAGTGCATAGGTGGGCTAAATGATTATTTGGGATTAAGTAATAGATAAAGATATGACGAAGGTGGATTAAAACAAAAAAAACGTTAACTTCGGGCGGACTGAAGCTATAATACCACTCACAGCTTCATTTCATATAGTATATAAGGGTACACAAAACTTTGTATCTTGATTTGAATAAGTCAGTTTGTATGAGAGCCATTTACCATAGTAGCCCGATCGGAACAATTTCTTCGTAGATTATACCGTCGTCTTGGATAATAATCCGTGTTCAATACCGTGAAGATATCTTGTTAAATAAAAAATTTTTCCATAAAATAAATTGAGGTCGATCGGTTAGTTTATATAGCAGCCCTATGATATAGTGGTCCGATCTCAACAAAATGTTTGTAGAATCTAGCTTGTGAACGGTCAGCTTTTATGCCTACTATATGTTATAGTAGTATGATATGAAAAATGTGGTCTTGAGAAAAAGTCCGTGATAAAAATTAAAAGTTTTCCATAGAAGGACTTAACTTTGATAGATTAATTTTTATGGCAGCTATATCATATTGTGGTCTAATTATGACGGATCTAACAAATGACCAAATTCTTAGAAATAGAAAGGCTATTGAAAAATTTCATATCAATGTCTTTTAATGTGAGAAACTAATTAGCGTATTAACAGACCAGGAGCCCAATACGTTTGGATTCTTTGATTCTAAATGATCCTGATAATGTGAAAAAAGGTGTTGTATTTCCGAACCCTTGACTTTGAGATAACTGACATCGTCCTGGAATGAATATGGTGCTCTTGGTGGACTTTTGAGTAATGATGTATCCATAAAATTGAAATAGAAGTAGTTTTGGAAGCTCCTAAAAATATAATATAAGAATAAAATCGTCTCAAATATTCAGAGAGAAAAACTCATCTATGGCTATATCCTGCTTGTAAACACATAGCTTATTTACACAGCAAAGAAATATGGAGTGGACACCGGGATCTTTAGCGCTGAGCTAGATATCAGACAACCATTCAAGCTCTCGGAAAACTGTAGTATCTTCTAGGCATAAATCTGTGCTGCCAGAAAAGCTGCTAATATAGCCAATGACGACCGATAGCCAAGCGATAATGAAAGCAATACGAGTAATCTCACATCGAATTTCCTCAGATATTGTCTTTAGAAGCAGGAACGCAGTAGAGATTGTGGCTGCTGGAAAACTGCTGCAAGTGTGTGTAATGGATTCCAGTTCCCTAATGCATACCAGGAAACGAAATATCTGATGACATTGGTAGAAGAGCAATCCGCTCAGTGCAGGAAATACGCAAGAATTTAAAGAATGAAATTTCCGAAAAAACTGAGAGACGGAACGGGGTGAAATGGAATGCCTTGGTGTCGTGCAGGATCGCCAAAATCATTTTCAGAGGACTGGAATGAAAACACGCAAGCTTTCTACCAACACTATCTCGATAAAACTGTAGAATGGTTATTGGCCTAGTCTCAGATCACAACTTACTGGCATCACATGCGAGTCGTATGGGTATTATTAACGATGACACAAGTAGAAAGTGCATGGAAGTAGGTATAACAGAAACGCTGGAACACCCCATCTATTTCTGCCCGGCATGATCTAGAACTCAGCTTAGATATCTAGGAGCTTCGAAGTTCAAGCGACTGTATGAAGTATCAGAATTAGATTTTAAGTCTCTATTAAACATCGCAAAGGCGTTAACTTTCTGTGAGATAAATGTCTATTACATAACAGCTGCTGGCTGGCCTAATCTTTCCAAAGGCAGGTACATATAAGATGAGGTACACCCAGACATTTTCATTTTGGTTCTTTGTTGCTTTTCTTCTTAGCCTCCCAGCTGACAAAACCCGAACAAATATGTATCCAGTTCGTTTAGGTTATACAGGCCCAACTATGGACGAGAGCAAAATATTCCTCAAAAACTTTAATAATATGGATCTTTCTTGCGTAAGGAGCTTTTTGAATCGGATTCATACAGGCATCCAGAAACGGTTATTTCTAAACACTTCTCGGTTAATTTATTATTGACGGCATTTAATAATTATAACCTAAATAGGGTATAGTAAGTTTTCCACAAAGTTTTCAAATAACATCGACGAACTGCTTCGATTTAGACATGCTCATCTTTCTATTCTCCGTCTATACAAACGCGAACTAGTTTCTCAGTTCTTTGGAAATCGGTCTGAAATTTTACTCACATTCGTTTTCTACCAAGAAGTTGCAAATTAATCAATCAAAAGTCAAGTTCATGTATGGAAATCTCTCTTACTTTAGAAGATAACTACAAACTTTGGCTCCGATTATTTTTAAAGCTTTGTCTTGCAGCTTTTGAATAAATATTTGAGATCCGACAATTATAGCATGGTAGCTACACCATACAAACCGACAATTTACAATTTGACAATTTACCTTTACGAAAATTGGCATGGAATTTTTTTTTATAGAATCGCTATAATTTCGGATATTTTTTTCAGATCGGAGCATTAAATATAGCTGCCATACAAACTGACTGATCAAAATAAATAGAAAGATATTTGTATACCCTTTTGCGCTTTAAAAAATGTGCTTGTTGAGGGTACTACAGCTTCAGTTCATGTTAACATATTCATTGTTTTTTTATTCAACAAATATAAATTCATATTTCATTGCTTAATTTTTAATTCCATTTCATTTTAATTTAATTTATTTTATTTTATTTTATTTTATTTTATTTTATTTTATTTTATTTTATTTTATTTTATTTTATTTTATTTTATTTTATTTTATTTTATTTTATTTTATTTTATTTTATTTTATTTTAATTTATTTTATTTTATCTCTTTTTCTTTATAAAAAGTTGTAACATTTTAACAAAAAGTATTTATGTTGTCCTTAATCTTGATCAATGTTCGCTTTATAAACAGTTGGCTCCCACCTCTTCTCCAACCATAAAAGTCTGCACCAGTCTCCACACAACAATTTATTAGCGGTAAAATTTTCTTTCGACTTTCAGGCTTAAAATTTCTCGCAAGTTAATCCTTTTTATCGCGGTCGTCTGCTACTGTACAGAAGAAAATTACCACATGCCTTCATTACTTACATGATTACATATGATTACACTTTTCTTATTACCAGAGTGCCACACAAAACTCGTGTAATTTTCGTAAATCAACAGATAAACAAAAACATTGCAACAAGACACCGCAAAATTACATTTTCCAGCTTAATCGACCACCACCAATCCCCCCGCCAACATTACATTACCTAAGTACTTAATTTTAACTTGAAACACATTTAATGTGATTTTTTCTTATACTTCTTCTTCTTCTTCTTGTTTCTACTTGCAGGTAAGCACTGTGAAGCGTTAATGTGGTTTGGTAGGTGGCAACCAGACAGCTAGACAGCAAATAAAACCTCGAAATGAAGGAAAAAACGAGAAGAGTATGAGTGACATGAACACCGTAACGAAACACAATAACAATAACAACAACGCTGGTGCAACCATGGAAATTATAACTAACACGCCGCGCACAACATCACGTGATAATTGAGAGTACGAGTGGGTACCAGCAAATAAACTAAAATGAAATACAGAAAAAAGCTCAACTCACCTATGCATGTGTGTGTGTTTTTGAAAAGTGGAGTAGCAAAGGTGCGAGCGTAGCTGACACACGGAAACGACGGTGATAGGGTAATCAGGATGGCAGGCCGGTAGGCAGGCGAGCAGGCAGTCAGACAGGCTTTTATGTAGCAACGGCTGAGGCATGTGGTTAAGCAGGAAGTGCAAACCCAGAAGGCATCTCCAGTACACAGCCTTTGCGCCCCGACACAAAAACAAAAAAAAGCCAAGCAGAAAAAGTGAGGTTATAAACCGAAAATGCGGTGAGACATGAAAATGTCAGAAAATGCAAGCGGTAAAAATACTAATTCAGTGGGAAATGCAGACGACATAAAATTTATTTATTTTTTCGTTGCTGGTTTTTGTTGTTTGCCTCACTTAATTCGCTTTTTTTTTAAATAAAATGTTGGTCGAAAAGTGAAAAATTCACCGAAAAAGATAGCAACAACAACATAATTGAAATGAAAATGCATGAAAGAAGAGAAGGGCGCCTCTCGTGGGCAAACACTTGGTTGCAGGAAATTTTATTTGTCGAGCGGAAATGTTGTCTCACAGCATTGGCTGCAATGGCTTTGGTGGTGGCGGCGGTGAATGGCGGTGTCGCCGGCAAAGTGAGCGTGTATTTAATCTGGATTAGATTGCACAAAGTGCAGTTGACTTTGTCACTGGAGCATTTGTGGGTTTGCTTTAATTCACTTTTTGCCAGTTGCGGTTAGCTTCCAAAGATTTAAGTGCCGTCGAAAATTAAGAAACAATGAAAGGTTGTTAATGAAATTTCGGGTGTTAAGTGGTGAGAGTTGTGTGGAGTAGGAGAAATGCAGAAAATGAATAATTGGCGGTTGGAGACTTTTAACAATTTGCTTTGAAAACAGGGTTTAGTGTTGGAGTGTAATTTTAGTGGAATTGATTGACTTCGTAAGAGTTCGTAGGTATTAACAAAGGTTATGAATGGGATCACAATTTCATTTAATGCTATTTTAAGTGCTATCAAAGGTTACATAATTTAAAAGCATGAATTCCAGCTAACTTCTTGGAGTACCTGTAAGAAAAGATATCAACGATTGGGTGTTCGAAATCTTCCTTAGTTATTTGTAAGCCTTTAAAGATAAAGAGAGAGAAAACGAGAAAAAATTTTGTTAAACCGTTATCTAAGATGGTGTTAATCTAGTCAGACTGTTTAGATATCAACTTTATGTTGAGCTGTTTGTTCGAAGAGGCCGAAACCCATATCGTCGTCTTCCTCGGACTTGTCCTTTTCGGACTGCGTTTTAAAGTAATTAACAAATTTATTGTAAAAGACCGTAACTGTTCGCTTTTAGGTTTAATTGAAATATATTTTCGACGAGAAGCTTAAGAGAACAGTAAAGTTCACACTCATGCTTCCTTCTCCCTTTCATGTGTTATTTTAGGACTCTCCACAAATCATGTTAAAAAAATCAAGATGAAGACAAAAAATAGAGACCTTTTTATTCTCTTTTATGCTATAATAAATGCTCTTATGAACAGTATTATAGTTCCAGTACAGCCATAGTTAAACTTTTGTTTGATTTCGGAAGAGTTTGTTTCCTGTAAGTATTTAACGTATTTCCGAGAGTGTCGATATTTTAATACTTTCAAATAAAAATCCAAAAGAATTTATGATTCTTGGCTTGTTAACTGTTTTTTCCGCAAAACTCATGACAATTTTGTGGCCAACAGACATTTTTTTTAAAATATTGAGTCAAATATTGAATCAGCGATGTTTGAAAGCAGCTTCTTCTGGGAAAGTATTTAACGAATAATGATCTCCTTTGGACTGTGACGCAAGGAAGTTTTGTGAAGACAACTCACTCACTGAGTCTGCTAGTCTGACCAAATGTATTACATGTGGTATATGTATATGAACTGGGTTAACTTTCCGATTTCGCATATTTTCGGTATAAAACTATAGTAGATTCAACCTGGTATAGCAAATAATGAACATATTACGACTAACTTTTACTATCATATTGATATATTGATATTGGTCCGATTAAACCGATTCACATAAATGTTGTTACCTTAAAAATATTCTCCCAGAATGTCGGTCGGTAAAAGGTCAACCATTGGCATTGGTTATAGGGACCCCAAATCTAAGCCCTTAATGAGTTAAAGTTTGATTTCGAAAATGTTTAGATGTGAGATATAAAACTTATAATGCCATATTTTTGTAATGTTTCATTGCAAAAATGTCGCTGAGTCTCTCTGTGAAATGAAAGATTGAGATTAAAATTAAAAGCCCGAATTTACCAATTTTCACACCGTAATATACCAATGTCTTTATAATGAATGCCATGTACCAAATTTGGTTGAAATTGAGATTGATCGTCTATTTCAGGTCGTAAGCATATATCTAATGCCCGGTTTCACAGTCCATACGTAAGTTGTGCTGTAGATAAAACAGTAATATAGTGTTTTACAGTAATAGTATGTTTCATGACATCCTGTTTGTCGAAAAGCATTGTTTTTCAGATGTTAACTTGTGGCTGTTTTTCAAAAAAACTAAAGATTTATCAATTGTGTCTTCACTTTTTTTTGGGTCCAAATGATCCTTCAAAATGGTTTTCTCTGACCGTTCCGATATTCCATCAATGCCAGTAAGATCTCTAACAGTTAACCTTCGATTCTGAGGCACCAATTTCTTTTTTTATTGACGTGTTTATCATCACTTGATATTGATGAATAATTTGCACCAATTAGAAACACTTGCTCACGACGAACAATTATTCCGAAGACTTTCTCTAACATTATGAAAATTTCGGCACCAGAAATCTGACCTTCAGTTGAGAAAAACTGGAATCCTCTGTAGAGCGTATAAAAAACCAAAATCTGCGAGTTAATGTCCAAGTATAAATATTCTCAAAGTACCACACTAAGGATCCCATTTGCTCTACACAAATGCATTTAAACTTCACATAATCATTTCAAACACATGACTACTTACTGTTATCAAATCTAAAATATACATAAATATAATATTCTCAAGATATTGCCAGACTTTGAGATTTATGGTCGCAAATAAGCAGATATTTAAGGCAATTAAACACACAAATATGAAGCTCATATCAATGTCCTGTGATTTCTTGCAACACCAAGCAGCCATTATATAAGTCCATATCAGCATTCAATAGCACAAATACTTAGACACACACAAATATGTTTTGGCGTTTATATCTGTAGCCAGCTGGTCGGCCAGTTGCTTCGGTGGCGGCTGCGCTGCTCGCTTGGCCGGTCAGACAGGACAAAATTAATGATCTGCCAAATCAACATGATTGCCGTCATTGCATTTGCAATTGGTATTTGGCTAACATTTCGCTTGTAGCTTTGCCACATACCTACCTACTCACTAGTGATATGCCTGCTATACAACAGCAATAACAACACAAGTGCTGCACGCACACTTAGCACATTGCTAATGTGAGCTAAGAGCTCTGCGTATTTACTTGAAGCTTTCAGAGACACAAAAATGCTTTGTATAGACCAGTAGGGGGCTGCAGTGAGTGAGAGGAGGTGTGACATGCAACCTCAGCCATACGAATTTCCACCATATAAGAACCGGCTAGCCAATGTGTGGCAGCTGTGGAGGTCAAAGTGGAGCTTCGTAGCCGCAAAATAAAAGGACACTCTGGCATTTGTGTGCATTCCAACGGTTTAAATGTGATTGCATTATTGTTTGTATGTGTGTTTTATACTTTGCACTTGCATCGTTGGCTGCGTTCATGTAACTAAGCCCGGGATGAATTTGTAAATTTTGGCTATTTTCGTACGTTATCGACTGTGACATGACCAACTTATGGCCCGTTCACATCAATAAAAGAGAGAGAGAGAGAGAGCGAGTCAATTGTGAAATATTGTTTAGTAGAAATCTTAAGGTGATATATGAGCAATCGTGTGCCGAAAAGTTACACCAGCTGATGTAGAGAGTGTGTGTGTGCGTTGAGTGACCCAATAGGAAATCTAAGCGTTGGATTAAATTTTGATATAATTTCGTTACTTTGGGTAGTCCATGAGTAGCTTTCATGAAATTTTATTTTTTTCGAATTTTTGTTATAAAAAATTAAACAAAGTTGTGAGATATTCCTGGCTTGATGAAATTTACTTTCTTTCTAAATAAAATCCTTTCTTCCTATTCTTGGCATAAATATTTAAACCTTAATAAATCCTAAATTCTGAAACTATTTTTTTTTTTCATTCTTTTCAATTATAGTATAGTCCTATAGCTTAGTGAGTTTTACTATCGCTCTCAATCAATTGGATCAATTCTTCTTCATATCTTTAATGTAATGCTAAAATTAAAATTTTTTTGCATTTTTTTAAATAATGATATTTAATTTGTTTGAGACTTGGTCTTTATTAGCACAAAATTATATTTTTCCTTTGATTTCTAAGAGAATACTAGGATTTTAGCTTAATATTGACAAAATACGAAAAGATTTTTTCGAGCATTGTGAAAAACCCAATATATTCCTTCAAAATATAAAAAAGTAAAAATTTCAAGTCTAGAACTTCACGTTTTCTGATTAGTTCTTTTTATATTAGGAGATCAATGAAATTTTTCGTTCTCATATTGAGTTTATGCTATGGCACAAGCTATTAACAAATGTTAAAAGTTGCGATCGCTACAGTTTGTGTAATCGAATATCATATAGACTCAGCTTTCGTAATAATATTTTCAAAAGCAATGAAATCTTGTCAGTGAGTAGCTAAATGAAATATTTCTTTGTTCCATAAAGAGCATAGGTTGCATAATCCAACCCTTTTCCGCTCCTTTACAATAATATTAAATGGGTGTGGAACTCCGCTAATAAAAATGCTTTTATTTATGAGAAAATCGCCACTAATCTATTGTCTCTATCTTTATCTTTATATTTATTTATATCTTTTTCCCTTTCTCTTCCTCTTGCTCATCTACCCAGCCAATTAAATCCGTTCTCTAACTTTTTTTCGCTCATGTCCTAAATATAGGTCTGAACTTAGCTAATCCAATAACCATTAATTTCCACTACAAATATATTGCAGTTAATTTTATGCTCCGTAAAATGTTAGGTTTGCCTCGAAGTTTGCAATACCCAGAAGGAAACGTCAGAGGCCCCATAAAGTATATATAAGTATATGAGTAAATTGCTCAGACAAACTGATTCGATTTATCTATCGTCTTCAGCCTTTCTGAATATACCCCTACTAGTCCCTCAGTTTTTGAGATATCAAGTTGGACGTTCTTTTCTTTGAAAGAAGCTACTCGCATGTGGAAACTGCCTATATAAGGCCTACTATAAGATATAACTGCCGTACAAACTGACAAATGCCAATAATGTTTTTGTATCGGAAACTTTTTTATTTGACAAGATATGTTCCCAAAATTTTGTAGAGGCATTGGTCCCAAGTAAAGCTATAAGCCACGAGTAAATTTTTCAGATCGGATGACTATAGCATACAGCTGTCTTATACTGACCTATCCAAATCAAGTTCTTGTTTGGAAATCTTTTTGAGTTGACAAGATATCTTCACAAAATTTTACACGAAGTATTATCCCAGGCAACTGGCGACTATAGCGTATGGCTGCCATACAAACTGATCGCTCGAATTCAAGTCCTTATAACGAAATATCTTTCATTTGATAAGGTATTGCCGCGAAATTTGGCATAAGTTAACATCTAAACATATCAGTGCAATCTCCGAAGAAATTGTTCAGATAGGACCAGTGCAACATATAGCTGCCATGCAAACCAACCGATCAAAATCAAGATCACAATTTTGTTATACCACCTTATGCTAAGAAAATGCAACTGTGAAGGGCATAATATCGTATTAACGCTTTTTCTTCTTTCTTTTCGATATACGATTTCAGTTTAATTTTATTGTATAAGTGCCAGCTAGCTCCTTTGTTTCTGAAATGTCAAAGCTCATCTCCAATTCTTGCAATCATTAAAAACATGTCAGCTTGAAGGTAAACAAAACTAGTAAGAGAAGAAAAATATATTTTCTTCATTTTTCTTTTTGCCCTTAACCATTTGGACAACTGTAAAATTAATTGAAAAGCACACATTTTACGCCGGCGATCAAATTTCACATTGGGCTAAATGCTTGTCGTGTATAGCAAAGACACGCACTCAATTGTGCTCACTGCACCCTCCGCCAGCGCTTGTAGCAACATAACAATTTTGCAATAACAACATTGTTAGCGGCAGTTAAATTCGTCTGCGACGCTGGACGGTACGGTAATAACAACGACAACAACAACAGTAATAACAACAAGCGAAGTACTACATAGTACACTGTGGACTAGTAGGTATAGATCTGTAGATCTGTCGTACAATAAAGCGAATTGGAATTTTCGCACAATTTGCAATTGCAATTTCGCACTTTACACAATTTACAATTTCGGCCATAAATCAATGAGCAATAAATTTGCTCAAACGTCACAATGTCCTGTGCGCATCGCCGTCGTCGGCGTTGCCGTCGTTCACGTTCTTAACTCGGTTCTGCAGCCGTTTGCTCTCCTCTTCCGAAGATTCGAATTTTTGCTAACGTATGTACAGCACACACAGATACATACTCTTACATAGACACTATGTGGATAAACGCTTTGCTTTTTATTTCCTTCGTTTTTGCTCTCCGCCAATGTGCCAGCCTGCCTCATTGTTGTTAATGTTGTTTTTGCTGTTACTTGCATTTACTTACTTGAATGCGCCGTCCGGCTGCGGTAGTGTGGCAGCAACTGGCAGAAGTTATAGCATCGGTAAATGAAAAATTCAGCTGCCATCAGCAACAGTAGCCAAAAGTGTAGACAAGCAGCATAACAACAAAATAGCAGGGAGCTTGGAGAATGGTCGTGTTGGCGATGCATAATAGTGTGGCTTGTTTTGACTGTTGGACAAACTCATTCAGTGGCTGTATTTGGTTGATTCGAGTATATCTTCAATTAGTTTCATATCGTTTGCTTCCATTCGATTCGAGATTCTTCTGACTGAACTCCATTTAATTAATTGTATTTATTAAAATCTTTGAAGTACTATACTAATAACAAAAAAGAATTAACTTTGGCTGCACCGAAGCTATAATACCCTCCGCAAGTACATTTCTTATAGAATAAGAGGGTATAAAAACATTTTTATTTTGATTTTGTTTGGCAATATGCTATCGAATTCTGAACCGAACAATTCCTTCGCATATTGGACGGTTGCCTAGGAAAATGATCAGTGCGGAATTTCGTGACAATATCTAATAAAAACAAAGTTTTCTATACAAGCATTTGATTTTGATCGATTAGTTTGTATGACAGCTATTCGTGACAATATCTAATAAAAAAAAAGTTTTCCATACAAGCATTTGATTTTGACCGATTAGTTTGTATGACAGCTATATGCTATAGTGATCTGATCTGAAAAATTTCTTCAGCAGTTATTTTTTTGTCTTAGTTAATGATTAGTGCCAAATTTCGTTAGGATATCTCGTAAAATAAAAAAGTTTTCCATAAGGGGTCTTAATTCTTATCGATAAATTTCTATGACAGCATGTAGCTGTCTGGTCTGATCTGAAAAATTTCTTCAAATTACTATTATATTATTATTGGATACTGTTGGACCTAGGGGATTTATCTATTTTTAAGTCAGAAAACATTTGTTTTTTCGAGGATATTTTTTGAATAAGCATATTATTTTATAACCAAATAATGGACTTTATTAATCGTTGACTAATGACTTCATACGTTTTGGATACTCTTGATAACGTAGCCAATCTCCAGGATGCCTTCGAAAAAAGTTGTCTGGGAGTGAAGTAGACTTTTTTGCTTCAAATGGCCTTAAATCCAGAAATGATCGAACGACTAGTAAAAATTTTGTTTTTGGCAAAATGATGGCTTCAAAACACAAAAAAAATTATTTTATCTGAAAAAATTTATATCTCAGATTAATTTAAAAAAATAAAATAGGTGTTAAAAGTCTTATTCTCCTTTCACCATTACTTGACAAATATATCTGAGAAGGCGAATTTCATGTCGAAAGGTACAGCAAATTTGTTTCTTTTGGCAAAATGACGGTTTCCAAATAACAAAAATTTATTTTGTCGGAAAAAATTTACATTTCAGGGTTGCTTAAAAATTAAAAATATAATGAAAAATCTATTTTTCTTTCACCATCACTTGACAAATATATCTTGGAAGGCAAATTTCAAATCGCTTTTTTTTTATTCAAAAGTACCATTTAAAGAAACCTAAGATTCTGAATCCCAAAATTTCTTCCACATTTTACCGTCTAAATATTTGTCGACAATTATCCGAGTCCCTCTTCGAAATAGTGTGCTGTTCAGCGTCATGTGAAGGATCTTATAAGTTATCAACCAGACTTAAACGACAAAAAAAGCTTATGAGCAATCTTGGAAACATTCATTTCAGTTCATTTTTAGATTTGTTTAGCGATAACTATGATTAAAGTTCTTGTACCGTGAATTTTTCTTGTTTTTTATGCATTGGTTCCGAAAAATTCAGTTCTAGAAACACGCCATGTGTCCACTGAAAATCGCTAGAACAACTATATGTCGCATATAATGAGCAGTCAAACACACACTACACACGAATATGAATAAAGTTTGAACCAATTTAGAAATTTTTTTTATCAATATGGTTTGTGCGAGTAATTCCAGTCCAGTATGGTTCAAATTTGATCAGATGGTACGCTGTCTTTTGTTAACAAAATCTAAATTTGGCAAAATGAAGTTAATTGCGAAGTCAATTATTAATATCGTAAATTCATCACTTAAGTTAGAGTTTATCAATTCATTAACTACTTTAATAAATGTCAGAAATAAGAATTTCATGGAATAATTTGGGTATGTGACATTTTTAAAATGTAACTGATATCCAAATATATATGTATATATATATTGGTATCAATTCGTTTACTACTCTGATCACGGTAATTGGGTTTTGTGACTTTGCTAAAATGTAAGTGACGCCTAAATGTAGCCAATTTTCTTTATCAATTGTTCCACTATCAAACAAAAAAATATATTAAAATCAGAAACGAGAATTTCATGAAAAAATGTTGGTATGTGACTCAGCTAAGCTGTAACTGACCCCCAAATACCAATTTACCAATTTACCAATTCCTCAATTACTTTGATTAATTACATCAGAGGTCAAAAACGAGAATTTATTGGAATAATGTGGATAAGGAACTTCGCAAGACTATAATTGACCATCAAATATAGGCAACACTTTTATCAATTCCTGAACTACTTTGAAAAACTACATCAGAGATCAAAATCGAGAATTTCGTGAAAAAATTTGGTTTGTAACTCTGCTAAAGTGTATCTGATCCCAAAATGAAGGCAGCATTTTTTTGGGTATGTGACTCTGCTAAACCTACCCAAATGTAGACAACATTTTTATCAAACCATTGTAGGCAACATTCTATTTATATGTTTGTACAATATTACCCTCATATGCTGTGGTTTGGATTTTGAATATTTCTGTTCCCTCATTAAGCCGATTTCAATTCTTTCGCACTACAAAAGCGTAACTCATAGTAAACTTAAAACCGGCTTAAATATGCGCCTTAACTATGAACCATTCACATATGCACAGAGCAAAAAAAAAAAAAAATGAAGAGCTAACGCCGAAAGGGAGTCCCTTCCAAAAATGCAAACATGTGCATTGATTTTTTTTTTTCAACTACAAGCTACACATGCTCAAACCGTACCCAGAATATACATGCATATATCAACACAAACAGTCACTACGCGATGTCTGCTCTGCTGTGTATCGACAACCTATGGACCGCCTGTGGTTTTCTGTGCAATAGTATAAGTGCAACGGTTGGCTGGCTGTGTTGCAACGAAGGCGTGGGAGAGATTTTAGTGTGCTGCATGTATTCCCATGTACATTTGTATCCCTACTGTATGTGTGTGTGTGCAACGGTCCCTAAGTATATGTGCGGGCTTAAAAGCTTTGTTGCCATAATACTCGTACTCGAACACCTACAAGGCTCAATGAGCAGTACATTTCGGTATGGTGGGTTCGAACGCCACTGTCCAGCTGAGAACATAATCTTGATTGATTTTCAGTTGATGTGAAAGCCGCCATACAGACAGAATACTCGAAGCGTAAGCCAGTTAAGCTGCTCGCTCATGGCGGGTGCCGCAGCGAAGCGAAGGAAAAGGATTGTGTCGTTGAAAGTGGCGGACGGCTTAAGGGCAGGTGTGTTCGGCGTAAATCGCAGGATATGCACATGGTTCGATTTTAAGTGCTGAATCGGCTGCGGAGATGCAAGCGGTTTAATATTTTAGTGCTCTGTATTATGACGTGAACGATGTGAGTTGCAGCGTTGAGTTTTTTTCAGACATCGATTTTTTGTCATGAACATAACATATGTCATTCTAAGAGAGTAAAATGCAAAAAAAAAATACATTTTTATTGATTTTCAGCGTTTTATTTAATAAAATTGCAAATCTTTTGTATTTATCTTAAGAGATTTAATATTCTGCACATAATTCCTGTATAATTAAATGATACATTCCCCTTGCTGAGTTGACGTATTTCTTGCTATCCCTTTGTGTGCTACTTAACCTTATTTAAAATGCAAAACCACATCAACAAAGTCGAAACAAAATTAGCCGTTTTTTAGGGTCCTTTTGATTAAGATTCCAGCGACAGTGCGTGCATGGTGCGTACGTGTGTTTGTGTGTCACTTAAAAATGCTGCTTTTTCACTTGAAAAGGTCTGTCAAATTTACAATCTTTTTTAAGAGCTAATAAATGATTTTTATGGCAGTGAGCAAGGAGCAAACGACCTTCTTGCAGGGTCCGAATTGAGTCAGGCAGATTTGAGGACACAATAAACTTTATTTGTGTATATTTAAAATTAAATGAACAAATAATATTTGCGGAATTTAAAGTGTCTGCTTGCATAGCAGGTGGCTGCTGTGTCCTTTAATGGCCGAAATTTAATACTCTCAATAAACTTTGAGTTGTTTAAAAGTAGAAATACTAGACTTTTTGTGAGTTCGGTTTTGCATAAGGGATTGAGTTTAGTCAATTAATGTCGCAATGAAACTATTTGAGAAATTTCTTGAAATAGAAATGCGTACAATTTTTTTTAGGAATTTTCTTGAATTAAATTGAAATTCATTTTATTTGCAATATTTACTGTGTTATTCAAAATATTTATTTATTATGATTTTTTGATTTCTTAATAAGACAAGAACTTGATCGGGCAGTTTGTGTGGCAGCCATACGATCTGAGTAATTTTTGACTTTTCGCACGACAGTCGCGACCGAATAACCGGTACAGACGCGGATTATTATCTGGTCAAAATATGTCAACTTTCAAATAACATCAAGAATGTTTTCTGCCTCTAAAAAAATAACGTTATCTCTAACAGTAATCTGTTTTTTCCTTTGGAATTAGAAAACAAGAATAAATATTATTTTTATCAAAAACACCATTATAGTTTTTCAAAATATTATCCATTAAGATCTATGGACAACCTTCATGAAATTTTTCTTAGAGTTCTCTACGATCTTGATTAAATTCGCCATACCATCGATAAACACTCTAAATTGATGGAGCTTCATTACTAAAGAATTGGCTAAGTTCACTACTGCACTGTCGCTGAGCTAATCCACGTTGAAAGTTGTAAGGAATAATCGCTCGAAAATGTTCATGTCTTAATTCAATTTTGATGGCCGAGATGAATATTCTAAGTTCCTGTAAACAACAGAAATAATGATCGCATGGCAAACCGTTCAGAATAGGGACAAATAAGCAACTTTTCGAAGAGCATATATTGTGTGCAAAGTTGCAGATCGTTATCTGAAATATTTTTCGACTTTGAATAAATATTTTATATTACAATTAATTGGCAACTATTTCTCTAAAAAAAATTTATAATCAAAGAGGAGTTGATATGTAAAGGACAAGAGAGACAGAGAGCAAACGATAGACACATATAAAAAGAGAGAGGGAGATAGGCATACAGTCAAAAATAAAAATATAATTAGTGATGGGGAGAGAGAAAACGGAGCAGAATAGATTAGATAGCATGTGTGGAGAGATTGTATGATACGATAATAAGAAGAAAAGAGACGAGAGAAAATAGAACGTAATGATGATGATTTGCAGTGCTAGATTATATTAATGTGGAAAGAATATCAGGATGAGAGAAAATGACGAAATGGGGTTATAAATAAGATGAAGAAAGTTGAGTAAAAAGATATAGTAGTGAATAAGATAAGACAAGTTGTCCAGGGAGCGTTTATATCTCATTAAGAATATTAAAATTAAAAGTAAATGAAAACAGATGGTTTGGAAACAAGTTTTTTCGTTACATTTGTTGTGATAGGATGTTTCTGGATGAAGTAAAAAGTCACTAAATGACTGAAGATTAAATTACTTAATTTTTATAACAGCTCATATATAATTGACGATTCATAGTATAGGTACGGCGTAAACAAAGACAAATCATTTGAGATATTTACTTGATAACAGTGTCGGTTTCAAAATGTCTTTTTACTTGTTTTGAATGTTTTCTTCATATCACCGATTTTTTTTTTTTTTTTGCCAAATATCGAAAATACTCCAATAATTCGCGTTTTATCAGTTTAATACATATTTACACATACTTTAAAAAGTTGACATTTCTGAGTGACCTCAAAGTTGGTTATTTAGTTACTCATACGCAATGTCGTCGCTATCGCCGAGCACTTCAAGTACTTGTACTCATATTTGCCAAAATATTATGTAAAACTTCAAAACACTTAAATATATCAACTATTTAATTGCTGAAGTGAAAATAAAATCTGTTAAAATATACCGTTATAAAAATATGCAGACACCCTCAGCCATACAGACTATGCATTCGTATGCAGCAAAGCTCTGCCGGCAGTACGCTTAGGGAAACGCAAGGATACTTAGTTGGTTAAAAGCATATTGCTTGTTTTATTTAGTTATATTTTGCTCATTCCTTTTTTGCTATTTCGTCAGAAGCTTAACTTTGTAGGAGGGATTTAAGGCCACTTCAAAGACATAAAAAGAGCTGTGTTCTTGGACTATTAATATATTCTATTATATTTACTAATATAAGTTATAAAGTGTAACTAGTTGATTTCATTAGGAAGATACTACAAATACAAACACAAACACAAAGATAAAGATAAAGATATAGATACAGATATAGATATACATAGATAAAGATATATATATAGATATATATATAGATATAGATATAGATATAGATATAGATATAGATATAGATATAGATATAGATATAGATATAGATATAGATATAGATATAGATATAGATATAGATATAGATATAGATATAGATATAGATATAGATATAGATATAGATATAGATAGAGTTAGAGCTACCAAATCATATTAAGAAATTTCCTTACAAATAATCCTTACAAAGATATTCACATCCCTATATATTAGACCCTCTATTTAAAAAATGTAGAAAAAACATATATATAGTGCATAAAAACATACAAAAATAAAACCCAAAGCCATTTTTACTAGTATCTTTTATCTACCACATCGACCGCCTTCAAATCCTCGTCTATGACAGCGCTCTATTTAAAATCAGGCAACCATTAATTTGCGCAACATTCTTCCTCCTTTGCAACATTTATTTCCTCTTCCGCAATAAATGCTTTCCAAATTTTTATCTTTTACTTTTTATTTTCGTTCGAGTTTCGCATGTCCTTCTTCTTTATTGCAGTTTACATTGTTTTAGCGACAACCAACGCTTTTGTATGCTGCGATTAAGAGCGGCGTCATATTTTGTTGCAAGTGCAACACTTTTTCGCAGACAAATATTTGTTCATTTAGCACAAGTGTAGTAATTGTTGCCAAACATCAATGTTTATTTGGAATTTCTGTAATTGTTTACTTAATTTTGCTTTATCAACAAATATTGTATTTGAGGGTGGTAATCCAAACTGTTATAAGGAAGCTGACAAAGGCGTAAAATCAAGAGCTACACTTAGAATTTAGAGAATAGCTATAACCAGAAAATTTCGTTAGAGGATACTTAAATCGTTTATTTTATTTACGCCAGCGATCTTGGAAATGGTTCAAAAAATATTAAATATCACTGTTCATTGTGGTACTTTTAAACTACAAAATAGAACTGTTACTAAGTGTCATCAATTTAGTACTCTCAGACCTTCCATTCGATTGAAACTAAAGAAAACTTCAGAAAAATCGCTTTCTGACATACGTAAATAATAATTTAGTAAATCTGATTTGAATATCACTTCGAATTGGTAAGAGAATTAGTGAAAAAAAGGATTCGTTAATATACTTATAAGAAAATAAAGTGAGATAATTGTAGTTTAGATTGATATATGTATATGTATGTCGAGCCAGGTCAGCGATTGCTGGACAGAAAAACCAGTTAACAGTTGAAAGTATTACTTGAGATTGGGCCAACAAAGCACCTAACCAAAGCTATTACTTTTTTATTTCAGCAGATTCTTTATTATCTGCATTAGGTTAGCTTAGATAAATAGGATATTACTCGTGAGACTACGAAAAATCTTATTAGAACAGTTAGAGATGCCTGTCTATGGTGATGCCCAGAACTTCTAGGTACGCATTCGAATCGACCGTCGAATATCGACAAATCACTTAGAGCCTATCACACTGAACATCTCCCGATTGGATGTGGACTTAAAAGCAGTTAATAACTTGCTTGCAGCGGCGAAAAGATTGCAAGACTTCAGTTATTCCACCCATTTCGTCCGCTTATACTGGTTTACCAGTTCCTGCATCTCTAAATTGAAATCCCATTTACGGGGATCACCGAGCTCGACCTGACTAAGGCAGCGAATATCAATTCCAGCCAATTTCCCTGAAACGTAGAAGGCGCTGCAATTCAAATGTTTGAAATTTAGTATTGGAAAGCAGGTCAATGGAGGAGATACCGCGTTAATACCAATCAATATAGGAAAACACCGGCAACCATTTTGATAGGATTTAGGTGAAACTGCTCTTTCTTGCAGCCACATCGGTTTTACAATTTGCAGTAAAATAATGTCGGACACCATACCTTACATGACGAACTGAGTTGATTTAGTCATGTTTATTTGTCTGTATATATGTATGAGAACTAGATATCTCAATTTTTAAGATATCGATTTGAAAATTTGCGCATATGCTTTCTCCTTTAAGAGAGGCTACTCATTTTTTGAATCCATTGAAACCTTGGTAACAACTTCCTTACAAATTGACCGATAAAACTCAAGTTCATATTCGGAAAGACTTGGTATTTGACGAGATATCTTCCTGAAATTTGGCATGGGTTATTTTCCAAAGAAACGACACAATTCTAAAACTAGTTTTATTATATCGGACCACTATAGCATAAAGCTACCATACAAACTGACCGTTCAAACTTTATGATTATATAAAATCTCTTTTTTTGTTTAGGATATTGGAACTTCAGAGAAACCGAAGATTATGTATTTTATACTTTTGGTCTTCTGTGTTTTAAAGAAGCTAGAAAAAATATAAATATTACTAGGGGATCCGGTCACGCGTTGCTGTGGTAACAGTGAACATTTTATTAAGAATAGAGGCGAAAACTTGTTGGTCGGTATAAGAATCTAAGGTATTGTACTTGAGGCTTAATTTTGAATATTTTCATGAAAATAAATTTCATTGGAAAAAATAATGAATTTAAGGCTGCTTTCTCAACGTGCGGTTACCAATCTTTCTGTCCAGTTAATTGAGTTGTCCGCTTAATAGATCGCGGACAAACATCGTGACGCGTAATTTTTATACATAAAGTTATCTCAAAGTCATGAAGATTGGCGTACATAATATAGTTCACAAAAAACTGTAATGGAAAAGTGGGCAAAAAACATTAAGTAAAAATCGGCTTAGTAATGTGGATGGGAAAGGGAGTTGATCAGCTACGGTTGTCGGTATTTTAGTACCTACTTATACTTCTAGCTCCATTGTCGATATATTTGATACAGGTTATTTATTAAGCATACCGAAATATATTTCATCAATTAACAAAATATACAACATTTAGGTAAAAGAGAATTGGTTCTGAAAATAAAAACAGAATTCCTGGAAGTGCAAATATTTACTTCCTTCAGGAAAATTACCACCTGCCATTTACTCGCTCTGCTTCGAGTTGGTTAAAGGTGATAAAATGGCAGACATCTGTGTGGATTTGTGCGCGTTGATGACATACTTAGTAATTGATGACATTAATTGACACAGCCAAGTGTACTTCCACACAGTATTGGATACAAGTATGAAGCCAAAAAACTCCACGCGGGGATGCTTGCAGATTGTCAAGCTGCGAAGTAGACGAGCGTAAATCTGCTAAAGGACAAAACGCCAAATGAATGAAAGAAGTGAAAATAGTAGAAAAAATAGAACAAAAAATAAATAGAAATAAGATCATGCGAATAAAAGATGGCGAGCGAGACAGAGCGACGGAGTGTTGACGCGGTTGCTCTGCCTTTGGTTGCGAGTAAAAACGCAAGCAAGCGCAAACATTAATTAGCTGCTGAATGACTGTCATTCAAATAGACATGCGAGCGAGCAGAGCTATGCGACAAAACGACCACACACACGCACACACACTTATTAAAGCGCCTAGCTGTGTGAGTGTGGGTGGCGCTGGCACTTCCTGCATGTGTTTGAGTGTGTGTGAGCGTTTGTCTATGATTTACCAGCGGGTTAAGTGTCAGCGTGTGAGTGTGCACTGCTTTGAATTGCTACACAGCAAACATTTATGTGCAATCAGCTTGCTGCTATGTGTGTGTGCGTGTATAAGTATACATTCCAGTACTTTAGTGTAGCAAGTAGCGCATCCTTTTTGCATTTATACACATGTATGTGTGTTATTGCTTGCAACACGGCATGATTAGTTGTTGATTAATTGCAAGACCATTATAAACATGCACGCGCACATACACACACAAACTCGTTCATACATGCTAGTGCAAACATACGCTTCAATAAGCCAGAATAACAAGCTATTCGAGCGTTTAATCAAATATACATTTAGCAGAAAAAGAAATGCGAAGAAAGCGCAAAAATAATATATATATATATAGTATAATATATATTTGCAACATATGTATAAGCTAACAAAAACAAATGAAGAACAACATTAGCTTCTGTGCTTAATTACAAGTGCACACACACACACCTTTAGTAAGCGTGTAGTATCCGTAAGTAAATAGAGAAATTCTTTGATTCTTTTGACTGTGCAACTGTCTGGCTAATTAAATGCGTTGACAAATGAAAATATTTATCGTGCACGTGGCACGATTGGCAGCGTTCGCTGTAGGCACCGCTGCATTTGTCAGTTGGTTATTTATTAAGGATTCATAATTATGAAAAATAGCAATACAAAGGATTGGACGCGAAGGGGCTTACAAGGTGAAACCATTTATTTTAATGATAGTTCTACTAAAAATAAATGAAACACACTAAAAAGGTAGAAAATTAGCAAAACAAGTAAGAAAGAGTTAAGTTAGGGCACCACTAAACTCACGAGATTTCTAAAAAGAAAAAAACTAACTGCAGCTTTTGATTGGCATAACTACTGTTACAGTTAAAAAAAAAAAAACAATTTTTGAGTATCAATAAGAATATATAAAATGTTAGAAGCTTATAAGTGTGTAGAACAGCCTGTTGAAATTTGAAAGCAATCGGTTCAGCAGAAAAAAAGTTAGCACCCGGGCCGACCAGAAAAACAATGTTTTGAGAAAAACGCCTTTAAAGCTCATCAACTCCGAGAGAGAGGACTCCGAGGCGCTCTAGGAAACTCGTTATAACTTCCGAAATATTTCGAATTTCTGTCTGAAATTTTCAAAGTCCATTCTCACGACATTGTACTTTTTTTTTTTTAATCACAAAAATTTTTTAGATTTTTTGAACCCAAGTTACCTGACTACTACTACCTTAAGGGTTAGGGCTAGTCAGAGGCACGAAAAACTGAGAATTTTCAGTAGTTTTTTTTTTTTTTTTGCTACTAAATTATGTTATTTTACAAAAGTAGTTATATGGCATTAATTATAGGATGTGTTGACTTGAAGTCACGAAAATTTAAAAAAAAAATATTTAATTTCCGAAGTTATAGCTGTTTGTGTTGACCTGTTCCAAAAAAAGGTACGTGCAGTGACAAGCATAAGTCCTTGGAGATTCATCTAAAAACAATCGGACAAAAACAAATAGTTTTATAAATAGATAATCCCGGCCTGATTGAAGGATTTTATTTTGTTTCCAAATTTAATAAAATGGCGGCCTCAGGAAATTTTTTTTTAAATTTTTGCGAAAAAAATCTTAAAAATCTTAATCTTAAAAAATCGAAATTTTCGAAAAAATAAAAATCCTTCGATCAGGCCTGAGCTTATTATGTATTCTAAAAGCTGTATAAATTTCATTAAAATCTACTGAACGGTCTTCGAGTTACAGTTGTCACCGTTTCAAAAAACATAGTTTTGAGAAAAACGCATTTAAAGTTTCAGACTAGCACTTTGAAGTGCCCGAGCTCTCTTTCTTATTTCTCGAATAACTCAAAAACTAATTATCTGATCAACGTGAAATTTTCAGGGAATGTTTCTAAGATATTACACTTAACGAAAATGCAAAATATAAAAAAATAATTTTTTGAAAATTCTAACTAAATGGTTTCTTTTTGGTAGAAAAATCAAACAAATTTTTATAGTACATAGTAAATTATAGTTTGAAAATTGAAGTATATTCTGTTAAGTTTTCATGGATAAATATAAAAAATACGGCAATGGCAGCAGTTAGTCTGTAAGTAAATTTTTACTGCGGGGCCCCTCATGAGTCGGTGTTGGATCACGTTAAATAGAAAAATCGCAGTTGCATCAGGAGGTAACTGCTTTTTCAAGTAATACTGAGTGAAGTTTCCGAAGGAAGGAAAAACGTGATTAATATTAAGTTTGTTTGTAAAATGAAAGATTTTCATTTCACAAAAAAAAATCTCGAATAAGGATGACCTGTAAATAAATTTACATACAGTCTAGGAAACTAAGGAATTGGCTACTTAGACCTTCGTTCTAGACAGGGAGAAAAATCGTCTACCCCTTTAAAATGCCTCTACTGCTGGAGTGGTTGGTTATCTGTGAACGAAACCAACAAAAATTTTCTATCAGAAGATATTTTCCGTGTAGTGACCTACGATAAAAAATTTACAAAATAGGAAAGTTTAAAAAAAATGTTTTCGAATTTAAATTGCAGCAAATTTGAAAAATGTAGTTTCGGGAAGAGAAGGGAACGTTTAAAGATAAGCTCATTAAGCTGACTGAACTGAGCGACTATACTTAAGAAGGCTGCAACACAAAAATTATTTGAGATAATTAAAGGTATAGTATAACGAGAGAAGTACAGCTTATTTAATGTAGATCAATGCCTAATTTTCCCATTGAAGAGTCCACCAAATTTTTGTTTGTTATAAGAAAATTCGGTGCCATTATGTATTCTTTTGGATGGCCACCATGCCACGCTTGCAGAAGTCCAGCTGCTAGATCTAATTTTCGACGATTTTTTAGCATAAATCGGCCGAAACTGCTGCAATTTTACATTCGATTTTCGTACGAAGTTAACCAATCGTCGCTGGCTTGTTGACATAGACCATAGACTTGACGTAGCCGCAACGGAAACAGTCAAATGGCGTTAAACTGCACGACCGAGGCGGCCAATTGACTGGGCCATTTCGTGAGATAACATGTTCACCAAACTTGGTTTTCAATAAATTGATTGTAACCTTCGATGTGTGGCTTTTGGCGCCGTCCTGTTATAACCACATATTGTCCAATTCCACTTCATCCAATTCAGGTCAAAAATATTCGGTTATCTTTGAGCAGTAGCGATTCCCATTCACAGTAACGTGCCGGTCCTGATCATCACGGAAGAAGTATGTCCCAATGACGCACCAAACCGTAATTTTTTCGGGATTCAATGGTGACCCATGGAGTACTCGTGGATTGCTGCCTGACTAATAATGCATACTTTGCTCATTGACGAAGCCATTCAGCCAGAAATGAATCTCACCGATGTAGATGATTTTGGATGAAAATACCAAAAAGAAAACACACATATTTGCTCATATTTCATTACTAAACAAAACAAGATTTTGAGGAATATTATATTATAGACTACTTTAAGAGCAACCACAGTAAGTGATCAGGTGTCCAGAGGCTGCCAAATCATCACCCATCGAAGTTAGCTTCAACAAGAGATTGAGTTGAGAAGAGATTTCAACTTAATTCAAGAAAGGTGATATTGAGTCAAAAAAAGTTTTCTCTCCAAACTTACAAACATTAAGAGCTTCTGGGAAAAATTTTTTGTAGGAGTATTGAATAATCTACTCCCCTTCCCGGGTGGGAATTAGATTGGGTTTAACCAGAATAAGTTTAGGTAATATCGACGAAAATGATATCATAAGGCTTTCAAATAACTTCTCGGTTAATTCTAGAAGCGACTTTTTCACAAAACAGTAGTTACATTTCAAAATTAGAAAGGCTTAAACTACTTTCTATATTGAAAATATTTTACACAGAAAAAACTGTAATATTTCAAAACTGTCAAAATTCTTTAAAGCCCCTTGCGGTTGCAGTTCAACATCAAAAGCGTACAAACGGTCGTACATTTCAAGCGAATATAAACTTATTACATGCAACTATGCAATCGAACGTTGACACGTTACAGCAAACCGTCGCACGTTGCACATTTGAAATTTTTGCATAGCATATTTTAGACATTTCTATTCCTGCGCTATTTCTGCCTCGCACGCGGCAAATTTACGCCCGCCGCCACCAACTGATCGCTTGTGCGCTGTCATTGCGCCACAAAATTAATGCAAACGATTGTGGCGGCCACAGCGGCATGCAGACGTGGCGGCACACCGCGGCGACAGCGCAGTCCGCGGCGCTGCTCATTTGTAATTCTAATTAAACTGCCTCTTATGCAGTTTGTGTAGCTTTGTTTTATACTTTTATTTTTTTTTTCCTTTTGGTTTTCGGTTTTTCCGCGCTGACAAGGCAGGCGCTGTGTCATGCGCTCCCTGCCCACAACCGCTGCTGGTGACTTTTGCCGCGGTTTATTGAAAAGAAATTGAATATACTACAGCTAAGCAAAAGTTTCAAGAATCAAATGTAAAAAAAAAAACAACAAAAACTCTGCAAAAAAATTCAAAAAATTAGAGTTAAAGCAAAGCGTTGGAAAAAAACACAAATCCGCATGGGTAAGAAGTCTTAAGAAAGTCAGGCAAACAGTGTTGGCAGAAAAAAAAAAACGATTCCTCCAGCTGTGTTTGCCTACTGCATAAACAAACAAGTTAACAAGCAAACAGCGCGCGCGCGTAAACCGCGTCACGCCACCAATTTTACAGCCAACGTTACAACGCTTGCACTACTTGAAAAGCTTGTCGCGTCGCGCGCTGCTCGGCGCTGCCCAGCTCTGGTTGCATTCTAATGGAATGCAGCGCTGGTAGCCACAACAAAATGTGCCTGCGGAATAATAAAATTTTTAGCGACCAGCTGTGCTGATTATGGGCGCTGCCTATTTTACATGCATGCGCGAAAAAAAAATCGTAACTGCTTATCGATATTTCTACCAATACTACAACAAATATGCCTATTAGCATTTGTACTATTATACAATCAATGAAGCGAGTAGTAAATTCGGGCACCAAATTTGGAGGTCTTATATAGAATTTAGGTCGATAAAGAAAGGTTAAACAACAGTTAGCATAATTTTTTTTTCGAAATTCAGAACTGTAGCTTTTTGTATAAGAAATGTATTGCATGGTGGAACCTATTTTGGAGGTTTTGTAATATTATGAGAGTTAGTTAACCACCGGTGAAGAGACATTTTATTCAAAATTGAAGATTTCTAAATTTTCTAAACAAATAATTATTATTTTTTTTAAATATTTTAGAAGTTCTACAAAATTTTTTGCTAAAGTAAGGTTGACCATTGCTTAGTAGACATTTTACTCAAAATTGAGAATTCCATAATTTTTAAGAAAAATTTGATTAATTCTGGAAACTAATTTTAGTTAACCACCGGTTAGCAGAAATTTTATTCAAAATTGAGGACTCCATAATTTTAAAGAAAAATTTTTTTAATTCTGGAAACTAGTTTTAGTGGGTTTATAAAATTTTGAGAGTTAGTTAACCACTGATTAGCAGATATTGTATTCAAAATTGAGGATTCCAGACTTTTGAGAAAAAATTTTTTAAAATCAAAAAATTTATTTTAGGGGTTTTATGAAATTTTGAGCGTTAGTTAACCACCGGTTACAGATATTTTTTTTTAATTGAGAATACTAAAATATTTAAGAAGAAATTAATTTCTTTTTGAAACTAATTTTTAAGGCTTTATAAATTTTAGAACGCTAAAGTAAAGTTAACTACCGGTTAGCAAATATTTGTTGTAAATTTGAGAATTCCCATATTTCGCAGAAATAGTTGATTACTTTCTAAAGCTAGTTTAAGCAATTTTGTAAAATCTTTAGAGTACAAGTACGGTGAACCACCGGTTAGCAGATATTTTATTCAAAAATGCGAGTTCTCGAGTGTTGAAGAAAAAAATTACTACTTTATTACTTCGTAAAACTAATTTTAAAGCGTTTATAAAATTTTGAGTACTAAAGTACTGTTAACCACGGATTAGCGGTGATTTTTTTCGAAACTGAGAATTCCAGAATTTTGAAAAAAAATGTGTTGCTTTCTTAAACTAAATTTAGAGGTTTTATAAAATATATATCGATAAAGTAAGTTGAAAATCAACCTGCGGTTAGTTTTTATAAAATTTAGAGAGCTTAAGTAAAGTTAACCACCGGTTAAAAATAATTGAATTGAAGTTGAGAATTCTAGAATTTTTAATAAGAAATTATTTACTTTTTGTAACTCTTAAAGTATTAATATATGTTTCTTTAAAATAAAACATTATCTCAAGTTAACTTCTGGTTAGTAAACCATTGATTTTAAGGTAGGACTTATAAGAATTTGAAAAAAAAAAGTTTGAGATTTCGAATCAGATTATGAAAATCGGTTTGGTTAAAACTAGTACCCATATGATTATTCTCAATAACCGCTTCTCAATGTCTGGTTGGCAGTCAGTTATGGTCTGGGTAAAAAAGGAGTTTCACCAAAAGAAGGTTTGTTATAGTTTTGTATTGATTAAGTGAACTAGAACTTAACTGACAGATATCTGCTAACCATACGTTGAGAAAACAGTCCAAGTATACGTAAGACTCCATCTCTCGGTAAAGTTAACCAGAACTTAACTGACAGATGATTAATAACCAGACATTGTGAAAACAGCCTTTAGAGGATCAATCTCTTTTGAAAGCTAAGCACACACATATATTTTTTAATTTGTTGTTGAACACTAACCGCCGGTTAAGAGTTAACATTTAACACAGCAGACATTAAATGCTAGCTATGCTTACACTTATATCACAAGTAATCATTTCGTAATATTACAAAAACCAAAACGAACTCTTTGATTACTCTGAATTCAAGTCATTTTCTTTACTTATATCATTATTTACAGTATATGGTACCTCACAGGTAGACCTAAGCACTAAGTTCAGTACAAAGTATTAATACTATAAATATATAGGGTTTTCCTTACATAACCTCACTTAATTGTCGCTCCGTAGTGTTAAAGAGCCAAACACATTTGTTATTATTATTTCAAGTTATCTTACATTATTAACGCATTGCAATGCATTTCATTGCTGCAAAAAGTTTGTGGAAATATGAGGCATTGAACTCAAAATTCGTAACGTGCGTTGCGCTTTTCTTACGCAACTGCCGAGCAAATCAACAGTTGCTACCATAACAGGGGCAACAGCGTGCGAAATTTTCCGGTTTGTTACGGTTTTGTTTTTTACTGTTGCGGTTTTCTATTTTAGCTTTCTTTGTTTGGTTTTTTTTAATGGCAACTCAGAAGAGAAATTATTGAATTGCGGAATTTCAGCTGTGTGAAATTGAAGTGTTAAGTATTTATTTTTTTATGAAAAGTAATAGTTTGATATGTCGGACGTAGTTATGAGATAATTGAGGAGTGATATGCATATTTTGTGGCGACATGAAACGTTTTAAATTAAATGAAAATGAGAACCCAGTAGTAGTCCATTATCTATAGTATCTGCTTTATGAGATATCAAGCTAGTGTGCTTAAGATATTGATTTGGAAGGTAGTAGTACTAAGAAGATTCAAAATTCCTATCATCTACAGCAGCTTCATGCATTTAATTAAAAAAAAAAGTTAAAAAAATCACTTGAAGCATATTCTCAATTAAGATTATAATTAATAAACATAAAATTCTCGCACATAAGCCTTACGCAAACTATAAGCGACGATCTAAATCCACTTTAAAACAACCACACTTGTTATATAGAATGCTTATTTCAAGTTCACTTGCTTAATTACTTTTTGAATTGAATTACCCATATAATTTTTATGCCTCGACTTAATTATTATGGTAGGAGTTGTAGGGAGTTGTATTGAATATGTCCTGAGTGAAAGACGCTTCATTTTTCAAAGAGTTTGCTTTTCGATATCAGATCTTTGTATGGAAAAGGTTTTATTTGACAAGATATCTACAAAATTTGGTAAAGATATATGTAGCTCATCATATAAACAGATCCTGAAAACTCAAGATCTTCTTTGGGCAACTGCAAGAAGTTTGCCATAGCTGGTATTTTTTTTCTTGATTGAAGCCATTTACAAGTAAAAGATATTCCAAAAAAATATATTTTGCTAAGTTGGTAGGACTGCCCTTAATTAATATGCCAAATATGGTAGTGATCTGTCGAAAAGTTTTTTTACAGCAGCTGCGCAATTCGGTACATCTGAGTAGTCGTTGCGATTTTTACAATGAATAAAAATATCGAACAAAGAATTTGTCTCCAATTTTGTATTTCTTACCAAATTTCGTGCGCGCAACCATTGCGAAAGTTTAAGAAGGCTTACGATGATTCAGTTTTATCAAAAACACAATCCTACGAGTGGTACCAAAACTTCAAAGAGAGCCAAGTGATCGTCGAAAACCTGTCTCGTTCTGGAAGACCCTCAAACTATTCAATGAAAATAGTGAAAAAGAGAAAGATGTGGCGCTTGTAAATCGTCAGGCAAGTGTGAAAAAGATGGCAACGTCTTTCGCGAGTCCATTTAAATAAAAATATTAGAACATATATTTGAAAATCGTTAAAAAATATTCATTACTGTTATTAGTTTTCTCAGAAAATACAAATAAATGCCCTATGAAATTATGATTTTTTCCCTTTTACAATTTTCAAAGGCTTCAACATAGACCAAGTTCTGACCAACCAATATGCTATATTTTACTATAGAAATAATACAAGGTTTTTGATATGTGGTATTACTCAAAAATTTAATATATTTTTATTACACTTATGTAAATGCGGTATGAAAAAGTTACATAATTTCCTTCTGATCGAAATAATTTCTCAATAATTTCTCTAGATTTTTCGCAGAATAACTCTCTTTAGCTTTGCATAACTTATTTCAACGAAAATTTTCTTAATTTAGCTTGCTCCGAAAAGTACGCCATTACTTCTAAAATACTTGCAATAGTTCCACCAAACACCCTACAAATATTTTCTAAGCAACGAGGCGACTGAACGCATAAAAATTTAGCAGACATTGACTCCATTCCTTAATATATGCACCCTTTGACGCAATGAGATTTCGCATACTTTAATATTTTCACGCGTTTTTTTCGACGAATTGCAACGCTTCATAGAAAATCAGCAGCAATTGTGGGGTGTTTTGTATAAATCAACATTTTCCCATCATTCAAACACACACACCTATATATGCGCTTATAAATATGTGTGTCTGTGTGCGTGTAACAAGTTAAATAACAAAGATCAGCGCTAATATTTTAGAGAAATTGTCCGAAATGAAGCCAGTGGCACAATTGTGCTTCTGGAGTTGCAAAAAAAGAATGCGGTCGGACGGTTGGTTGACTGGCGGCACACTGTGTTGTTGTATTGTTGTGATTTCATTTTACTTTTCACGTTGCGCTGCAACATTTTCGCTTTTCTCATTTTGTACTTTTCTCATTTTCTCCTCTTTGTGGCTTTTGTTGATTACCCTGCGCTGTTGTCATTGTTGTGGTTCCGTTTATTGCTTGCCTGCGCGCTTGTTGTTGTTGTTGTTGCTGCTGCTGTTATTTGCCAGCATTATGCATTGTAAGATTGCTGCATGCATCACTGCGGCGAGTGCAAATGATTTGTTGACATATCTCCCCTTTTTATCACTCATACGCCCTGCTGGTCGTCACAGTTGCGCCGTCGTTGCTGATATCACGCTAGCTGCTGTTGCTGACGCTGTGACGCGTCATTATCACTTCTGCTGTGGGCTTCTCCGCAGCTGCTGATTAAATTTTGCACAATGTCGTGCATTTCTTATGGCACTTGCAGTTTGCTTTTTCCATTTTTATTTTCAATAATTTATTTTTACTCGCTTGCCGGCGCTTATCAAGCGTTATTACACACACAATTTATTATTCTAGCAACGCTTCAGTTGCATTTGGTAAAAAGTATCATGCAAAATATTGATAAACGCAATGCTTGGCGGGCTTATACTAGCGCTGACAGTGGCGTTGCGACGCAGAATGCCACGACACACACACTCGCTTACATAAACATGCAGTCGCATAGCTCGACCAGCTTGCAATCACAGATTTGCGCACAGTTCCCCTGAGCTGACACTTTGCATAATTTAAATTTATGACAACCAACCAAGTTGACACATACACACATTTATATACACATATACATATAAATACTCACAAATATTTATATACACATGTTCCGCTTCTCGCCTGCATACTTAACACCCTCTTAGTTGTACTTGCACTTCTGTCAGCGCTACTTGAGCGCCACTTGTTCATCACCAACGTCGCTGGGTTGACGCTCTGTTTATCGCCTGAAATATGCTCTTACATGCACCCATTGCTTTCTTCTCATTCAGTTGCAGTTTGTTTACATGGAAATGTGTATAACATAGAATTTGCAATGCAGACTTTATTTGTGCGGGAAGTAGAAGTCTGGCAGTTAAGGAAGCCCGCCGTCAGATTCTGAGGTCAAAGATTGATTTATCCTTTTGGAATGTTTAATTGAATTTGTGGCAAGTAAAGTCATATGCAGTTATTTTTCTTGGTTGTGTGGAGGAGGAGTACTCAACCCTACTGGATGCTACAAAGGGCTGGAAAAACACTGGCTTGTGAATGGAGTTTTCATCTATGTAGTTAGAGCTTCTCCCTTGAATTTAGAAGGAGACATGCTAATTTAATATTCTTCAACTTCCAAAAAAAAATCTATGGAGACAATTTTTATCGCAATATTTACAACGATACCGCTAGTTAAGCCATAAGGACAGGTTTTTTTATGGAGTTTCTACATATAATCTTGCAACGAGTTTTGTTGTTTAATTGCTGTTCCAAATATTAGAAAAAATAGTTTATTCGTTGAAAAAAGGATTAGGTTAGGTAAGGCCAATTGAAAAGTCTCCGGCTTACCATAGTAAAACAAATGTTTCTTATTTTTTTCAATATAATCTTTTCAAGGGTGACACAATGATTATAGCGACTCGTGAACCTTTCGATACCATTTTTGTAGTACGATTTGCCTTTTGCTTCAAAATAGGCCTCCGTTTCAATGATCACCGATTCGTTAAATGAAAATTTCTTCACAGATAGCATTCCTTTGAGATCTGAAAACAGAAAATAGTTGTGAAAGCAATTCGAAGTTCAATTCACGGAGTTTTACCATGATTTTTACTGACTTGTGACACGATGTAATGTCTTGTTGAAACAGCACATTCTTTTTCTTCATATGCTCACTGTGACACTTTTCCACGTTTTGATGTAGGCTCATAATATACAGTTCTCTTGGACGACTGTCGGTTGACCTCCAGCGTGAAAAGACTTGTTTTATTCATTGTCACATATTGTCATAAAAACTCTGCATTATTACGCTTGAACATCTTCGATTTATCAACTCATCGCTGTTTTTGGAGAAAAGTGAGCTCGCGTGGCACCCACTTTTTCACAGAGGTTTATCATACCCAAATATTTGTGAATGTGATGATGTACACGTTCCGTTGATATCCTAAGAATGCCAGCTGTCTACAACAATTTCACTTTATGGTCACACAAAATTATTATGTGGACTTTTTTGATGTTTTCGTCGCCTATTTTGGGCGTCTACTGCGTTCATCGTCTTCGATGCTCATTTCAACACGTCTAAACTTCGCTTAACAATCCATTATGGTTGTTTTTCCAAGGATAGTGTCCGGAAGCTCGTCATTAAGCCAAATTTTTGCGCTTTTTCCTTTCCAAGAGTAATATTTTCCCAACACGCGGAAATCCATTTTATCCATTTTTTTGCAAAAACAAAAATGGTTTTACTTAAAATGACATAATTCACAAACTAATGGTCCGATACTAAAAATCATATGGATTTAGTTCTAGTAGCGCCATCTATGTGTCCATTGACATATTAAGAGGTGAATTCTAACAGGCATCTAATTTTGACAGCTTAAAGCCGGTTCATTAGGTACCTAAAAGTCCGACAAAGCTCTTTAAGTTACTCCCAAAACGCATGAGGCTGCTAATATTAGTTTCAACTATGTCTCCTAGTTCGCCGAAGATAAGACTGCAAAGATGTTTAAAAGTTTTAAAAGTCTAGCAAAAGAAGGGCAATTGAGTATTTCCCTCCTCGAATGTTCCACCTCAACATTTTCCATAAAACTTAATATGTTGTGTCCGCCTGGATTTAGGACTAACAGCATGAATGCCTATTGGACAATAGCCAGTAAGACCTTCTCCAATTGGGGCAAGATAAATTTAGGGGCATATAGCTCAGTATATCATATGTTTACTACTCTAGGCCAAAAAGGATTCGCAGTAGCGAAAAGACCGGTCGTTAAAGAACCCGTGCTAAGCTCAAGATGACACGCATTTTGATGAGAGCGGGGTAAGCTCTATCGTAGTAAGGCTATGCAGTTTGCGATTTCGCTATGAACCAAACGAATCTGATAATGAAGTAGCTTATGCTATATCTAGTGCGAATGGCCGAAAGCAGAAGATACTAAATTTATGTCCAGACCCTATAATTATATACATATTTCGCCTAAAATAGCAGGAGGTAGAAGAAGAGCTTAGCTTGTTAGATAATAGTAAAATAAATCGGCTAACATTTAAATTCAATATAACTCTGAAGGAAATCTTGGTTCTTGTAAATTTGTAAATAAAAAACGCCAGGTCACATGTTTTTTTTTATTTAAAATAAAAAGAAATATTATTAATATTTTTTTTATTTTTTTTTTTTTTGCTAAATTAGCAAAGTGCTAAATAGTTAAAGTGTTGAATTAATATTTCTTATCTAAATAGTATGTATTTCAACCGCCAACTATCACAAAACTATTTCATAATCAGCATTTAGGCGCACAAACGGCTTTCACGCGTTTTAACCAATTCTTTCACAATTTACTCACGTTAAAGCAATTTTTCTTTCATCACGTTGTTTATGGCAGCACTCCAATAGTCCATCACAATACAAATCGTTTTCCATAGACTCTTAATTGTGCACTAGCGACAGACCAACTGTGCGATTAACTTAGCTGTATTATATGCGCTGGCATGCACTTAGACGCACAGGGGGCATTGAAGAGCTAACTGTAACTGCACAGGAAACGCGAATAACGGACACAGCTTGACACAGAGCGCACATCAAATGCTGACCGCGATTGCCGCAATTGTTCGGCAGTGAAGTAGCGGATGTAGGGGAAGTCAAGGGCTTGTGTGAGGGCTATGAGTGAATTAAAGAAGGCAGCAAAGAGCATTGGGAGAAAAAAAATACACGAAAATTGTTTGACATTCAAAGACAGCCGTTGTTTTCGATTTGGCCTGGCGCATTGCCAAAATAGCTGTAATTTCTGCTGGATTGTGAACTGTGTGGGATTTTGTGCGTGAAAGGACGAAGGCGCCTTTGTGCTATAGAATATTGTAAACAAGTGTATGGTGGATGGAGTGTGGAGCCGCTTGAAGAGATCAAAACAAGTCAAGTGTTTTTGCAGAAAGAAAAAATTTGACAAAAAAGTAAACAAAGTGTTAAAAAAGTGTTTAACTGTTATTTAATTTTTACGCAAGCTTTTTTTAGTTTTCAAAAATTTTGGAACCTTATCTGATTTAAAGTTGCATAGATATTTTCATTTTTCAGACTCGACGTTTTGTTGGTAAGACATATTTTTTTTCTCTCAGATTTTTTTTTATGTGAGGCACGCTGTCGCCATATTTCAAGTAATACAAGACTTAATTCATCTTTATATCGGCCATTTTTCGTTTGAGTTATATTATATTAGCCAATTCTCCCACTAAGTAGAACAGACAAATTCATTCTATTTTTTGAAACCTAAACGTGGACCATGCTACTTATTATTACAACTAAAGTTTTTTATGAATATGGGCAATATATGTATACATTGTTTTTTTTATGGTAAGCCATATTTAATGGTACGCCATATTTTATGGCATATGTACTTAAGTTTTTTATGTTATTATTTTTATGGTGGATATTTATTTATTTAGTTAAGTCTATGAACATTAATTCTTAAAGACTAATGGAGAATAAGAATATTGCAAAATTATTTTTTGACATTTTTTATGGTATGCCATATTTAATGGAGCGCCATAGCTTTTGCCTGTAATTTTGCTTTCTTTCGTTGTGACAAATGTTGGAACAGGATTGAAATTTTTCGACTTTTGTCATGTTATACCATTTTTTTGTGGTATACCATATTTGATGGCCCATGTCAGAGATATTGAACTTATATTTTTGGACATTTATTATGTTACGCCATATTTTATGGTAAGCTACATACATATATTTTATATTCTTAGATTGTTTTTTATAGTTTGCTAAATGTGAATATACGCTAAAAATTCTTCGATTTGCTTGAAATAATTGTCTCATGTCATACCATATTTTATTTCATACAATTTTTTATTGTTTCACATTGCTTCGTTAATCCATAAACATGCACTAAAAACTTTCCGATTTACTTGACAATAATTGTCTTATGTCATACCATTATTTATGTCCCCACTTTTTTCATCGCTCATTTTGTGACGGTGACATATAATGCAATTTATGAGTGTTTTTGTAGTAAATTAGTCACATAATACTTATTTTTCTTTATGCGCTCGGTCTCTCATGGTCATACCGGCCATTATGTAAAATGAGTAATTACAAAAAGAAAATAAACTCTATACTAATGCCATAAAATCCTAATTGATTTTCACAATTACTTTGCCATCCATCACTTCCGCATCTTAAGTGTGTTTGCTTGAATGGTCACAGTGAAAAAATAATCGAAGCATCGAGCGTAAATGCTGCTTCTTTAATTGCAACAATATTATTTTCAATGTGTTCCGCACAATTGGTGGCATGCAAAAATTCTAATTAAATTTGCGCAGCCAAGCCAAATGGAAACAAATCAATTACGTAGCAGACGCTACCAAGCGAGAGATGCAAAATAAAATGAAATTAATAAAAATATATTCAGAAAAGAAAAAATACAAAAGAAAAAAAGAAAAGTAAAATTATAATACTTCGCAAAAGTAAAATGAGCCAAAGCGTTGCAACGAATTGCCGCCTTGCTTCCTGCCACTTCAGCGACTAATTCAATCAAGCAAACCATTTAGAGCGCTTTGCGTCGTGGCTGTGAACAGAAATTGCATTTTATTCAAACTTAAATGGGGGGACTAATGGCGCATTTTACAACACACATACATATTTACAAACATACATACATATACACATCTATGCATATGTACATACACATATATTACATACTCTATGTATGTTTGTTTATGTCGTCAAGTCTTATTCTATCGCATAAGCCTGTGAGATATGTGAGTACGAGTATGTGTGAATTCATGTAATTGAATATGCAATCTTGTTTGAGTCATGTGTTTCTCATACATACATAGACACATATTGAAGGCCAATTAAGTCATTAAAAACTGCGAAGCGCGCATTTATTTTCATGCACACGCCGCTACTTAGCACACACACCCCTGATGTTTGTACATGCTTCACTTGTGAATATTCAGCGGTAGCAGCTGAGACCAGACTAGACCAGTCAAAAACGAGCTGCACAGGCACAGTGGGTTCGATTTCCGAAATTTGGCGCATTTGTTAATAATATGTATAAAACAGAAAAAAAAAAAATATGTTTTATCTAAAAAAAGTATGAAAGCTCTAAGAAAGCTCGGTTTTTAAGCTCTACAAAACAGAAAAGCTCTCAAAGCCAAAACTAAATTTTGAAAGTTTTGTAAAATTCTGTGGCTTGCAACTTTCAGGTATTATTCGGACTTGAGTAAGCTGAAATTTCTACAAAACTCGCGATAAATATATATTAAAAATAAAATAGAATAAAAGTTACTGTTCTACCCAAAATAAGTACGAAAGCAAGTACGAAAAGAGCAAGGCTCTCTCAGCCAAAACTAAATTTCTGTAAATTTTGTACAAAGATGTACCTTAGAGCTTTCAATTGGAGCTTTCAGGTTTTGTTCGCAATTGTGCAAACTGAAATTTCTACAAAAGATATATTCATCAAAAACGGAACAAATTACTGTTTTATGCATAAAAATCTACATAAAATAAGTATGAAAGCTCAATCTGAAAGCTCGACAAAACAGAAAAGCTCTCGAAGGTAAAACTGATTTTAGTAAAGATGTATAAATACTTTAATGGTTTTCGAAAGTTTTCTAGAAATATGTGCTTTAAAGCTTTCGGTTGAGTTTTAGTTGTATTCGGAATTGTGGAAGTTGAAATTTCTTGGAAAAATATCATAAAAATATATAGTATAAAGAAAAAGATAAACTTATTGTTTATATTAAAAAATTATGAAAGCACCGCGTAAAAGCTCAGCAAAAGAAAAAGTTTAGAAGCCAAAACGAAATCTACGGTAGAAATGGACAAACACTTTGTTGTTATTTGCATCATTTTGTAAAATTCTGCAACCGAAAACTTCGAAATTCTGTTTTGAGCTTTCATCTACATTAAGATTTGTGTAAGCTGAAGTTTTTCCGCGCTTTAGCATATAAAGATATATGTATATATGAATTGAAATACAAATTTACTATTTTATACAAAAATTTATGAAAGCTCTGTCAAAAAGCTTATCAAAATCCAGAAGTTTTTGTGCCAAAATGCAGTGTGTCTTAGAAATGGAAAAATGCTTTGCTACTATTAGACATTTTTTGGAAATCTGTGCTTCGAAAGTTTTTTGGAGTTGTAATCTGAGTTTTCTAAAATTGAAAATTTTATAGAAATCTGTAACAATGTCATACTAACACTATATTTTGTCGAGCTTTCGACTGTAGTTTTCACTTTTGTACCAGATTTGCAAAAGCTTGTTTCTGAGGATGCCATAGTATTGATCGTTTACTGAAATCCTTTCCAGTTTTAATACTTCAAGCTTTCGGCCTGAGCTTTCACCGGCATTTTTGATTTGTTCAAACTTATATTTCTTCTAAAGGCAAAGTAATATTAAACGGTTTGTAGAAATTTATAACAGCGTGAAAGCTACATTTTGTCAAGCTTTCAATTAGAGTTTTCGCTAACCCCATCGATTTTCTTATACTTACATTTCTTTTAAGAACACCTTTATTCAATTTTACTAGTATGAAGGCTACATTTTATCAAGCTTTTGCTGGAGTTTTTCAACTATCCTTCAAATTTCTTAAAGCTTTTGAGTGCTTATGCTTTTTCAAAGAAAAATATTTCTTATGTACAATTTTTGAGCTATTTTATTCTATATTTGTTTTTTTTTTATAAAGCAACATCGATTTAAAATTTCTTTAATGTACTCTTAAACTTTTTTGAAACCCATTAGCGTCGATAATTCTGCTGTACTACAAACACCATTTTCGGTACTGCAGTCAACCCACGGTGCCGCGAAATTACCGTTTCGTCGGCAAGCCCACACCGGAAGTCACCACTATATGCATTTATCAGACGAGCTTTAACATTAAAACGAGTAGCGCTCGCGGCGAAACCGACAACATTTAAGCCGTATGCTTATAAAGCTACACAAGCACACACATATACTATACGATTACTAACTAGACTCGGCGAGAGCAGAGCAGACGAGAGCAGGCCAGCACAGAGCCGAGACGTTCTTTGCTGTGCGAAGTAATTGTTGTTATTATGTTATTATTAGCCAATTGCCTATTCAAGTGGCTTTTAAAAAGTGGCAATTTAGCTTTAACGCTTTTTAACTACCGGTTGCATCCTAACTTTTACAACAACATTAACGCATAGACATACAAGCTTGTCAAATAAAATACAAAGTCATGTATGCGGGTACTTATGAGTGAGCATTTCACTTTAAATGACTCACAAGCGCTTGTGTTTAGGCATGACTGCATCGCCAGGATGCAATTGGCAGTTTCCGCTCGTTTGTTGTGAACAACTTTTTCACTGTCCTTAAATTGCGGTCTACGTCTTTTAATGGCTTCGTTTTAGAAAGAAGTGAGTTCACTCATTGGGCAACAGGATTTGGTTTTTTTTTGGATTTTTTTTTGTTGAAAGAGTCTGAAGGGCTCGTTTTCGGCATACGGAAGTCACCTTCCTTTGACAGAGTGATGTGCTTCTAAGAGCTAGATTTGGCAGTACAAGTAACTTAGAAATGTTGTGAAGAGGTAGAATTAGAAAATTATGGTGGGTTTTGTTTTTGGATAATAGTTGAAAAAAAAAACCTGAGTACTGTGTACTAAAATTTATCTAAAATAGTCATTTTACCTTTTTTCTACGATCATGTTGAAAAAGTTGTTACATCGACCAGATGACATCACGTCAGGTCATAACTTTATTCCTTTTACATTATATGTATTATACTATTTCATGTTTCAAGTCATTGGATATTTTCATATCAGTTGACATCTCATCAAATACGATCATATCACATGATCATAATTAAATTTTTAATATTTAAAATCAACATCACGTTAATTAACGTGACATCACATCTTAGCAAATCAAATATAGTAATTCCATAGCCTACTTTAATACAATTATGTTATATTATTAGAAACTCAGTTGATATCACATCAAATCACATGATCATAATTAAACTTTAAGCCCACAGTTTAAATTTCCAAAAAAACATCACTTCGTATCAGTGACATGATCACAATTTGCTAAATTGTAACATATTAAATTAATAGTTAAAATTTACAATAAAAAATAAATATTATTATATTTATTCACATCATGCCAATGCGCTTCACATCACATCATTTCCCTTCACATTAGGTCTAATTGCTTAGGCTAGTATCATTTTATAAAAAAAAATCTCCCCTCTCCAAATTAATATATCAGAGTAATACTTTATTATCATAAAATTAGTTGCCATCACGTCGCATCATCATAACTCAATCGGTTAAATCATAAATAAATACAATCTCATAATGCTTATTTGCATCGCTCCTTGCTATATTATACCGACTAAATCACGCCACTTCACTTAATTCAATTGATTGTAGTGAATAGTCAGTTAAACAGGCATTGGTTATCATAAATCATATCATATCATGTCATACCATGTCATATCACCACAACTCATATATACATATCACAGCACACTTTTATATCTCACCATAGCCGATGGCTTCAAATTCTTAATTTTTATTTATTTTTCATAAACAAAAAGCATAAAGTCATCCAAATATCAAAATTACTCTCAATCAATACAAATCCCACTTTATTTATGCAAAACAAATCAAAGTAATTTCATATTATATCAAGTCAGCTCGCATTACATTAACGAATATCACGCCGGTCATATCACAGCACATCAAATCAGTAAAAATCTTGGCATAAGTCAATAAATATTTTGCTTGCGCACAAATTGAGTAGTACAATTTACAGTGGCTTACACCCGCACGCCGAAACTGTTTTGCACAAATCGATTTTCTCATTGACTTCAAGTTCATATTGGCCGACACTCATGCACCGCAAGACACCGTTCAGGCTCACGCTCACGCTCGTGTGGGCATACACTAATGGAACTTTAATCAAATGCCAATTTTGTGCGGTGCCATATTTGCAAAAAATAAAATGCCCGTAAATTGCTTTTCGACGATTAACTCATACTTCTGGCAAATTTACAAAGTCATGCAAGGAAAGTGAAAATGGCAATAAGCGATAAAAAATAAGCGCAAAATGCAATTATAAGAAAAAAACGGTAAATGGAAATTGCCAAATAAAGGCGATTTTATGGCATATCACTTATGATGCGGCAAAACCGTGTGTCTCCGCTTTATTTATTTTTATTTTTTAATAAATGCGCTTTGACTTCCCTGAGCGCGCATGTAATAGCATTACGGCATTTAGGTAATGCAGCAGTGGATGAGAAAATATTATTTGTAAGTAGACAAAATAAATATTATAGAAATTACGTAAATTCATGTGCTCTTTACTCACATTCCTATTTATATCCGTTAATTCTCCATTTTCTTTAAATTTTCACTTTTCTTCCCTGCAGCCATCAATATACATACTTCCATTTGACCTTTCTTGCATAATTAATTGTAAGTGGATGCGACATGCGCGTCTCTAAAGAAAAAAAGAACAAGTATCTAGAGTTCACAGTAAATGAGAAAAATCCATTTTAGTTAAGTTCTGAAGCGCATTTCGTATTTGGTAAAGTGAGTAAGACATTTTTTCGCAGTAATTATTGTGCCTTTCATTTATTATTTATCTTTCATTAATTTTTTTTTTCGCTTTTTTCGCCTTTTGCTCGTTTCCCCCTTAAGTAGGGACAAATTTATGCAAAGCTTTATGCTTTTTCTTGCCTGCAGCTTTTATGATTCTTTTCATTTTCCGATCTTATTTCATCATTTCCCTGCTTCACTTTGTGTTGAGTTCTTCTGTAGGCACAGGGTGTTGGAAATTAATGTGCCTGCAGTTACTTGCAAGTATTTTTATGTTGAAGAAACATTTTTTTTTTTACCAAATTAGTACATTTATAGACTTGGCTTTTGCAATGTTTTCTTTTTACCAAATCAAATCATTTCTCTGATATTTTTCGTATACATATATGTACTTAATGTATGTATATAGCTGCAATATACTTCAGAGTGGCAGTATATAAATTATAAAAATTAAATTCGTTAATTAACTTTTTATAAAATTAAATAAACAAAATTTGACAAAGTTGCCATATATGACAAAATAAATTTCATAGTAACAATATTTTTATGATGTTTCATTTTTTTTAATAAAAATAAATTTAAAAAAGTGTGACAGAGTTACCATCTATAATAAATTTAACTTTATACCAATTATAATTTTTATGATTTTGTTTATAAATTTTTATTAATTCTTATAAAAATAAAAATTACAGAGTTGCCATCTATGACAAATTAGATTTAATAAAATTAATAATTTGTATGATACGATAAATTTAACTTTATAAAACTAATTACTTTCATAAAATTAAATTTAAAGAAAATTCATAACTGCCACTTTTGTTAGATTAATTTTTATGAAAACAATAATTGTACTTTTTTATTTCATGAAATTTAAAAAGCTTTTCGAAATGTTTTTTAGAAAATTTAAATAAAAAAAAATTATCATTTATGTTTAGATTTATGAAAATTTAATAAACTTTAATTCAATGTTTTATAAAATTAGAATGTTTATTAAACTTAATTTGTTGTAGGTGGTAATTCTGTGGATTTTCTTTTACTTTTTAGTATAATTCTTTCTTTTTACATAACGTCGTTGTCATCTGATTTAAGATTATGAATTAAAAAAATGTTAATTTTTCAGGATTAAACTATAAATGCCACCCGTGATAAATTTAATTTAATGAAAATAATAACTTTAATTGTATTAAATTCATGCAGTTTAACAAGCTTTTCTAAATAATTTTATAAATTTGAAATTTTTTAACAATTTAATTTTAAGTACATACATATGTAGGTGGCAACTTTCTCCATTTTTTATTTAATTTTATGAAAATTTTGTAAGCTTTTATAAACATTTATTTTAATAAATTATAGAATTAAAATTTTCATAAAACTTAATTTTTCATAGGTGGCAACTCTGCTAATTTTTTTCTTTTTAAATAAAGACTTTGTCATGAAAAGATTTCAATGGAATTAGGTGGCAACACTACAACATGTTTCTCAAATATTTTTTTACATGATCTCTTTTTTTAATATTTTATAATTAATACTTATGTAATTTAGTATAATTATAATTCACTTTATAGTTTAGTTGGCAAATATAATTTTTCGGTCTTAGTTTCAATATTTAATATTTTGCAGAATTGAAAATTTTATAAAAATAATTAGGTGGCAACCTTATTTTAAATTAAATAGAATATTGGCAATAATTTGCTTTCTTAACAAAAAGAAAATTAAACTTATTTAGAAAGTAAATTATTGGGATTGGAAACAGTGCATATGTATTAAATAATTGGCAACCCTATGGCAGATTAACAAGATTTTACACTAGTTTTTCGGCTAACTACGCATACATACTTTATTAACAAAAATTAAAAAAAATATGACAATCATGTTAGACATGTCTCCAAGCTTTTCTCTTCTTAAATAATATTTTTTTAGATATTGCAAATACGACTTCTTGTTACACTATTTTTTGTTGTTATGCATATGTAATTACTTGAGGACTGATTTAATACTTCCTCCGAATTGGCACCACTGGTTCTAAAAGGATCATGGAATGCACTTTTCAAGTCTGAGAGCCACACATTCCCCTCTTTACTTGAGCGAAGTCACTGGAAAAAATCATTTACAGATATGCATTCATTAAGCGACAACAGTATATTCCCGTAATCAAATGTCATGCCTCCCCTGTCTAGGGCCAATCGATTGCTATGAGTTAAATATTCCACAAATATGTATTTAAACACACGAGTAATGCATTTTTATAGCGACCGAAATGCTTTTATCGAAACGTGTGCGCCTACGGGCTGATAATTTGCGTAGTTCATTACAGCTAGTAGCCGCCCTGTAGGAAATTTTTGACAAAATTTGAAAAATCCTAAAATACTTTTCAACTTTTACTGCTACACTTGAGGCAAAAATAATAAGCATTTATATATAAAATATTTTAATTTTATTATTTCACAACTTTGCTACCCTAGCGGGCATTTAAGTACGATATATGCAAACAAGGGTACTCACAGCCGCTTGTGTGTTCAATATTTACATAAAACGTTGTAATTTTCCACTACTGTATTTGTAGTTGTATATAATGATATAATTTTTAGCGTAATTCCTGCTTGTTATTAATGATATGGCCATTAAGCACACATACGAACGCATAAATGACCACATCTGTGCACATACAGTAGCATTTCGCTTGTGTTTCTTTTATTTTATTTTAATTAAAATAGTGCCACATATCATTTTTACCCTTCATATTCGCATTATATACTATTTATGGCTTTATTTTTATTGTTCTGTGTTGTTTAATTCGCCTTTTTTGTGGTTTTTTTTTTCAACTGCACACACTTGACATTGTTTGCCGCCGCAGTTTCAATTTTTTACACTCACCGCAAACTTACATATTTCCACCGCAATTTATTTACACGTTTTCAATTGCGATTCACACACATATTTAAGTTTATTGGTTTTACGAATGTATTTATTGTACAAATGAAATTACATAAGTGCATTATTTTGGTTTTGGGTATAGTGTGAGTACACGCGTCACATTTGAGTGCATTAAAAGAAATGATTCATTGAGGTAGACCTTTTTTCATTGGTTTTTGGTTTTAAAAATACGTCGAAAAGTGGCATGTGTGGTCAATACAGAATATAGCAGCCGAGGTCATAGGTATTCGTTATTCAGGGGAAAATCATTATGTTTTTTTAATATAAATCAATCCTTTCTATAGTACGCAGTAAATTCATTGGAAAGCTTTTTATTGAGAACAATTTTTGACTTAATCCTATGAGACTCTTTTTCTTTTCAGTTAATGACTCCAATAATATTTAATTATTTTCTTCAAAAGTTTTATGTACATAAAAATGCCCTTAAAAATAAAAAAATTTAGTTTTTTTTTTGTTTTTAGTGCCCTTTTTGAGACTGTGACAGTAGAGGTGCCCTACGTGGTTTAAAAATGCAAAAAGCGATATTTGTATCTGCCAAAGTCTTCAAGTGCTACTCTTCTTAAAAAAGCATCTAAATTCTTAAAGCGAAGCTGAAGACTTTCATTTACTTATGTAGTCCAAAGCTCAGCTTATTATTATACATTTCCAAACGAAATCTTCTGCATTTCCTTAGATTATTTTCTTTATAATTTTGTTTTAAAATGGGTTTTATTGAAAGATGCTTCCTTAGAACAGAATTTCTTCTACTATAAATGTTTAATAGATATGTCCAACTAAGCACTACTGTCCAGACAACTTTGTTTCACTTCCGGCGTTCGCGTACCATACCACAATCCTCACCAAGCGGTAAAATTTTAGAGATGTAGTTCCCTTTCCTTAACCACACGAGGATTCGACTCACCCCCAATAGCGACAATTTTGTTTGTTGACAAAGCCATTAAGTCAGAAATGAGCCTCATCTGAGAAGATGATTTTTCCGACAGATTTTCCGAAAAACGTGAATTTGCTTAATAGTGTTTGAAAAGCGATGAACTTGAAACAAATCGGTCAAAATCACATTATTCCTATTAGTAGACGTTATATTTGAACTGCTTAGCATAGGTTGAACTAATTTTCCTAGATTTTAATTGTTTCAAAGCATCGTTTTTAGTAAGGTTTAGTTGATTGAGGACTGAGGCGCAGAGTCCTGAAACCGGACCAATTAAATTGCATCGAGCAACTCTGTGGATTTGATACTTGATTTTACATCTCCCCAGCTGCCCGATGCCTTTTAAGTAGGAACAGTAAGCTGTGAAAGATATCTGGCTTCAACTTACTAAAGGCTAGTCATTCCCAAAAGTAATGTTCTTGCGGCACCTGCACGCTCCGTTCATGTTCTGCATTCCGCTGATTCCATTTTACGTGTTTTATGAAGGCGGGATCTTAGAGGAAGGAGCCCAGTGGTGACACTAGAATTAGTTAGATAAAAGTTATGTTTTGAGGATGAAAAATAAATTTTCTATGTCTTGTAATATCTTGTGAGACTACTCATTTTAAAGCAAAATATACTATTTCTAATTATCTTATGTTAAGGTATTTTCTATTAACTGCCAGAATCGAATTAAGGTGTTAAAATTCTGGAGTTCTCATATATTCAAAATATATAATGAAGTCATGATGAGATCTGACCACTGGAGTCAATTGTAACCACTCCCTCGAGCTGTACACGATTAACTCAAAAGTTTCCCGAATAAAGGCCAATAAGTTAGATTTAGTTAAAAGGTCGATAGTGTTACAGTCGCGAGCCTTACGCGATTTACTAAAAGGTTTTCCGAATAGTGATCGATAGGTTATGTTAGATTAGATTAAAAGATTGATCCTACTATACTCGTCAACATGGATCTCTCTTGAACAATTTAGAACGGCGGCCCAATGTGATACCTAAAACTACCCTATAATAAACATAATGACCCTCACAAGTCGAAAAAGTGCTTCGAACCTATCACATATATCTTGAGGCGGGTGATATCAATTTTCAACGTTTCTTGGTTGAACGAACGTGTGTGTTTCGAGATGTTTCAGCTCCAATCTTGCAAAAGCTGGACAATTGGCAAGAAAGTGTTTGGATGCTTCCACCGCACCCACTTCCAAACAACTTTGACAAGAATGATCAATACAACAAAGACAAATATAAATTAAATATCGTGACGAAAACAATTTATTGGAATCATGCGAAATATAGTTATTTTGTAGTTATTTTAGTTTTTAGAGATAACCTTGTTATAGTTTGAAGAGATATAAAGGCTCATGCTGCTGAGCATCTGAAGAATAATCTACTATAATCTACTATTTCTGTAATGGTCTTTTAGTGGCCGTTTTTTGTCAACACTGCTGACAAAACCGCAAAGAATATGGTTTTTCGAAATGTTACTGATAACTTTTAAATAAATTGGAACCATGCATATATATTCAAAGCATTTTAAATTCTAAAATATTCTCCAAATCAATGAAAACAAAAACTTATAGAAGAGGCAACGAAATAAATTATCAAATGCCTTGTAAATTGTAAACACTGCTATAGCCAAAAACGTCACTGAGGCCGCTTTGTTTTTATAAATCTTGGTCACATATGTCACAGCCGAAATCGACCGGTAACGGTAGACAATTATCGTGATCTATATCTGTCTTGTTCTTGAATAAAAACCTCATTTGTTCAACTCGTATAAGTCGCAACAGTCAGTCAACGAAATGCAGTTAATTTTTGCACTAATTTACTAATTTTCTAAACTCAGCTCATCAGCTTGCAACATGCGTCATCACGTGCCAACTCCATTTTCGCTCGTTACAAAATTTATCGATTATTTTTAAAGAGCACAAGTGCGCTTTCAGGTTATGTAATGATTTAAATTTTAAAACACACATGTGATGCTTTAGGCACACGCAGAGAGCAGCGGCTGCGTATGGATCCATATGGGAGACGAGTAAGGGCAGAGCGTGTATACGCGCGACACAGCGCCATAAATTATACGCACCCGAACAAATGCCCCTCGAGGCTTTTATAAATATAAATAAGTGTTGGGAAACATTTCGCTTTTTTTTAACTAGGCCTTCTTCTTCCATAGTCGCGCATTAATTTATGAGGCAATATAAAATATTGCGGTTTTATATTTATACTTACACGCACACATACACACATGCGTAGCGTATGTTTTAAATAAATTACCAGCACGCAACAACAGTGTTATCGATAGCGCTGCGTTTGCATGCGTGGCGCGATTATAAATACTCGAAATTACAGCAAAGTGAACTTTGACCTCTTAAAGTGCAGTGAAAAAGTAGGGAATTTCATCTCCTTTGCTGCTTTAAGCGCGCATGCAAGTGCATTTCTAGAGAAATTTCCAGCTGATTTATTCTATTGTACTTTTAGTGGCACACCAACAAGCGCAAATTAACACACACAGGCACACATTAGTGTATGAATGCATATATAATCTCACACCCACGACTTTTAAGCGATTTTATGTCCACTTGCTTTGACCCACGTGGGTTTATTGCTCACATTTAGTGGGGTCTAATTGCAACTACTTTGTGATTTGCTTGCATTTATTTTGTTTGATTATTTTTATACCCTAAATAAGGTATACTAAGTTGAAGTTTAAACAGACCGAGCGAAAGGTTGGAGGCCCTATAATATATCAATGATCAATGATCAGCTTAATGAGCCATATTCGTCTTTCTGTCCATCTGTCTGTATAAACACTAACCAGTTCCACACTTTTTGAGATATAAATCTAAAGTCCTTCTCTTCTTTCTAAAAAGCTGCTCAAATGCAAAAACCGCCGATATCGGAGTACTGTAAAGTGCAACTGCCATACAAACTGATCGATGAAAATCAAAACCTTGTTAGGAAAACTTTTTTAATTGAGGAAATATCTTTTCGTAATTTTGTTCAGATTATTACCTAAGGCATTGCTACAATCTCCGAAGAAATTGTTCAGATTGAACCACTATAGCATATAGCTTCCATTCAAAGTGGCCGAACAACATCCATAATACAATCTTTTTGACGCTTTTATGCTATAAGAAATGCACTTGAGAAGGGTATAAAAGTGGAGGTTGCCATTTTTTTCTTGTTTCATATTTATTTCATAAAAAACAGACACACAAAGTAACCATTGCAATGCCAATCACAGCTATCAATTACGCTTTAATTGTGGTCATTTCTAACACAACATGATAAATAAATAAATAACATGTTAGTAAAACACTAATGACTGGTATTGATATGTAAATTGAGTGCTCGATTTTTTCAATTTTTTCTTTAATGAAGCACAGCAACAACTCCACGCACACACAACCGCGGCGGCACAAGCGCAATGCAGTCAGTCGCTACGGCAACCGCTTAACCACTGAAGCGTGCGGCGGTTTGCATTTACACACACATACACATTCACTCAATTGGTTGAAGAAAAACCACAATCTGTTAGTCATTAGTAAAACTGATTGCTTTAAAACTGCATTTGACGGCGTCGATTTTTTACTGCAGTTTTATTTGACGGTGAAACGCTAATTTACGGTTACTCAACATAATTTGCGAGGCGTGTACCACAAAAAATATTATAATAATAAAGTCTGGCCATTCTTTGCGTTTTCAGGGTCGCATATGCCTAGGAAACTAATTAAGATCACTTTGAAAGAAAACGAGGACCATTAAGTTCAGTCGTAACAGGCGCCTCTCGGCAGAGGCCTGCAAGTACTTAATATCTGTTAAGAGGAGTGTCCGAAAAAATATTGCTCTATAAGCTGGCAGCTGTTAATTGGTTGAAAACGGCTAAGTTTTGGTCATATTTTTAAGTGGATATGAAAATTGTATCGAAATTTATTGAGTCTACTTTTATGTCCACAAGTTTTAAATTTTTCAATCTGCTAAAAAAATGAACCAGGATGGAGGATGCAGCCATGTGTAGAGGTTCACGCAAGTGAGGAAAGTTTTCTGAGTGCCATTCACTTGGGATTAGTCAAAAACGATTATTTTAAATATGGCTCAAGCAACTCACGCCTTCCGGTCTTAGACCACGTATCCTCTGGGTAGCCAAAAACATCCGTTAGAAGGCCAGCTAAAATGAGAAGGCGAAGCATCCCTCCCCAGGGTTGTGAACTGAGTTTGGAACCCGCCACGTAAAAAATGAAATACCCTCTAATAAAAGTTTACCGGCTCGTTCGGAAAAAAATAATAAACAGTACTTGAAAATTACCGTGTTGGCATTAAAAAGATAGCAGAGGACTTAAACATCTCCTATGGATCGACTCAACGCATTTTAGTTAATATTTTGGGAATGAGGAGTGGCAATGCTAGAGTTGAATTGAACTATCTGAATTTTTGAAAAAAACGACGTTTAATGAAGTAAAGGCCCTCCAAAAATTAGCCGAAACCGAAAGAACCATAATGCGTTGAATGTTCTGAAGTTCATCCCAGCCGAAGCTATAAGAACTGTATAGAAATACGAATCAAGCTTAGAAGCCTACTTTGAGGCGTTAAGGGTTTGCGTTAAAATACGTAAAAATTTATTTTTTTTTACCAGTTTCGATCAAATCTGATCAATTGGTATACTAACATCACGCTTTTGTAGTACTTTAATTAATATTTTCTTTGTTCTGAGTAGGTGAGCGAAGCGATTTCTCTTCAAAAGTTAGATTTCTTATATATATCTTGGCACTAATCTTACCTTAATATAGCCCAGTGTGATGACTAGCGTAAAAAATTTATTCCCAACTAGAAGACGAAATAGAAAATATTTGCTTTTTTTAACAAGTTTAGTAAAAGTGAGCATATTGGAACTACTTATCTTTTATTGGACTCTACAATAAGTCTTCCATGAACCTACGATGTAAATGTTGCCAACTGAAGCAGTCTTTGAAAACTAAAATTCTTTCTTTTGATTATTTGCTTGACAGTGAACAACCTCTTTCCAACTCCAAACTGTTATAGAATCTCTCATAAACTTTCCTGTAAGAATAATAGCTATTTAATAATTTTTAAAATATATTCTCGCTGTTTTGTTAAATTTTCTACCTCAATTCAACATTCCAGAATAACTAATTTAAAAAATTATAATAAATTTTTAAAGCTTAAACTTACCCTTAGCAACACAAGTTTATAATTTAGTACGCTTCCAGTTTGGCCCCAAACGGTGGTTTTTATTGCTGTGCTTATGATTTATATCGCAATAATATCATTCGTAAATGAACAAAACAGAAGTGAGAACACACAATAACCACCAAATAAAGAAATACCCGACAAAACGAGCAAAAAACGATAAAAAATGCCAAAAGAGGAGCGAAGTAAATCAGCGAGCGTTTGGAGCGTGGCATGCCACTGTGTGGAACAACTTTTGGCCCTTTATCAAATTTATCGATTAGTGGGCAATTGTAACCGCAATATTTTCTCTTTGGCTAACTTTATGATAAATATTTGTGTGGCAATAGGGGAAGAGATGATTTTTATATGGTAAAAAAGGTAAGTTTAAAGCTTTTGTATGGAAAATTAACAAAAATAGTAGATACGATTTTAATAGAACTGAAATATAAGTATGTATTTCAAGCAAGAAATGTCCAAGTTCGAATGAAGGTGTGGGAAATTATGATGGGTATTTGAGAAATTGGGAAAGATCTCAGATTCTTTCAAACCATTTTTCACTCAGGTGTGAGCTTATTGAGCTCATTGAAGTGTTTGCCTACCTAATTTTATTAGTCTAGTTAATTAAAAGTATGAAAGCAATAATATTAGGTATATAGTGGAGTTATCCGTGGCAGGAACCGAATCATATTATCAGGAAAAATTCACGCTCATAAAGAAACGCCGGAGATCTTATAAAATATATATGTATATATCTTCATGAAATTTAAAATTGATTATTATTCAAAGCAAAGATTAATTATCAGAAGAAATTTTTGAGATCAGATCGCTGTAGCATATAACTGGCATATAAAATAGCGGATAAAAATCAAATATTGGTAGGGAATCTTTTGTATTTGTAATACCCTTCACAACCGAAGTTAACATTCTTCTTATTTTAGTATACAACCGGTAAAGACCTTCGATATCTTGAGGCTTGGAAAAGTAAAGTCCCGTGCGACTATTTTTGTGATCAGAGTTGTCACATATGTATCAGAATCTTTAGCTGGGTCAAATTTCTTGCCCAAGGGTTTCATCTTTCTTTTTTTTTAGAGTTCTTTTAGTCATACACAGAAAGTAACGTTGATTTTATTCCGATTTCGCTCATCTACAAACTGTATCATAAAGATGAGATGAAAATCTTACAAGCCAATTATGAGTCAAACTGGTCGTGAGGAAAAAAATATCTTGTTAACATGAGCGATGTCACACCCATTAACAATTTTTGAACCAAGTGGTTAGACGAATGTGGTAGAAGAGATTGATATTCGAAAATCAATTCTCTTATTCATTATGAGCAGTCTGATTTATGTATATAACTACCTCGATTATTTTAGGAGTAGCGGTACAAAAAATAAACGGCAAATACGAATTCCAACGCCCAAATGAGTTTGAAATGCGGTTTTCGTTATCTTTTTCATACACACATTTTAAGTTGTCTTTTCATATATTTATTATGAAGTCAATTCGAAAAATTCTACCTTGGCATCAAAGCGCAAATTATACGCCTTCGCGAGGCGCTAAAATTGAAGTCTAGCAAAATAAAAAGCTTTTAACCGAATTTTGAAGAAAAAAATCGAGAATAAATTTGTAATTTTCGACGCGAAATTTGGCTCATGGGCACTGTGCTAACGCCTTGAGCGGGTTAAATCAATTTGAGTACTTTTTGCGCATAAAATAATAGAAAAACAAATACAAATTGCACACAAAGTAGCAGCGGCAACAATGGCTGGTGTTGCAACAGCAGCGCCGGCGCTGCCAACACGATTGTGTAGGAGACGCAGAGTCGCGCGAACGCGCTTTGAGGCGCGGAAACATTTTACAATGGAAACTTTTTGCATCACAACAACAAGAACGAGAACGGTAAAAATGTTAAGTCGTAAAACTATAAAAATTACAACATTTTTACTTTTAATTGCAAATGCCATTTCGTCATTGCATATGCATTTATTGTCTTAGCGTTTACTGTAATGCGCTCTTAAGCTCAAATACTATATATATATATTTGTGTTTGTGTATGTGTTCGTGCTTGTATGCGGCCGTTTAGAGTGGTTTCGCGGCGCCGCTTGAGCGAAACTCGATATTGTACTTGAGCTGCGTGCGTAGGCGGGCTCAATGACTACCAAGCTTGAGCCACCACACCAGCAACAACAACAATAGCTAAGCTGAGCGCAACAACAGCAAAAACAGCTAATGTCTAATGCAAATAACCACAGTTTTTATATGCGGCCGCCTAACAAATTGACAAGAAATTTAACTTCATTTACTAATCATCGGTTGTTGGCCGTAGTTGTTGTTGCTGCATTTATTATTGTCCCATAACGTCGTACCCTTGCTAATTTATTCGCTTCAAAAGCGCGTTTATTTATTATTTCATTTAAAATATTTAGCGTGTTTTGTTGCTATTGTATTTTTATTTTCGCTGGCTATTGATCGGTTGGCAGTAAAATGATTATGCGCAAGGCGTGGGAAGCGGCTGCCGCACTGTGACCGCCAACGCCTAACCGCATGCAAATGTGTACTTATATGTGGTTGGACGCATGCGCGCGCGACAAATTTGCATATGCTTTGCATATGTGATGCCGTTGATTCGATTAAAAAAAAAAAAGGAAAATAAAAACAGAAATAAATATAAATTATAATTAAAGAAAAATATAAAATAATAGAAATTATAAAAAATAATAAGAAAGATTAAAAAATAAAAATAAAAAAATTATATAAATAAAATAAATAATTAAGGTAACAAATCTATGGCGCCATATTTTGAGCTTGAAGACTAGCGCTTTACTTTTTTTTTTTTTTTTTTTTTTTTTTTGCGGGTGAGGGGGTGGGAAATGCCTTCCGCATCATCGGTGCTGTCGTCACAGCAGCGGTATGTGCCACTTGCAGGTCACTAAAAACCCCCCCTCTAAGGAACCGTCGCCCACCCTGGAACCGCTTTTGCATTACTTCAGGGTGGCGTTCCATTTTTCTCATTGAGAGATTTACATCTGCGCACCTGCGTCCAGGTCCCGCTTTTTGCTGCGTAGCAAGAGTGCAGCGAATTTCTTGATAATCCCCCAGTTTGCTTCACTCTCCAACATGACGCTGACTACATTGTCCGCGTTTATTGGGCCAACCAGGTTCTCTACGGCGGTGCGTTCTCTTTGCCAGTGCCCGCATTCGAAGAATGTGTGTTCAGCGTCGTCTTCTGTCGCGTCGTTGTATGGGCATGACGGCTCTTCGACTTTTCCCATTCTGTGGAGGTACTTTTTGAAGTACCCGTGCCCGGATAACAGCTGGGTTGTATAAAAATCTACCTCTCCGAATTTTCGCCCTGTCCATGAGTCTAGATCTTTTATAAGCCTGGCCGTCCATCTGCCGCGACTTTCGGTGTCCCATCTCTGTTGCCATGTTATTATTGTTTCTTTCTTTATTTGTTCTATTGCTCTCTTGTTGTTATCGGATGACTGCTTTAGCTCCCACAGCTTTTTCCTTTCGTATGCTAGAAGGTCAATTGGGGCATTTCCGCTTATAACTAAAATTGCCTCGCCGGACACTGTTCGGTAGGCTGATGCAACTCTGAGGGCTGCAGTGCGGTGCACTCTGGCCGCTACCTTACGCCGGTTTTCCTTTTTGAGCGTATCTGCCCATATCTCAGCTCCGTATAATAAAACGCTGATTGTTGTCGACATTAGGAGTTTTCTTTTTCTTGGCTAGGGCCTCCTATGTTGGCCATTAGTCGGCTCAGTTGAGAAGTGATCTTCGCTGCCTTTCCTGCGGCGTGCTGGATTTGTACCCAGAAGGTTAGTCTGGGGTCCAGTCTTACGCCCAGGTAGTTAACTGCTTTTTTTGTCCTAAGAGTATCCGTAGTCGTGTGCATGCTTATCTCGAGAGGTATGTGCTTGTTTGTTAGCAGCAGTAGCTCTGTTTTCTCCGTAGCGAGCTGGAGGCTGTGTGAGTCGAGCCATGCTTGCGTCCGTATCATGACCTGGTTCAGCTTTCCTCGCGCTTCTTCCGTATCCCTTGCTGTGATTACTGCTGCGATGTCGTCCGCGTAGCCTATTAAATATGAGTCATCTGGCATTTCTAGTTTTAATATAGCGTCGTAGCTGATGTTCCACAAGTCTGGTCCGAGGATGGATCCTTGTGCTGCTCCTGACGTAACCGCTATCTGTCGTGACCCTTCTTTAGTTTCGTACAGCAGTTTCCTGTTGCTAAGGTAGCTCCGCACCACGGCCCTGAGGTAGTCGGGTACTTTAAAGCTTTTCTCGAGAGCGTCGATCATATCTACCCATCTAGCGCTGTTGAAGGCGTTTCGGACATCTAGAGTCGCCAGCAACACTATTCTCTTGTATTTATGCCATCTACGCTGTGCGGCTTCTACGCTTTCAATGACGCATTTTATTGCTCCTGTGGTTGATCTGCCGGGTCTGAAGCCATATTGCCTAGGGGACAGTCCTCCTGCTTCGTTGATGGCCGCTTCAAGTCTGGGTTTAAGCAGGGTTTCATATAGCTTTCCCGCTGTATCAAGCATACATAATGGGCGGTATGCTGATGGCGAATTGGGGTCTCCTTTTCCCTTGCTGATTAGCACCAGCAGTTGCTTTTTCCACGGTTCAGGGAATATTCCGGCTTCAAGGCAGGCGTTGTACATGTTCAGTAGTACTGCCGGGCGCTCTGCAGCGATTATTTTAAGAATTTCGGATGGGATCCCGTCCGGTCCGGGTGCTTTGTTGGCCTTGAGCTTGGCAGTGGCTAGTTGCAGCTCTTCGAGGGTAAACTGGGGGATTTGCGTCGATCCTTGAATGTAGTTTGGGTCACTAGCCCTTGTTTCGTGTGTGGGGAATAGTGCGTTCACAATGTTATCCATTTTCACAGCGGTTAGGTCAGGTGGCTTTGCTCGAGCGCCGAGTTTCTTCATCACTATTTTGTACCCGAGTCCCCAGGGGTTTCTGTTTATATCCTCGCGTAGTTCCTCCCATTTTTTCTTTTTACTGTCGTCGATGGCTTGCTTCAGCTCCTTTTTTGCTAATTTGTATTGATCAGCTTCTTGAGTTGCGGCTCCTCTACGCCTGGATCTCGTGTAAGATCTGCGAAGGCGGAGACATGTTCGTCTGAGTTGGGCTATATTTTCAGTCCACCAGTAAACTGCTGCTTTATGTTTGCTGTGGGAGGCCTTGGGCATTGCTTTTTGACAGGCTCTTGTTATATTCAGCATTGTGTGCTCGACAGTTTTTCTTGCTATTGTGGGGGAGTTGCTAGATGGGTCTTGGTCGTCTAATGCGGAGATTAATTTCGAAGTATCTAGCTTCGCGACGTTCCACTTTCGTTTTCTAGTTGTTTTCCTGTGCTGGTCAGCGTTTGTTCCTGTGTCGATCATAAATGAGATGTAGTGATGGTCGCTGCCAGTGTAATCCTCCAGTACTTTCCAGTTCTTTATTAAGCCTGCCATGCGTTCTGTTGATAGGGTAACGTCTGGTGTGGTTTCCTCGCATCCCGGTCTTCTAAACGTGGTTGCGTTCCCCGTATTGTGCACTACTAGTCCTAATCGCGCAGCCATTTCTAGAATGCGCTTTCCTCTCGAGTCCGTGTTTGGCAAACCCCACTCTACCGCTCTGGAATTTAGGTCTCCGGCGATAATCAATTGACCTTCTATAGACCTGGCTGTGTCCTCTATGTTGTCGAGCTTTTCTTGAAATTCCTGTATATTATCGCTTGGCGTCAAGTAGCAGCTAATTACTGTAAAAAGGTCGCATTTGGCCCAGACGAAGCCGTTGCCGTTCCCATTGTTTGCAGTGCTGATATTACTCCCTGGTGGTAACCATATAGCGGCGGTTGAGCTGCTATCTTCTAGCCAGGTACCTCTCTCCTTCTTTTTGTATTGCTCGCTTATGATGATCATCTCGTAGTCGCTCTCCGTCACCATTTGCGAGAGTAGTGCGTCGGCGGCCTTGCATCTATGCATGTTGGCCTGTAGGATATTCATTTGCCTCGGTAATTCCTATATACTGTGCATTTTGCGGACCCCGGGATGTGATCGGTTTTCTCATGTTTGGCCTCTTTGCAAAGGCAGCATGAAGGAAGCTTGTCGCATTCTTTCAATTTATGACCTGGTTGGCCGCATTTTATGCAAACGCCTTGTCCCTTTCTATCGGGCCCTTTACAGTCCCAGGTTAAGTGTCCTGGTCCAAAGCAGCGGAAACATCTTTTGGGGGTTTCTTTCAGCCGCAGCCTGCAACTAACCCAGCCAATTTTAATGCGTGCCTGTCGCATTAGTGCATCAGCTCTATCCTGGTCCAGCGTTACATATGCCCTTACTTGCTCTCTTGTGTTTGGAGCTGTTATGTTAATAGCCAAGCCTTCGGTGGGGTCCTGTAGCGCTTCTTTGACAGCCCCTGCTACTTCATCTTTTGTTGTCAGCGAGTCGAGATCTCTGATTTCTATAGTAACTTTAGTTTTAAGGTCGGCTACCGTTGCAGTCTCTTTCAGAGTGGACTTAAGTGCCTCACAGAAGCTGGCCTTTGTGGGCTGTCCCTTTTCTAGCTCTAGTAACAGGGCCCCGGCTCTTGTTTTGCGGATCCCTTTGATTTTGACTTCTGCTTCTTTGAGATCTACCTTGCTACGGATATTCTTTAGGACTTCGGCGTAGCTATTTCCTTCCACTGGTTTTATTATAACGGCCTCTGTTTGTCGTTTTGGCCTATTATTTCCTTTCTGACTTGCGGCCATGCTGTTGACTTGTTGCCTCTTCTTAGGCGCTTCTTCACTCGTTCCTTCGTTTACGTGGGTTTTCCTGACTTTTTTAGGCAAAACTTTTTGCCACTGGCCATCGTTTTCGTGACGTGGACGCACTGTTTCTCGCGGCTCCATAGGGCTTGTCGCACGCCGCTTCGATGTTGCTGACTCGGGGGTCGTGATACGTCTGTTTAGATGTGACCGCCTTTTCTCGGTTTCTGCAGTGAGCCAATTTCTGCGATAGCTCTTGATGACGTCGAAGAGTTCGTCTAGTTGTGCCGCTCCGTTCTTTACGTCCATGCTAACGTTCTTTTGCTTCGCCATCGCCAATTTCATTTTTTGCATTATCCCTTTGCACTTTTCAAGGGATTCTTCTTCTGCTCGTCTCATTTGGGTGATGTATTCCTGTTTCGGCGAGTTTTGAATTCCGTCTTTTGTGGCTGCTGGGGTGCTCTTCCCTTCTCCTTGTTTTGCCGGTGCTGCTTGTGTGGCCGGCGTCTCCCTTGAGTCTGTCTTTTCACCAGTCTTGTCTGTCTGCTTTGGAGTAGTGGTGAGTATAGGAGATCTGAGTATCCTGCTGCTCCTGCGGAAGACCGTTCCGTATTCCTCGTCTTGTCCGTCTTTGTTTTGTTGTTCCTTCTGCTGGTTTTTATGTTGTTGTTGTTGTTGTGGTGTATTCATTTTTTTTTCTGATGGGTCTCCGCTTCAAGCCGCTATCTCCGCACGTTGTAGCAGTTGCCCTTTATGAACCCCGTGGTTATCTATGCAAGCAGGGAGGCCACGCAAGGGTTGACACAAGTCCTTATGGGAGCTTATGTTCAGAGCCAGGTTCGGGCACGAATCAGGAGTTCGTCTCAACTGAACCTGTACGGCCAAAGAAATTTTGGCGACGTGCATTGAACGTACTTGAAGACCTGCCATGGTTTTAACGAGACGGAGGTGAGAGCAGTATTAGCCTGTCAGCCATTTCGATAAGATGTCACTCTTATCTACTGAGGTGACAGAATACTGCCCTCCCCAGCCCTTTGTCGATCTAATCCGTTTCGGTTTTCCAGTACGCCATAATCAGAATCTTACTGGGCTCAATTCTGATGGGCTCTTGCCCAAGGTTTTCCGTCGTTTTCTGTGCACATTTGGTGCTGGTCGCTGTATCCCTCGTCGCTTTGTTGCCTCCCTCTCGTGGGTAGGTTCTCCCTCGGTGCAGCCCCGGTGGGGGTTGTGGACGCTTAATTAAAGGCGGCGTCTTCTCGCCTCTTCGCGGGAGGTTCATAGGGCGCGTGAGGCGTTTTGAGCCAAGCCCTCCTCTCCTGCAGCTCTTGGTCGGGGGCTGCGTATTACTATTCGCAGCTGACCTACTTAGCGTAGGCCGTCCACTATCCGCCACCTGTGACCCCGGTAGTAGCCTGAGCTCAGCCTTACCAGCGCTTTACTTTTGTATGCTATTTTCTGGCATTTATTTCAGCAAAGTCTTCGGAAATAGCACTGATCTACTGGGAATCACTTTCATATACGAAACGAAACGGGTTGCTATTTCTTAGTTTTTAACTGGCTGTAGCAAGACAGCAACTAGTTCCAATTTAGTCCAAAAAATATTGCAACTGATCTATAACTAGGCCTCAAATTGTTTATAATTAGTGCGTAATGTAAAAAGTCTCCAACTAGTCGTAATCACCCTGCAAATAAGCCCTAAAAGGTTCTTAAATCTTATAAGAAAACTCTAGTTACAACAGTAATTCATAGATAAGTTCGTCATTAGTTTGTAACCAATGATATTTAGTCTGTAGATATCCGGCAACTATTTCTTGTATTATTCAGGCTTAAAGAAGTGTATAAGGTATCAAGTTCATCTACTTCGGAACCACTATGCAGCTACTCCCTAACCAGTTCATAACTTAGGAGTAAGTAGTGGTCAAATAATTCGTTTGTAATTGGCCTATAACTAATTGGCAACTATTACTACTCTAAAATTGGGTCTCATCCAGTTTGTAAGTGTAATATAGAAAGTCTCCAACTAGTCACTTATAAATAGATCGCAACTTTTCCCCAACCAATGAACTAATCCCAAACTAATCGCAACTTTTCCCCAACCAATGAACTAATCCCAAACATATGTAACTAGGCTCATACAAATCTCCAAATTTTAGTCCTCAACTAGTTTGTAACTAGTCCCAAAATAATTTGTAGTTAGCCAACATTAGTTTCTAACAAGTTCAATATAATTTAACTAGGTCGTAACTCTTCTCAACTAATTTTTAGATAGTCAGAAACTAGTCTCAAACAAGTCTACAACTATTTTTAACTAGTCCCAAGCAAATATGTAACTGGTCAATAACTACGTCGTAACAAGTATTAGTAGGTCGTGGTTTATCCCGAGTTATTTATAACTAGCCTAAAACTAGTCTCAATATAAAATGTAACTAGCCCCCAAATAGCCTACAACTTTTTTGTTAATAGTCCGAAACTAGTCCCCAACTAAATTGGAACTGGTCAACAACTAGACCGCAAGTAGGCCCATATATGCGGAAACTAGACTTAAGTAGGGCCTAGTTAAGTTCTCTATATATATATATTCATTTTATATGATATTTGAAAGGGATAATCTTCAAAAAACAAATGCCAAAGAATTTTCTTTCGAATGATAATAGGAATTACTAATTAGATTTGAAGTTTCGGTGTTTTTTCTTTAAAAAAGTAGGAAATGCGGTTCGGTTTTATGAAGCCATTTTTTATTGTCTATAAAATGCAATTTTTCATATAATTTCAACAAATTTTAATGGTGATCTCTTCTTTTGCAGATAAAAACAACAATGAACAAATTGTGGTGGGTGTCGAAAAAATAATTTATCTCTAAATTTATAAAAATAAATAGCAAATTCATACTGAAATGCAACTCTGTGTCCATTTTCATCGAAATATCATATATGCTTGAGAGCTCATACTTGCATTAAATTGAAGAATATCAACGATATTCCACTGAAATTTATACCAGCTTACGTTGCTTTTATAGCAAACACTTCTCCTAAACACAAAGGTGAGTTTCTAAGGCTCATCAGCAGGTGACAAGTGTAACTACTCAGTGCGATAAGTAAGTGCGAGCAAATATTATTCCTTAGAGTAGGACACACTTGAGTTCATGTGCCATAATTGAAGCGCAACACTGTGGTAAAATTATCTATTTGAGAACTCAAGTAAATTTAAGTTACTTAGCGGGAGTGCTGGTTGCGACATATGTATGTTAGAAACGACAGATTATGACTGTGATCCCTTTAAAGATGAAACTTTGATTCGCCAATAGCATCCAACTTTACTGCGATTATAATATCTTTTCATTATTATTTTGCAATAAAACACTCAAAAATTAACAAATTTTCCTAGTGATCGCTCATTGTCATATAACTGCTCTATTTCTGACTCGTTTCGGACCACTTTGCTCATTTAATTATCAACGTCACGTAACTAAATTTACCTTTACACTTTGCAAATAAAAGTTTTATGCATTGATATAAGTACCAGTCTGTCGCCTAGCATGACATTTCCTATTTACACACTATATACATGTAAATATTACATACATACATATGTATTGTATATGAGTTTATGTATTTGCGAATGCTCTTAGGCATGCGGCCGCTGGACATTGAATGGCACTTACGCTAAGAGCGGCAACATCAACATTAACACTGTCAAACCATAAAAGCGCTCACACAGCCATACAAACGCAAATTACAAAAACCCACATATACACATACATACAAACATATGAACATGCATGTACATTTGTACGTTGGAATGTCTCTAAATGTATATGTATATGTAGATGTTGCCTTGCTATTCACATTAGTAGCAACAATATTATTAATGTCTTCATTTTCACTTTTGCCTAAACCAACATGCCAGACACTCGATGCGCAGTGTGGGTGTAGTGGTATGCGCATCATCATGTGACACTCGTCAATAGCTCCAACGGATAGGCGAATGAGTTACATAACTAGCCATATACCATATATATGTAAACATATATAAAAGCTATGTAATTTGTATGTGAAGGGTATAATATATATATTTATATATTAGGGTGAGCCAAATTTATAAATTTTGTTAACTTTTCAAAGCTTTTTTAAATATAAATTTCGAGAAAAAAAGTACTCTACAGGTAGTTTCATTAAGGAAACTTTATGTTCCAAAAGAATTCGCGATTTTTCTATGTTAGAATATTTTTTAAATCCGGTCTTGCAGGGATATAATATATTTACTCTATATAATGGTTCATTTTAACCTATAGTTTCGATTGCCTTGATTTCTTGGTTCGCCCTAATATATTTATATATGGATGTATATTTGTAGATGTTAGGTATATGTGACATAAAGTTACACATATATACTATACACATGTAATATGTATGTGTGTGCCCATTCAGTTGCCATTAATTTGGTAATTTCCTCTACTCCATTTACCCCTTTGATTTCATGGTATTCCGACCGCAACTTGTGCGCTTAACCATCTGCTGGTCATTGCCATTTGCAAATTGGGATTTTGGTTGCACACAACCAATGTTGCCATATTTTTGTTGAATTTTTTGTTTTAATAAACCGAAATTGGTTTTACAGCCCTAATATGAGAAAACCTCACAACTGATTTGTGATAAAAAATTTGTGTGGTTTATTTTCAAGCAGCAATATTTTATTGTTTATCAATTTGAATTGTTCTACTAAATTGGAAATTCATTCTATTTTCTATAATTTCATATTTTTTATAACTGCAACACTCTTTTTGGCATTAGTCCGTAAAATTTAAATAGCTGAAAAACTCCTCTCCAATTAATTTTAATTTTTTTTAAGATACATATTTTACATTAAGTTGTAAGATCGCCTCTGTCGTGGTACCTTGCTTCAATATCTAGTCAAATCCCAATTCCAAAAAAAAATCAAAAACTTCGCGTATAAAAGGTCCCACAAAATTCCTCCAATCAGATTGGTAGTCTGAAGCTAACAACTTCACTATAAAGCTTCTTTTAAGTCAAGACAAGCTTATCAATCCTTAATCCAACTTTTCATAAACTTGTTATACGAGTAAACCTCAAATGGCACGACCTTCAGCGAGTTTTGGTTTTATCGGTTTCGGCTCTTTTTTGGAGCATCATGTGCTAGATCTTTGAAGAGATTTCTTCATGCATCAATGATGCGTTTGATGAATGTATGGTTCTCAGGTACGTTGACGAAGATCTCTTTTGCGACCTCAGCTCGGCTCTTTTTTTCAAAAAATTTAGATTTTTTGGTACGAGTCTAGCATTGGCGTGCTTCATACCAAGAACATTAACCAAAATGTGGTGAGCCGATCCTCGTCCTCGATTTTCAGTACTGTTTCTGCAGTTTTTTCGACATTATAGTCAAAAGTTATTACAAGAGATGGATATTTCCTAACAGTAAATGCTTCATTGCTAATTTCGAATTCACAACTTGTATGCCGTGATTATATCCAGATTCTCACGAAGTTTCCAATGCACAGACTCCTTAATATATCGATCACACTTCCTTAAATCATCATTTGTCGGAAGGGTCGATTTCGGATTGGTATACTGCCTTAAAAACTGATTGATCAAAATAAGGTTTTTGTAAAGAAAAAAGTTTTATTTGCGATGGTGTTTCATTCCTCATGATCTAAAGTACCTAATTTCACTTTCGCTTGTATGTTCCATACCATCTCATTCCAGTCCAACCTAATTTACCAGATTTCATCCCACACATTGTGAGGCAATCACAGTTGAGTCTCGAAACTTTAACCACAAAACATTTAAAGTGACTAAATTGAGCCTTCAAGTTGGATGAATCCATAAAGCAACGGTATTGAAGTGTCAAATACTCTTACGCTCAAGTGTTTCTCAACTATGCATTGAGCTATGCAAATTCGTGCGAGCAAAGTTATTGACGAGTGTCAGTGGAGGGCGCGTTCGAACGATTAAATTAATTACAAAAACAACATTTTCACAGCCAATGCCTCGCTGAATAATTAAAAGAAAATAAAAGAGTCACACTTACACATACACACACACTCAAGCACAACGCCGAAGTGTAATGAACAGCGAACGAAAGCAACAAAAAACGCTGGCTTTGAGTGGCGCTGATAGCCAATGAAGTTCACGAAAATTAGGGGTATGGTAAACGAGTATCACAGATTGAGTGAGAGAACTCGTTAATGGAGATAGCGCCAAAGAACAACAGCGGAGTGGGGAAATGGGTGAGGAGGCGGAAGTAGAATGCATGAGGGGTAAGTGCAGAAACATGGCCATTCAAGAGCACGGTATATAATAGCCATTTGAACTTTTGTGCTTTTGCTGTTCCTGTCGAACACAAAAGTCCGATGAACAACGAATATGAATGCCACACGACAGATAGATACATATATAGAAAGGTAGATAGATAAACAGGTGGATGAATGGAAAAGTTGGAGAGATGGATGCATGATTGTGCTGGTGAACCTAACAAATTGCTGATGAGCTCATACAAAGGTGAATTGTTGACTGACTCGAGACTCGCTAAAGTGAACATTATGTGTGCACTCGCTCGATCGGGGGCGAGGGAAACCTAAAAAGAACTAAGGACACGGACTTTGGACGTGTTCATAATTGAAAGTGTTGTTGTTGTTGTTGTTGTGGTTGTAGCCATCACCATTGTGTGCTGTACACCAAAGTTGGTAGGTGTTGTTGCGCTTCACTGATTAAAGCGCGCAGCCATAGAAAGATGCCCCACACCACCTCGGTCATAACTTCTCCTTCGTGTAGCGTTCATGGAGCTTAATTGAAGCGAAGTCACTCCGCTTTGGTGGAGTTAAATACAAGCTGCGGAAATATGCTTACCCGTTATATGGCTCTGTGTGTTGTTGATTTTTGTAATTTTTTTTGGCTCGTGGAAATGAGTGCTGGCTGCTTTGATTGAGTTTCTAATTAAAACGAAAATATTTGTTTAGCTAACTTTATTTATTTTTTCGAAGATGGCACCCTCAGGCTGTTTGTGTCAGAAAATTGTTGAAGTTGTTGCTGTTTGTAGTTGAGAAAGGATTGGATGAGGTGGTGTGGGTGATGGAATATGTGTGTCCAAGTTGTTGCAAGTTCAAATTCAAGCAGTAATGTTAGACTTGTTTGAAAACTTAATTTTTATAATTTGGCACTTTTGCGCTTTCAAATATTTGGTGGACACGTTAATCGTAGAGCCTCGAACTATTTTGTGGTACCAGAAAAGAGTTGAAAGTTTAATGAGAAGCTTCTTCATGTACATTTTAGACTTTCGCTACGAACAGGTTCAGGAGACAAGTTGAATTCTGGCTAACCGTTCTTCTATTCCTTTTCAGTAAAATACCGCCTTTCTTGTGAACAGCTACCTAACCAAGGCCGGCATCCCAACGTTTCCGCAGCCGCCCTACTGCCCAGATGTGCCTCTCGGAGCATTTTTTGTATCCTTGCCTGAAAAGGCTGACGAAAGCCAAGCATTTTGAGACGACAAAGGGGATCCAAGCAGCATGCACCTCGGCTCTCAAGGCTATTCCGTAGAATGCCTTCCGCGACGCCTTCAATGCTTGCAAATAGCGCTAGCAGCATCGGAATCGACGCAGAAGGAGCCCATTTTGAAATTCCAAAGTATTTAGACCAAATTTCGAACTAAGTGCGCTAGGATGTCTGTAGAGTAGTATTTACTAGGCAACCACCAGGTATTCGTAACACTAAAAAACAATAACACTAAAAACACAAACACTCCTGAACAAAATTCACAAATTTCTATTCAAACTCGTTAAAAGTCCACTTCATTATCCTATTTTCCATTAAAATGCGTGGAGCAAACATTGCAAAATTCGTAGCGATATAAATTCTCATTTAAGTAAGGCAATATTTCCAAAATTTAAACAACCTCTACAAACTATAAAAATTTTAATTCAAATACCAGCAATTAGCGAGAAATAACAATTTCCATTCGTTGTCCTATTTGGCGCTGAACATTGCCGCTGTTGTTGTGCTGCATACAACCTAATCAGTGTGGCGCTATTATGGAGCTCGCCACACTCCAGAGCCACTGCTGCACTCATAAACTCATTTCAAATAATGTTGTAGCCGCGCTCGAATTAACCGTATTTGGCAAAAACAACGCTGGGGCCACACTGAAAATGGCGTGCATTTTCGACCAACGGCAAATTAGTCGCACTATTTAATTTGTCAATCGCGGACTTGCAATTAATGGGGGGTTTCGTGACACGTGACTGAATGTGCGCACGTTTGAGTGACGGTATGTCGCTGTGTTGGTGATGAAAATTAAAATTGCACAAATATTTTTGTGTTGTTAAAATCGATATGCGATTTTTAAAGTAGTGCGCACATGACTTACTATATTTGTATGTTGTTTGGTAGCGCGTGAGCTGCATTACATGACAAATTGAGTGCCACTGGTGTGGGAATATGAATTATTAGTGAAAACCAAAACAAAATTTGGTTGATTTTGGAATTTCTGCGAAAGAATTTCTGATTGGATTATAATTAGGGTAATTTTTTTTAATATTTGGAAGAGATAACCGAGAAACTGAAATTTATGAGACTTAAAGTATTTAAAATTTTAGTTAAAAAATGTGGCAACCCCTTTTTAATTATACATGAACTTCAATTCTAAAATAATTATTCTGACAATGACAATGACATATATGTACGTATAAAGAACCATCTACATACGCTTGTAAGAATTCAGTATTACTTAATCTTACCATAAGTTCTGTTACAACTTTCGACCTTTGTATAAATGAAATAACAACACATTTTTTATTTAAGTTAATTTTGTTTACAGTGCCTATAATAAATGGTCGACGTTTTCACACAAGCCTTTAAATGATTCGTCCATTGATCAATAGCAGGACGTATAGTTTTTATCACTAGTATACTCGAAGCTGCTCGACCAAGCTTTTTGAAACTCTCCACGATTCACAAATTATGATCCAATCTATTCAAATCTCAACTTCCAGGTGACCAATCATCTGCCACTATGAAACCAAAAATATGAAATATTTGTTTTAAGCCACTTCTGGGTACTTTTTGACTTTTTTGCTGTAGCAGAATCTTGCTGTAAGTTTGAAAAATCACCATCGAGTACACTTTTTTCACAGAAGATCAGGAGTGTCCTTCACAGGAGTAAACTAAGAAGTTCTCTGAGTTTTATTAAGCTGTTATTCGAACATTTTTCTCGATTTTAGAATGGTGGCAACCGATTTAATTATAGTACAAACATATTTCTCATATTTTTGGAATTTCTACCTTGATTTATTAAAATGAACGCATTTAGTGGATACCGTTTTTTTTGACATATTCTACTCGTACATACACCATAATAGTTGGCAACCTTGCGAAAAATAGTTTGATATTCTAGAACTCTGAAACTGTCTATGGAATAGTTGGCACCCCTACCAAATATTTTGTATAATTATGTGTAGCATATTCAATGATCTTGACATGCCTATATCATTCCGTCTACTAAACTCAGCCAGCATCTTCCAAGCGAAAGTACTAACTGTAGAAAAGGTCTGTGGAGTTATTTTGAATAACTACTGGACCATACTGAAGCAAATATACAAACGAATAGTCATACGGTATTGCAGGAATTGTTGACGCCATAGATTAATTTGCAGCGTAGTCAAAATCGCATAAAGGACTTAAGCTCAAAATACTCTATATCAACTCCTTTTGTCCATAACTGGAGTTTCCGGTCTCAGGAACAGTTTCGTCAATAAGAGTAGAAAGGTAGATGGGTTGGCAAAGCAAGGAACTTCTTTAGACGCATCCGAGGCGGAGTTAGTAATATACCCGCTAGGAACAATCAAAAGAATGCTTTATATTTGAACAAATAGCTCAGAACAGATGGTTCTGAATCAATAACAAGATGTGAGATAATAAAGCAGATATGGCCCAAATGTGACAGGAATATAATCAAGGACTTACTAAATTGACCAGGACGTAGTATATACTGTCGTGCAGCGACTATAACAGGGTATTGATCATTAGAAATCATGTGCTAGAAATAAGCTTGTCTTGTAATAATATTTGGCTCAGCTGCAAACTAGAAGGGAACACAAAAATTCATTGCCATTTGCTCTCCGAATACCCACCTCTATCAAGCTCGACGCAAAATATTTGAAACCGCCTAGGTACCAAAACTGGAATGGCTGTCCACAAAAACCATAACGAATGTAAGTACAATGACACGGGATAGTAAGAATATAAGGTCCTATGATAGTGCATCAGAACAGCTTATGCAGCACTAATTGAGTTCACGTTAGTAGCACTCTTACCAACCTATGTGCAGTATCCCTAATACATCAATTGAAAAGTCTCCTGCCTGACACATAGATGGCGCTACTAGAATTAAATCCATGAATGAGCACAGAGAACGGTTAACACAGTGGACACCCAAAAGAGGTTATTACTAATGAAAATATCAAAAAAAGGCCTTTAAATAATGTGGATGACCGTAAAATTAAGTTGTTCCGGATAACTTTATTGGAACTTTGAAGAACGAAATCCCGGAAAAATGGCCGTCTTGGAAGAAAAGGAAAATGTTGCTTCACGAAGACAAATCATCGTGTCACAAGTCAGCGCAAATGATGGCATAAATCATCTGGATCCGGATCCTCCGTATTTTCCAGATTTAGCCCCCAGCGACTGTTTTCTATTCTCAGATCTCAACAGGAAGGGAACAAAATTTCTTTGAATAGAGAGTTGGTCGCCGCAACTGAAACCTTTTTTGAAACAAGAGACAAATCGTACTCCAAAAATGGTATCCAAAAGGTGGAGGGTCGGTATAATCAATTTATCACCATTTAAGGGAACTACATACAAGTATGTTGAATAAAAAAAAAAAACCGAATTTTGCCAAAGAAATGTAATTTCCTATGGAGTTTTATTAAAATGTAAGACAACATTAATCCACACTTTTTGAAACGAAGTTGTCTTCTAATAAATTAACAGTATTTTGTCTAAAATTTAAATTACTTTTTTGTTTACTTTCTGAGATTTTCGAAATCAATTCTAGCATGAGCTCAGATGTCGGCACATATCTGTAAAAATATTTAAATATATATGTATAATTAGCACTTTTAATTAGTATGCGAGTATGTGCCCCAAAACTATTAGTTCGCATGCACTAAATTCCTCAACTCTGTGGCAACACTTCGCGCCACACACACATCCACAGAAACATAGGCGTAATAATTTTTTCGGTTACATAAATGCTCGAGCACCGCAAGTGGCAGATTTGCACGAGAAAAATCACACGAATGTGTAATAAGAAAATGCTAAAACAATCAACTTATATTCACAGGTAGCAAAAGTGCAGCAACACACACACACTCACACAGCGCATTTGTGTGTGTGAGTTTGCTCTTTTCATCGGCGCTTTGCAAATTCTATTTTTATGCATGCTCGCTTATAGTCACATATTTTCGCGCAATGTGCCAGCGCTACTGTTGTACACAGACAGGCGATGTTGCATGCAACATATTGCCGCAACACCGAATGCCAGCGCTGTGAATGATTTGCGGCATCGCATGTCACGTTGATTGTGTTACATGCTTAGCATGCGAGCGAGTATGAATTTGGCATAGTTTTTTTCAACTCAATTCAACACATACTATACATACGCACACATATACTATACACTGAGGATGGAAGCATGGAAGATTGTATGTTAGCATAGCGCCTCGATGCTGAAGTGTGAAGAATTAGCAACTTAGTGCAGCACTCATGGCTAAGCATTAATTACAATTGCACAACAATTGACTGTGCAATCAGTGATGGCAAAACATACACACACACATGTACATATATGCAGACAAACAAACAAGCGGCTGGACCGACATCTCTGTATAGCTGTGGCGCATTAATTCAGAGTATCTAAATGTGCTAATGGCTCGATTGTGGCGCTTAAAAATTATAGTATAAAATATAAAATGGCATATCATGGCGCTGCGCTTAAATTTTCGCTTTTGTGCAATCACTAAATTGCTTGGCATCTTATTAGCGTTACGTGTATTAGCATATACTTTTGTCTTAAGCATTTTATCTACTTGAGATAGTCCAAAACCTTTTTTTTGTCGTCATACTGGCTTAAAATTGCTTTTTATTTAATTAAAGAAGTTCGAAGAGAAAAAAAATATGTGAAAGCTTTTTCTAGTTATAAAAGCTTATGTCACCAAAGCTTTCATATTTCACACTTTCAGCAATTATATCATTAATTTAATTAAAAATAATTAAAAGAAAAAGTTTAACTTACGTCTTCAGTATAGATATTATACGATTATATATTATATTCAGAACTAAGTGAAAAAACGGCTAACCGCTCATACAATTTATCTGAATTACGAAAGCTCTTGCTGGTATGAAGGCTGGTATTTTTAAAGCTTTCGTTTTAAATGAACCAAATATTTTTGAGATTTCCGTTCGTTATATTTTTCGTCAAAAAAAGTTTTTCTGGTTAGCCCAAGTCTATGAAAGATTTTTTGATATTTTTGTCATGAAACAGATTCTCATAGAATCTACTAAATGTTTTTGCATTATATAAGATATGAAAGTTCTTGCTTATATGAAAGTTGGTATCATTAAAGCTTTAATTTTTAATTGACAAATGATTTTTTTGTTATAGAATTTAAACTGACACCAAATTTGTTGGTTTAAACACTTGTTTAATTTAGTGGTTTTATTGGGTCTGCCAATTTTGAGTAATTGACCTGTCAGTCTTTGCTTTAGCAATTAGTTAGTTTCGAATAATGAAGCCTCATGTCGTTCACAACTGAAAGTTCTTATAGGTTCTTAGTGGTGTGAATCGGTAGCGTATCTAAAGCATCAATAAGATAAGTTTGATTAGATTAGATTAGATTGTATGGCTGATCCCAAGAGAAGATCTCGCTTGAACTGAATATCCTTTATAAGATAAAGCACTCAGGTTATTAGAGTTTTATGTCGGTAGTTGCTCAGTACTCATCAAACCAACCCACAATACGACAATTGAGGTCCGGAGCGTTCACACTCCAACTACAGCGCTTCAGCTATAAATTAATTGAGATTATGATACTTGAAGAAGTATTTAGAGATCATGGAATGCTCAAGATATAAACAGTGTTACTATGAAATCAAGATCGTGGATGTAATGGGCCGCAGTCCTGCTTCTGGGTAAGCTGTTAAAGTTGTAGGGCTGTATTTGATGCCTACTCTTGCGTTCTCGCCACGCATACAGACAACTTGGGCAAATCTTATCTAAGATAAGCGGCAGCCAACCCGTGTGTACGAATAGGCCTTTCTGACATTTTTTATGGTGGCCTTGTAAAGGAGCACAAACTCGGTGTGGGAGAAAGGCTCAGTCGGTGAATCCTGGCATTCACTCCAGTCAATGAGCCACAATTCGTATCAAAGCAAAATTTTTCAAACATAACACGGATGAAAAAGAAGCACAGTATGACCAAAAATATCTTCATTGAGCACCTAAAGCGCGCTTATGATAACTGCCCCCGCCAGGATGTCGAAATTATTTGGCGATTTTAACGCCAGTGCGAGAAAAGGAGATATCTTTACTCATAGTACATTAAAACCAAAATGTACTCGGACTGATCGACTTCGCTGGGGCCCGAAATATGGTTGTCTGTAATACTAGATTCCCGATATTGCCAGATCGATTCAAAAATATCACATAAGAATAAGTCCTTTCGATATATAGATTCTATGGTCCAAACTTTTACTCGAAGTTAGATAATCTTAAAAAAATCTCCAGAAAGTAGGCGTACTCATTAACTCAACATTAGTACTCACTTCACCGACTTCACTGACTTATCGCATTTGACAGAGAAAAATGTGTAGGAAAAATATTGGTAAACAATTTGAAGTGGCACAAAACATCAAAATAATAATAAAACAAATAAATAAAATTAGATTCATATAAAAGAAAATTTGGAGTCTTTCGAAATTATTTTTGATTTTTATAAAGAATGGATTTTAAAAGAGATAATAAGCAGACTATAGAGTCAGAAGATGAAACAAAGGATGATGACGAGGACGGCGACTCAAATAGTTCTAGACAAGCTGAGGACGCGGCAGAAGCCGAACGCATCAAAGAAGCTGAAAAACAGGACGACACTGAAGATGATGAGGACTACGGCTTACATGTGGTCTCCAGCGTTAAGGAATTCAAACCACCAACGCCCGTAGTGACACTCGAAGGTACACACACGACAGCCACAACCACCGAATCGTTGGCGAGTGCAGAGAGCACCGATAAAATACACAAGCATGTTAATTTCGAACAGGTCATGGAAGAGCTGGGCATGCCGACGCCGTCGACCAGCAAGGTGGTGGATAATGTGCGAGAATACGTAAAACAGATTGAAAGTCGCTTAGAAGACTATGGAACTGGTGTTTGTACGTCACCACGATATGCGGCAACGCCACAAGCCAGCGCCGCTCAAATTATAGACGTGCCGAGGGAAACGTTGAAATTGGAGACCATCAAGGGAGCATCAGAGTTGAGTTTTACCAGCAAGCTTAGTGACGAGTTTGCGGCATTCACAGAAGTTGAACGTATGGCACACGACGAAGTGGAACGTATTGTAGCGGAGAACATTTCGCCAGCAACGAAGCGTTTGACCGAAAGACCCGACTTTCAACAGGTGGAGCGCGAAAACCAAGAAATCGCCGAACGCTTTCGACAAATAATGGAGATGTTCGACAGTTTTACCAAAAATTTGGAGAGTCTCGAAATGCCTGGGTTACAGACAGCTGAGGAAACTGCCGAAAATGCAACATTGCCATTGCGTAGACGTTTAAGCTTTAAGGGCGTACGCAGCACGGAGCAAGCTAGCGAAGCGGCTGTTAGCGCAGCATCAGCGGGTAGTGTTTCCAATGAATTTTATTTGGAGGTGCACGGTGAAAGCAAAGGCGATGTTAGAAAAGGTAAGATACATTAAAAAGTTGCGCCAAATGAAAGAAAATTTATGTGTCCGTACTTGTAGAAGCAGCAACGGTGCAAAGCAATGCGCATAAATCCTGCAACACACCCAGCAACAATACCTATCCCCAAAAATCCGAAGCTGGCTTGGATCCAATGTACCGTGATATGGCCACTACAATCAGTGGTTTGGAGCTACTTGATGATCGTAAGCCGACCGCTGTAGATCCATCGCTTTATGCAGCACGCATATTACCCGTGCAGAGTCTCACCACTATTGGCTGTCAAACTTCTACCGACTACTTCGCAGTGCAAATGTCTCCGCTGGAAAACAGCTCTTATAGTCGTTTACCTTCCTCTATAGCAAGAGATCTCTCACAGACAGAAGATGAAATTATCAATGCGCTGATAATTGATTCCAGAACCGAACCACCGACTAGCTCTGCTGATGCAGTCACCACTACCTACAACGACATTACCGAGACCAGCGAGATCAACATCGCACAGTCAAAGAGTAATTTTCCTAGCTCAGCCGGTCAGTCAGCGTTGGTGAAGATACGTGAACCGCCGACTACAGTCGACTTAACACAAGATCCGAATGCACCACGTGTCACCTCCATACTCACCGACAGCGCCGGTCAAGTTGGTAGCACTACCGATGCGCCTTGCGAACGCACCTATCACACCATACACATTGAAGCCAACTCTTCGCCCTCCTCGAGTGTTCTGCGTCGTCCGCCGCTATGCACACGTCTCTGGAATGTCATCACTGATTTTTGTGCCGCAGTCTGCCTATGTCTACAGGTTAATAAGGATTGTCTTTTCTGTTTGGGTTTCTTTATTGCATTCGTTGTGAGCGCTTCATTCTTAACGGCTTTTTTCTATCGTACTTTGAGTATTAATCCACACCTAGTACAAGTGCCAGCAGGTTCACAAAGCTTTGCAAGTCATGCTAATGCATTGCATATCTTACAAAATGACAACACTTTGTATGGGCTGTGAGAGAGGGAGAAGGAGCCCAAAGCTTACCGTTGGAAAGCTAAAATAAGAAAAGTGAAGCATGCTTTAGAGTTTCGGCGTAAGGGAAAGCTTATTTCACTTAAGCTTTCACTTTTCGTAATCATGTGTAACTGCTGTGCTCGTGTAAGCTTTGGTGTGGATTACAAATGTGTTTTATATTCGAGTTTAATCTGCGTGTGCTTTGTAAATGTATGTCTGTATTGTATGTATAATTTTGGTATAAGCGTTTGTGTACTTGTAGCCATGTATATGTATGTATGTATCTATTGTGATCTTCTATATATGCGAATATAAAATCTGTCACATTGTTGAAGTTAAGTTGGTTTGTTCTAATTTGAGTTTTTTTTAAGCTTTAAAGCTTTAGTTCTTACTTTAAAAAAACCACAATTACAAAGTTAGATTGCGAATCAAAAGTGGAATTTATTTCAAAAGCTTTTGAAAGCTTTTATGGAGTAGAGATTTTATGGAACACTTGCTTGAAGATAGTTCTCACGAAGCTTTTTATTCCCGTTTCTTATTTTTCACTAGCGAGTGTAATTTTCCAAACACTCCCGTAATTAAATCAATTCTTTCACAAAGAGAAATATTATTTCACATAAATAATACATTGTAGTTTATCTGCACCACTCATTAATATATTCTCTTAAAGGTATATTCGACTCACTGCCTTCAGCAGCCTATAGCAATGCCAGTGGAGTGCTTTGCTGTTGCTTATAGTTCCCAATGAGAGACAACCAATTCACAGCTGTAACTTTAAGTACCTTTCCAGCACCTAACAATGCATGTGTGTTGTTGTTTGTGTGCGAAAGTGTTTTTGTCTCCACAACAGCACTTCAGTTGTGCTGCAAAGTGAACGTGCCACAGCTAAAAATGAAAAGTTCTCTGAATGGCACGCTTGCTGCCTTTGTGTGTGTTGTGTTTGAGCTCAAGTGCTCGAGTTGCTGAAAAATCTGAAATTATTCGCACTTGCAACTCTGTTGCCAGTCAGTCAGCTTGCTAGCTAGCTTATTTTCAAAAACTTTTCATGCACGTAACACTTCTCTTTCACATTTTTTGGGGAAGCCAAGCAACTCTTTACTTTCATGCGCAGCTTAATGATGCAACAGGATATAGCTCTTCAGTATAATTGGTTGTGTTCATTGTCACTCGGTGTATGCTGTCCAGAGAGATTGTGTCTGAAGTGCTTTCAAGTAGACAAAAATGCATTGTATGATTGAAAGGCGAGAACAGACGCTTTGGTTTTGTTTTTTGAATAAAGAAAAAGTTATATGTAGCACCATAGGCACTTTGTTGTGATTAAATGGTGGTGAAGGGGATGAGGCCTCAGTTTTCTGGAAATTTGTTTTATTTTATTTTTATTTTTCTCAAGTTATTATAGCAACTTTCGAGTTACGAGAAGAAGATTTAGTGTGGAGAAAACATTTTTCCTTCCCATATATAGGACTTTACCAATTGATAAAATAATTATTAACTCAAGTAGACCGATGGGTATTGTCTGAGCTATATAACTTCTTAAATTAGTTTTCAGAATATTAATTTAAGAATTATTTATAGTATACTATATTTCTCAAGACCCTACTAAAAGCTGTTATAGACCAAAAAACTTCGTTCTCCAAGAGTGTATTATACTCCAAACAAGGTGTATTAAAATTGCCCTAAAATTAGTAATACCTCGAAGAAAATGTCGGAGACCCTGCAACATATGTGTTCTATCAAAATCAAGTATAAGTAGGAAAAACTTTTTCATTTAACAAGATATCTTCTAGAATTACTATTCGCGACAACGGATAGATTATCTAAGGAAATTGTTTAGATCGAACCAAATGTACTATATCACATAGCTGCCATATAAACTGGCCGATAGAAAGCAAGTTCTTGTAAGGCAAACTGTTTTATTTGACAAGATATCTCTACGAAATTTGAACTGATGTATTAACCAAAGCAACCCCACATTCTCCAAAGAAATTATTCAAATTAGTTTACTATAGCATATACCTGCCATACAAACTGACCAATCGGACGAAAGTTCTTGTATGGCAAACTTTTTTATTTGACGAGACATCTCTACAAAATTTGGTATAGTTTATTACCCAAATCAGTTCTACATTCTCTGAAGAAATTGATTAGATCGAAGGACTACAGCATATAGCTACCATACAAACTGAAAGATCTAAGGCAATTTCTTATATGTAATGCTTTCTTATTTGACAAGATATGTTTACGAAATTTTGCATGGATTATTGTCTAAGCCACTTTTACAACCTCCAAGTAAATTTTTCAATTCCAACTACCATAGCATACAGCTGTCATATAAACTGACCTATCAAAATCGAGATAATAAGCTATTTAAACCTAAAAGGTAGTTAATATGCCCGACTTTGTTTGTCTGTCAAAGTATAAGTTCATTTCGTGCATCAATCTTGCACCCTATATTCTTTTAAGATATTGATATACCCTTCATAACCTTCTAACATCTTCATACATACACACTATATTTATATTAGAAATAGCGTCACTCGCTTGAATTCGCCTAGAAAGTGCTGCCCATTGATTCTCATTTATTCCTATTACCTGTTTCCGTGCCGCTAAAATATCTATTCCATTAGTTTTGTATTATTCCGTTACATTATGCATTTTAGCTGTATTTCCGACAATCGAAAAAGCATTTGCATTCATTTTTGTTCATCATACGCCCCAACGCACAGCGCCAATCAGCTTTCTTTTGCAACTGCAGTAGGGTTTAGCAATAGTCGCCGCACACACACACACAGTTATGTGTATTTTTTGTGTGTATGTGTATGTGTTTGCGACAATTGCATTTCAAATTTCAATTCATTTGCTTTTCCCATTTCCTTTGCTCATAGTTTTGCTTGGTGGCGTTCCCTTACTCAATGCATTTACTGTAGTAATTTTGTGCTGCTTTGTTATTGTTGTTGCATTGTAATTTTAAAATCATGTTTGCATTGCAAATAACTGCACAAACCGTTTGCATTAGTTAGCAATTTTCTAATTCACTTCTAAATGCATGCTAAATTTTTATTTTCTGCAAAATTTTATCCACAGTTGCATTAACTAGACATTTTCGAATGCATATGTGTGTGGGAATAGTGGTTATAAAAGTTGCTTAGTATCAAAATGTGAGCACAGTGCATTGCTAAAATGATTGCTTGTCTAACGCTTTGTTTACTATTAGCATACACAAACATACTTACACAGAAATTGGTTAGAGATATTTACAAGTAGCGTTATTTCTGTAAAAAAAAGTATTTTGTATCTACCGTTATATATTTTTAGTACTTTTAAAATAATACCTTAACTTTTTTCTAGAAAATTTAGCATTTACTGTTCTTTAACTGCTCCACGAGGTCTTTAATTGACACTTATCCTCCATCACTAGCCACAATCTGCCCAGCACACGCCCACATATTTAGTTGAGCAGCCAAAAACAGCTTCTATGCTCTCATTCACATCAATAGACTATAAATTGTTGCGCTAATCACAGCCGAAGGTGCCATTAGCAATAACTTCTCACCTATGCGAAAAGTTTCTAAGTAATGCAAAAAGTAGAAATCCACTAAAATATTGCATACTTATAAGCGTATATGCTGCAGCATTAAGCGCTGATAAATGACCACATCGAAGTGAATAAATATAGAGCTTATACTGCTGGTATTAGGCGAAAAAATACTGGAGTGTGCCGCTTAGCTACTGTTTATGCTGCGATAGCTCGAAATTTATGTGAAATGCGAAAGCGCCAAAAAGTATGTGTTGAACAAGTAAGGAGGAGCTAAGTTCGAGTATAACCGAACATTTTATAGTATTTTAACTTGCCTAAAGCCAGAGAAGTACCTTCACATATTGACCGATATGTGCGGTATAAAGCCACCCGAAAGTCTGAAAATCTTTATAATAGGTACATATATAGGGTCTACAGGAAGTATTGACCCTATTCAAGCCATTTGTAGCACAAAGGTATATTACTATCATGAAAAGATTTTCTCGCAATTTCAAATCGTCTCGTAGTACTGAGGATTTACATATGTATATGTACCCCATAACTATCTCGCTTAGTATTAAGCGATCCTTACAACTGATAGGGTAACAAAACTACCTCTAGCAACATGTTGCGAGAGTACAAAAATAGTAGAATACTAAATTTCCGATACATGCTTTAACGGTAATGCTTACTAAGTTAAATTTCACAAGTTCTCGGTTCTTATAGTAAAATATTGGTAATATCACCCATTTTGGTGCATATTATTCTCTTCTTTCAAACTTTGTCTCAAGTTCTTAAACTGTGAATTTCTCATTTTTCCCGCTTTCTTTGCAAAAGTCTCCCTTTTAAAGATGTCTAACAGCATGTGGTGTTTGCGAAAAAACACAACAGTGTATCTTTTGTAAAATATGTAGATAATATAAATTTTATTTTCTATTCCATTCACTTTGAATTCAATTGAATAGAATTGAATTACATTTTAGTTTGATTGCCGTTTGGTAAAATACACATGCATGTGTGTAAGTGTGCATGTTGCAAAGAAAGGGTGGCAGAATGTCTCAGCTGTGGCTGCAAAAAAGCTTCAATTTATTTTAATTTTCTAAGTGAAATAAGAAATGCTTTACACATACTATAGCGCAAAAAGATGGAAGTGATATTGAAGTGATGCTGTGTAAATGCATTCTTTTTGTCGTTGAAAGCATTTCTTTAATAACAGAAAGAATATATTGATTTAGAATTTTAATTAAAAATAGAGAACATTGGTATAGATGCATTACATTTTTCGGAGTTTCTTTACATAAAGTCAAGTTAAGTTAAGTTTAGGTATGTTATGTTAAGTTAAGTTATTTTTGGCACAGTATGAAGCAGTTTTGCTAAGCTTCTTTACGTTAGTCGATCAAAGTGAAAATAAGTCAGGTTAAGGTAAGTTAAGGCAAGTTTTTTTGAGTTAAGTTAGGTTACCGTTACGTTAAGGTTACGTTAAGTTAAGTTTAATTATCTTTGGTACTAAGAAGTTGGACTAAGTTTCATTACGCTAAGTTAATCAAAATTAACTTAAGTAAGGCTAAGGTAATTTAAGGCAAGGTTAAGGCTCTAAGTTAAGTTTTGGTACAATTAGGCAGTTTATATTTCTACACATATAATGTTAAGTTTGTTTAATTTAAGTTAAGTCAGATTAAGGTTACGTTAAGTTTAATTATGTTTGGTACTACCCAACTGAGCAGTTGAACTAAGTTGCACTCCGCTAAGTTAATTAAGGTAATCAAGTAAGTCTAAATTAGAAAAAGATCAGTAACATTAAGTTAAGGAAAAATTTTTTATAGTACAGTTAGGTAACTTTACTAAGTTTCATTAAGCTAAGTAAAGTTAGGTTAACTTAACTTGGAGTAACGTAACTTTAAATTAAGTGTAGTACAGTACAATTAAGGAAATTTACTAAGTTTTTTTTAGGCTAAGTTAAGTTAAGTTAAGATAAGTTACATTTCTCAATACAATTAAGCACTTTAAGGATGTTCCTATATATTTAACGTTAAATCGAGTTGTTTTGTTCAGAACAGGTTTAGGTGAGCTAAGTTAAATCAAGGCGTATTAGGTTAAGTAAAGTTTGTTTATTCAACACAATTAAGCATTTTAAGTAAGCTTTTTTACAACAATCGAATAAAGTGAAGTTACGTGAGGTTCACTTAGAGCAAGTTACTATATTTTACATTTGGCACCGTTTTGTTATTTTACTAAATTTCTATTTATATGTTCTACGTTAAGTAAATTTAATTATGTTCTTTATGATACAAACAAGCAATTTGAATAAGCTTCATCACGCTATGTTAAGTCAGATTTACTTAAGGTAAATTACGCAAAATTAAATTAATTTAAAATTAGTATAATGCTGTTACGAAATTGGACTAAGAGATTTTTTATGATAAGTCGGGCAGAGATGAATTAAATAATCTTAAGTTAAGTAAAAGTAAGTTATGTTGTTTTATGTTTAGTACAGTGCGATTTAAAAATTTAGTGTTCAGTTACGTTTAGTCATGGTATGTTAAGTTGTGTTAAGTTAAATTAAGTTAAGTCATGTTAGGTTAAGTTGTGTTAACTTAAGTGAAGTCATGGTATGTTAAGTTAAGTTAGGTACAATGAATTATCTTATGTTACTTTTTTATGCACAGAAACGCTTTCTAACATACATATATGCCTTAAATTCAGTAGTTTTAAATAAATAAAATATTCTGTGCCTTTGTAATTTTTATTTTTGGCAAGTAATTTTCAATTTTCACACCTCGTTTGGCATTACGATTCTCAACAATCCATATTTCTTAATTTTTGTTTTTTATTTCAGAATTTTACTGTTTTCTTTCTCTTTCTGTTCTTCGTAGTCATAACAAATGTGTATGCTATTGAGGTAATGCTTTAAGTATTTATTTGGATTACAATAAGATATGATTCCAAGTAACTAACAGTTCACAAAATAAATTTTGTTTATTTTACTCCATACAGTTTAACTGTGAATTACATTGAAAATTCAAACTGCACGCATTTGACAGCAAATTTAGCAGAAATCAATTATTTTATGAAAATTGGCTACTTTAAAATAGAAAATCAATTCATAAGAGACTCGTATATTAACACTTAATAATAGTATGTAATAAATAAATTGTGTAAAAATATTAGTTTATAAATTGTAATTGTAAAACTGCTTGCTGTATGAGATTGTTTTTTTTTTGAAAATCTAATAAAAGTTGAAACTTTAAACAAAATTGAAAATTGTAGTTTTGGGAATTTGTATTGAATTAGTACCAAAAATTTCCAAAAAAATTTATAATAGAATAGAATAGAATAGAATCTTGAAAAACACAAAAAAAAACACTTCTAAATATTTGCAAGTTTCAATGTAAAAAAAACTGAATGTCTACGCTGCTAAGCTCCTTAGCAATAGCTTATACCTAACAGCTTGCTTAGCGACCTAAATGCGCTCACAGAGTACTTAAGTACGTAATATTGGCATGCATTTGTCTGAATTAAAAAAAATATATATTACAATACAGTAGTTTTTTGAGGTAATAAAAAATATCTTAGTTATTATACAATGACTTTCAATGCTCTCACTTTTCTTCTTTCATAATTGTATATATATATTTTTTTTTATTTCAAAAATAACTGCTTATTTAATATAGTTTAATAGCAAATTAAATTTTCATCTGCACTTTTGGCTGACTAATTCAAATAGTTTAGCTATTATTTGTTCTATATTTTGCAGCTACGATATCTGAAGGGCGAAAACCTAAAGCCGTATTATAAATTACTTAATAAATTTTCAAAAAAAAAAAAAAAAAAGAACAATCGTTAATACGGAGAACAAACACAAAAAATTTTGTAAACGGTTGAGCAACAAAAATAAAATAAATAAATAAAAAGATATTGCGAAAAAAATTGTTGAGGTGTGAACAAACAACTGGTATAAATTGGAAGCAACTGGTACAAAAGCAATAGAATGGTTCAATAAATTAAAGATGAGTTACTTCTACCCAATACTTCATGGATACTAACTAACTAGACAAATAAGCGGCTTTCATACTTGAATTGTGTATAACTGTAAAACGCCGGTATAAATATAACAAACTTAAATAAATAAAGGAATATAGGATACTGACATTAATATAAAAAAACGGTATAAATATATTAAACTGATATAAATACAAAGAAATCGTATAAATGTAAGACACTAATGTTAGGCGCTTTCATTTCGTAATTCGTGGATACTAACGCATACCCCGTTATATAAGTATTTCGTCAAAATTATTTTTTTTTTGTTCAAGTGATTCAAGGTTGAAATTTAGAGCACGATACAATTGTAAAATTATTTTCTCAAAAACTACTGGAGATAAATCGATGAAATTTTAAAATATTGCGCTAAATAACCTATATTTCAAAAACCTAAATAAATATTGGTCAACAAGTAGTTTACCCAGATTAATGACGCATTAGAATTTTTTTTTTGTTATTTAACGATAACGTTGAACTGGTATAAACATTAGAAACTGGTATAATAAAATAATGATAGAATAGCAACCAAAAACAAACGAAAGAAATTCTCCGAGAAACAAAACACAATAATTTTTTGCCTAAAAGAGTTAGATAATTATAGATAGCTGCTTTCTTGGTACCTATGTACCTACTCGTACATAAGTCTCGTACAATTGTCACTTACAACCAAACTCATAATTTTTGCTTTTATCGCAAAACAATAATATTTTTTACGACATTTTTCATCACACTACTACCTCGCGATTTCATTGCAATAAATCACGTTTTTTCTCTCCGTCTTTTATTCCCCCACCAGCATAATACACAGTATCTGAAATCACAACGCCAAATGCAACCGAGCATTACAATTACCCACTAACCGAATTGTAATGATGATGATGATGACACAATTACCGGCTCTAAAAATTATTACTTAATGCATTTTCATGCTCTTCGCTGCATCTTGCAATTAACAACGATACCGCTTTCCACCTTCGGTACAAGTGGCACACACACATACAAACACATACAAATACATGACTATTGGTTGTAAGCAGTGCAACAAATTTGGAATGTAAGCAATGAGCGCATATTGGGGGCTTGCAAGTAATGCATCAGCAATAAACATAAGTCCCCACATAGATATGCTACATACATACATACAGACACCTACAAAACAGGTGCCCATAAAACATGAAAAAGCGTGCAGTGGCCCCTTCCAGCTGTCAGCAGCTAATATACTATATATATTTTTTTTGTTGCTTGCTTGATGTCATAACAGATTTTCGTGCAACATTATTTAATTGTTTGTTGTTGTTTCTTTTTTTAGTTTGCTCAGTTTTAGTTGCGATTAAAGATGCGATTTTCACTGTTGACAACTTCGGCAGATAGGCATCGTCTATATGTTGTTATTGTTATTGTTAGTTGTTGTATGCCATGAATTCGTGAATGCATTGAATTGCATGTCTGTCACGCAGCGCCAATGACAACACCGGTTCAAATAATTGTGCTTAATTTAAAATTAGTCTCAGTAGAGACATTATGTGTTTACCTTAATACATAAATTATGTCATAAAATTAGGTCGATAATGAGGGTAATGTGTTTCGAAATCTTTTTTCTTAATATAACTTAAAATGTTGCGAAATTCGCTGTTAGAAAAAAATATGTTTTCTTTTTTCAGACTCCTCGATTTGCTAATTTGGCAAAGTTATTATAAGAGACTGACCTCTTTTTTCAAAAGTACACTATATTACTATATGATCAATATTGACCCGGACTGATATATATGAAATACAAATCTTTATTCTTACCTTCTAAATAGACTCCTGAGTCTATAAAAATATGCCAATGCTTAATTCAATTTTCATAACGCTTGCTATGGGTCTCATTTAGAATGGCCTCCAGTACTCTCAGCGAAATTTATTTTTTCGGTTTCTGGTTTGAAGCGCCATTCGCTAGAATGTTGAATAATTTCGACGTCATATTCATAAACCTACGTCTACTCATGAATAATAATCCATTCAATAAATATAGGGTCCCCAGCTACATTGTCAAACATTCTCTACGACCTCTACGTCGTCGTTTTGAAAAAGATTCAGGTCTTTTAATATGAGTTTAGCACTGATATATTTCATACCCAAAGTATTAACTGAAATGTATTGAGTCGATCAATAAGAGATGCTGACATCTTCTGCTATCTCTTTGATGCCATCACGATGATTTCTAAGTACTGCTTCTTCATTTATTTCAATGTTAACGTCAAAGTTTATCGTAATATATGGATAGACGACTCGCTTTAGTCTAGTTTCGACGACTAAAAAGGTTTTAGATACACGGAAAGAAACGCACGAAATTTAAATGGACCAGTTCAAGACAAAGAGTAGATGGGTTCAGCTCAGAAAACCTCTACGCAACCAACGGAGAAACCTTTAGTTTCAGTTAGAGTTTTCGTTCACTATTATGTTTATAGTAAGTGGAATGAATTTCAGACCGTCCCTAAGAATCCTTTTTCATACAATCACCAATTTGATAGCTTTTTTCATGTTTTTTCTACCTTATACTTGCCCCTACTCTCACAATGGGTTTTCTAACGGACTCCTTACATCGTCAGATAGCCACTCTACTCTATCTGTACACCTATTCGTAGATTTCAGGGACTTTATTTTCCTCCTTCTTCTTCTTGACCTGCTGTCTTCAAGGTGCGAGTCCAATAGAATGCTTCTTGATCAAAACCTTCGCTGAACTATTCTGGGAGTATGATAACCAATTGAGAGAACTGATCTGTAGTAAACGTAGGAACACGAAGAAGCTCCGCGTACCACCAGCACTGGCTTTTACTCCCATTTAACTCACACTCTCACCTTCATTTCTTAAAGTGACAAGAATTTTTGGAAAATCTTCAAACTGCACTTTCATACTTTGACTCTACTTAGAGTTGCTTTTTACCTAATAGGTTTACTTCATAAAGAAAAGACGTAATTTGTCACGCTTGAGATGTACACTGAGGTGTGCTCCGCTTTCTTCAACAATTTTCTTCAAAACTTTCGCTTTGCAATTTGGAAAATTTGGGCGACCTTCATAGTTTTTCTCGATTTCTCTCACATCAAATATGTTAATAAGATTTATGTATACACATGTGCAGTAATATTTCTGCGAGTATCAGCTCACCTACATAAATATGTGCATATACGACTATATTATATTAAGCGTAAATAGTTATCTGACAGTTGCGTTGACATGCGTCAAATACAGTTACGCAAAAATTACCAACTAAAATATATTACCATAAACTTTGGCAACACGCATGCTTGCATGCATAACCGGGCTAATATTAACGTATCTTCACATATACATTTCTTATATTCCATATGTATACGTATATATATTAGGGGTGTGACCGATTTTTATTCCTCAAAATTTTTTTTTGTAAAATTATAGAAATATTAAAAAAATAAAAAATACTTTACATAAATATATCAAAAAATGTTAAAATATGTACCAGATTTAAGTTGGTATTTAAGTATCCGGAAATTAGATCTTGATTCGACAAATAGCTTAAAAGATATTAGCGCATTTGCAAAAATCTCGTAAAACTTTTCAGAGTCTGTTAGGAAAATTTATCTAAACGACAAGAGTGATTGCTTGAAATTTTCTGGCAAACTTTACAGATACATATATTTGAAAGGTAATGGTCGAAGGGATAAGATTTTTAATAATAATTTTAATTCTTATTCTCAAAAAATAAAACTTTTGGTAACCGGAAATTTTTACAAAAATTAAAATTTGATCGAAGTGCTATCATTACCTGTATTTATCAATTATAATAACAATATTGTTTGAATTCTACATTTGAGATGATTTAAATTAAAATACAAACTCAAGCTTTTTCAAAGCTCCTCGTGAAAATTGGCTACATGGTCAAGGGAATCAAATCTTCACCCCCATCAGCACTAAATTCTAAATTTTAAAAAGCACAGAAAATACTTCTTCCTATCTCGTAACTGGATATAACCCATTTATTAAATATTGCATTGAATTAAGTCTTTTCCAATATTTTACCCAATATACGTTTTTTTTTAACAAAAATTGTTAAATATGTGGCAGAAATTTCAAAATAGAAAATACCTCAAACTATTTTTTTCTTTTTATACAAAATTTTTAAATCTCCAACAATTTTATTTTTCGGAAATAGTAATACCCCTAATATGTATACTATAACCAAAGGAAAATTTACTCAAATTACAAATAATTAGTACTCAAGAGGTTAATTATTCCAGTCGAATTGTGACAGCGCGCAATTTCACGCTTCGCATGCGCTTTGTCTGTTTTCACCAAATATTAGTCTGGGTGAAATTAGTAGCACTTTAAGATAGTGCGAAAATATATATATTTATGTGTACGGCAAAATTTACAGAAAAAACTATACAAAAAAAAATTTCAAAAGAAATACACAAAAAAAATTCTTAAATGAAAGTAATGAGTAATTATTTAGCTTTTGAATGTTTTTTTTTTTGTTTTTGATATTATAAATTATTGACTGAACGACTTGGGTAGTTGGTAGCACATTATCTAGACTTAAATTCGAAAATTTGTTACTAAACAGAACATTTTTTTTTTATTTAAATTTTAAAATTTTTTTTGCGTAGAAAAATTTAATACTTAACATGAAGCCACTCTACACACAGTTATACCTTACTTATTATATTTACGGGTATGTGTAATAAATATGTGATATATCAATATCAATCAGCTGCAATTTTGTGTCTGCGAAGCATCTTCTTTCATTTCTTGTCAATAATAAAATTACAAGCTGCTTTTTTGAAATATTATTTTTTTCCTCTTCGGCGCGAACTTTTTGCTTGGTTGATTTTGTTGTCAAAAATACGCTATATGTACTCGTATATATTTCTAGAATATATACTTCTACGTTACATACATATGTATGTTTGTGCCATGGCGTGTAATGAAATTATGACAAGCACAATGCTCGCTGTCGACAGTTGGCTGACTTGCACACAAAGTTGAAATTTAAAACAAAAAATATTAAAAATGTTCATACCATAAATATAAGTACACATACCATGTACATATTTAGACACAAACACAAGTGACACAAATAATATAAAAAATACAAAAATATTCGCATAAAAAGCTGAGACACCCATTAGGCGAATAAACCGAAAATATGTTCAATAAAATTGGCAGTTGCTGAATTATCACATGTCACATATGTTTTTACGATATATTGGGTATAGATAGGTCTATATACATATGTAGCTATTTCAACTTTTAGGTACATATATATGTACATCTATTATTTCGACTAAATCGCGAGACATACATGTTGGAGTCTATTGAGTTTGTGAAAAATTAATCTAAAGGAACATGTTAGAAATTATCTTTCGCCTTTAAAAGTCATTAAAAGTTCAAGGCCGAGAAATGCAGAAAGCGGATTTATAAAGAAAGAAGTTCTATGCTGTTGGGAACGACTCTTGTTTAGAATGTGTAAAAAAACTTTTTTAATAATAAAAAGCACGCACTCTCTTAGTGAAAATATTATTTTCAAGTCAAAAAATCATATTAAGAGAGAGAACAGTTTAAATAATTTTAGTTTCAGAGCAATGTAAATTTTTTCAAAATATATATGCATGTAGTTATGCCTAGTTTTCGACAATTTATCGCACCATAAGCATATTTTTATAAGGCTTGATTTCAGGGCGCAAAATATCTAAAAAACTTAAAAAAAGGCTGCCACTTCAAACTAAAATCCAAATTCTGTGAACAGTAGCTACATAAACATTCAACGGGTACATGTAACAGATAAAATATGATTTCATTTAGTTTGATAGAGTTACCACATGACTTGAAATAAAATATATTTGTGATTGAAGATAAAAACTTTGCCACTTAATGTAAATACAAAACTTAAATAATTTCCAAGGCTCTAATTAAGTATGTAAATGGGTAAGGTTGCCACCAGATTTTAATTTTATAGAAATATTTTGTTAAAATAAAAATGAATATGAACTAAATGATTGATTATACTGCAATATACACCATGTTGCCATATTTTTTGAAAAGTAAAAGCTAAATATGTATTTATGTAAAATCTAATGATTGGAAAGGAATTTTAATTATTACATTTTTTCAAAATTAATGATAGTTCGAGTAATTTCAATTAAATATTTTAAATACAAAAGTTGAATTAGAGAGGGTTGCCACCCGAATGAAATTTGTATATAACTATTTATAAAAATAAACGGAGGTTCTGAGCAAAATACCGTTTATTTTAAAATTATGATTTTACGATGTTGCCACATTTTTTGAATTATGATTGAATATTAATGAAGGAAAATTTTTTTTATTAATTTTTTATAATATGAAATAAATTATTAATATGAAGGAATTTTTTCAATTAAATACCATAAGTTCTAAAGTTTAATAGAACAGGGTTGCCACCCGTTTTATATTTTAACATATGTGGTTGGAACTAAATGTACTTTATTCACTAAAATATTACTTTACAATGATGCCACATTATTAAAAATATACAAATTCAGTACATGCGAGAAGTGTAATGATTGAAAAGAAGCTTAATTAATTTTGTCTGGCCAAAATTTTTTATAGGGTCGATTATTTTCAATTAAATGTTTGGAATTCAAAACTTGAGTGGGACAAGGTTGCCACCTTATATAAATTTCTATGCAACTATTTTCTGAAAATAAAAGTGGTTATAAACTAAATACGTGTTATTAACAAAAATTGGATTTTGCAATGTTGCCACATTATTTGAAGTACAAAAGCTAAATATTTATGTGAAGTCTTCTGATTGAAAAAGAGTAATCTTTGTCAAAATTATTGAAAGTTTTCAATCAAATATTGTAAATTCGATGGTTGACGGGACAGGGTTGCCAGCTAAATCAAATTTTTATTTAATTATTTTAAAAAAATTAAAAATGGTTATAAAATAAAAACTAAAATAAAATTTTTCGAAGTTGCCACTTTTTTTTTGAAGTATAAAATTTAAAATTTGGGAGCAAAAAGATTCTATTTCCAGAAGCTACAATTATCAAGTTAATGATGGAAAAGAATTCTTATAGTTGTTTGTCACTGTTTGTTTTTTGTTATTCATGATTATTATTTGAATATTCCAAATCCACTCTCAAGTGCTGTTTTCTTATCTTGAGTTACATATATCTACAAATTTCAAACAAAATTTACAAATATAAATACTTCGAATTACGTAATCCCTAACAACATTTTATATGTATATATTATTTTTTTGCATTATTCTCCAAATTGAAAAGAATAAAACGAAATGAAATGAAAATTGTGAGTGCCATAGCCCAGCGCTTGTAATCTGATCGCGCGTGTTCAGTGTCGGGTCTGATGTGAAAGATGTTGCTGTGACCCGCATTTAACCCAACAATGCGCCAATTCATATGAAACACATAATAACAGCAACAGAACCAACAACAACAAACAAGTAGCAGAATAATAAGACAATGCTCCTGTAGTCATATGAACGCTCTTACGACTACATAAGAGCATGTCTGTAGCGATGCTTGTATAATTTAAGTCGCCTGGCCAGTAATATGGGCACGTGTAATTCAATGCGACTGCAATTTTTTTTTCTCATGCCAACGTTTGCATACCTACATGCTTATATAGCGCACCAAATGTGGGTGAGAGTGGCCAGTAGGAAAATTAGAACTCATGTGATTATAATAGTTTACGAAATTTTGCTGAAGAGTTCAAATAATCGCATTTGGCTGATCTTTAAGACCAAAAACAAAGTCAGTTTCGAAATCCAACGCAGAATAACTCTTGCCAACTACTTCGGACTAAGTAAGCAATTGATAACTAAAGTCCTCTCTCGACGAACAAAGACCAAACTCTATAAGTCACTCATTATTCCCGTTCTGCTATATGGTGCAGAGGCTTGGACGATGACAACAACTGATGAGTCTGCGTTGCGAGTTTTCGAGAGAAAGGTTCTGCGAAAGATTTATGGTCCTTTGCGTGTTGACGATGGTGAATATCGCATTCGATAGAACTATGAGCTGTATGAGATATACGACGACATTGACATAGTTCAGCGAATTAAAAGACAGCGGCTACGCTGGCTAGGTCATGTTGTCCGAATGGATGAAACGCAATAACAGCGAGGGGAAGCAGAGGAAGAGGAAGACCTCCACTCCGTTGGAAAGATCAAGTGGATACGGACATGACTTCGCATGCAATCTGAATTTGACACCACCTTTCGAAAAGAAGAAACGTCTGGCGCGATTTCTACGCCACTAAAGAAGAAAAAGTACAATTTTGCAAATTCTTGAAAATCTTACAAGGAACAGCTTGGGATTTCAGAGCTATCAACTTTCTTTCAATATTAACTAAAAACGGCTCTTAATGTACACAAAAATTATCGGCAAAACAAAAAAAGGCATGCCCTAAACTCGCCTGCGATTTCCATACAAGGACTTGAAGTGGATGGTTCAGCTATATACTCTAGCGGTCCCATCTCAACAATTTAGTCGGAGATTGTAGCGATGTCCGAGATAATATTATATATTGTGCCGAATTTCGTGAAGAAACCTTTTCAAATAAATAAAATTCCCTTAAATTTTGTCGTTCAGTTTGTATGGTAGCTATATGCTAAAGTGATCCGACATCGACGATTTCCACAAGTGAACAACTTCTTTGGGAATAAAGGACGTGTGCAAAATTCCAGATCGGTACCGTAAAAACTTATATACAAATGGATAGACTCAAGAATGTTCCCACGACAGTCGGGTCTAAGTAATCTAAACAGACGCGGATTTTTATCCGACCAAGGACTGTCAATTCGGCACTATTCCAAGAGCTTACTTCAGAAATGTTTTCTGCAGTTACAACAACAACAGCGAAACTTCTCTCTGTACAGTTAAATTTTTCCTACAGGGCCAACCTCAATTACTTATATAAATTTGCATGCGAAAGTGAACGCAAGCAAAAAATGTTACGTATGTAGATTCCAGAGAATTTCGCACAGAAAGCATACACACTGCCACTGGCACCGCTAGCCAGCGAAGCGTTCTGGAGCTGACTGCAGAAATATGGTGGTCTCATGGCAATATACGGCCGTGTGTGCCTGCAAGTGACTTACCTACGGTGCATGCCGATAGCCACAAAGTTACGTAGCAGACAGCAAGACGGCAAATAATGACGTCGGCTCCATATGCGTACATGCACAGCAGCGCTTACTTAAAATAATTACATATACGTAGAAGAAGAGTGGACATTTTTATTTCTTTTTTTTTACTGTTATGCAAACGTAAGCATTTTTAAGACGTGGCAGTGGCAGTTGCTGTAAAAGCACACACACACACATACACACAGCTGCGTTGTAATAAGCGCATTCAATTATTTATTGGAACCAGCTCCACAGAAAAATATCAATTATTATGTAATTTTTCATTCTCTTTGAGCGCCGCCCACCCCCGACCACACTAGCTGTGGCTTTGCACTGCTTTTGTGAAAATAATTGCATGCAAGCAATATAAATGACATTTATTTATTTTTGTGCGCCTACAATGGCTTTCAGAATCGCCACTGTCACAACTCATATCTTTGGCTGTGGCTGCAGAACAACTACAACAACAGCAACGCATTAATAAGAAATGCTGGCAATAAAGTATGTGTCTGCAAAGTTTCCGAGCAAACAACGAGCGACTCTGACGGCATTTGGTATATGAATGTATATGTGTGTGTGTGTGGGGCCACAGCCACAGCCACCGCTGTCGCATTTCGCTCGTTTGGGCAAGCTGCCAAAGCCAGAAGATGCCACTGCACTTTCTTTACAAAATTTCAAAGTCACCATTTAACAATTGCCTCCAGGCGCTGGGAAAATTTACTACAATTTCGGCACAAACGTAGAGAAAACCCGTCGCACAAATAAAATGAAATAATGATTTACCCACTGACTAACTTACTGCTGCCACAGACACTCGGCTGGGTCGATTGCGCAATTCACTTTTGTGTCTTGTTGTTGTTGTTGTGCTTATTGTTGTATTTGCATTTTATTTGGGAAAAGAAGCAGCGAGCGCTACTTCTTATTACAATAGAAATAATGATATTCGATGGGCCAAAGTGTCAGTCGGTTGCATGCACCTGAACGCGGTCGCACAATGTGTGTGAAGAGCGACGCGGCCACTTTGTTGTGGCTGCCGTGAGCGCTGAGTGGCGCTCTTTGTGTGCGGCTAAAGGCAATTACGTATTTCTTGGGTTCACCTGTTATGTCAGCGCAAGAGTGAGCTGTGAGATAATGAAAATTTGGGTAAACAAAATAAAAATTAAAATTTTGGGTCTTAATTAATAATTTGCTACACATTTCGTTAGTGGCTCAAGTTCTCAGCGGGTTTATAAATTGCATGTTATGGCTTCTGTCTGAATTGAAGTGCTTTCAGAGAGTCAATTCTGTTGGGGTAACGGTACTAAGTGTTTTCAAATGCAAAACGACTATTCTCTATAAAAATTATATTAGAACAAAAAAGTGTCATAAAAAATTATGTTAGGTTAATGCAAAATTGACAAATAAAACTTGGATAGATATCCCTCCCTTTTGCTACCTATGAAAACACTTCTTATTGATCGACGAAGCCTTTTGAACTTATCTCAAAGTTATGAAGGTGGTTAATATCAGTCCTACTCAATTCACTAGACGCATCTATAGAGATATTTTAATTCAGCTTGGCGAAAGCTGAACAATAGAGGAGAAAGATACAACATGATTCTATCTCGCCCTTTTCGATAGAAATTTAACTCAGAGCGTTCGAATAAATATTTAGTCGCAGCGGCAGTGTCCATTTAGAACACCTACAATTGCGGCGAGATTGACTGTGTTAAGTGCAAATATTTACGAGGACTTCTTATGGTGCACTTTGGGCCAGAATGATGTCGCAGTCGCACAAGCGCTGGTTGTTTGACTTGCGCTTGCTGCGCTCATTGGATTTCCATAATTCCAATATTGGAACGCAAGGGGACATTGGAAAACCGACTCGCTTCCAATAGTATAAAATTGGGATAAGGGTGCACTTCCTAACAAACTCATCGGCTTTGCAGTTTCCGGCGACTCCGCTGTGACCGGGCATACCAGTCTATTATGCAAAAATCGTCAATCTACTGCTAATGAGGTGAAAAACCGCTTGGCTAGTTTTGAGCGCACAGTCACTGAGATCAAAGTCAGTACAGCCGTTCGGCTGAATGAGCAAATGAAGGAGACTATAGTATATCTAAGGGGGGTAAAAATTATTAAATATTATTTTAGAATACTATCCTAAGTTTAATTTTGTAGCTTCTTGGAGAAAGTTGTATATTACTGCAATGACAACTACATCTCTTGAGCAGTTATAAGTGGCACGTGTCAGCAAAATTGGTTCAATCAATAGTTTTCTTTCCATATATTTAGTTTAGGTTAGGTTAGGTTAAACTGGTAGGCAATAAGCCACGCATAGGCCAGTTTTGGTCCTTTGCGATACCAGAAGGAGTTCAGTTCCTAGGTCCAAAAGAAGTAGTCATTATTTCTTTCTGCGGCCTCACTATCGACACCTTCTCCAGTGTGTCATACATTTGGGACCCCAGATGCTTACAGTGTAGTCTTGCCAATGCGGGACAAATGCACAAAAGATGTTCCACTGATTCCCTACGTAAATTGTATAAAAAAAAAACTTCCGAATTGCTTTAAATAATGGCAGCTGGTAAAATCAATTTGCTTTCTAAATTTATTTTGCTCGAACAGAAAAGTGGATTTGCAACTGTTAGCTTTTATTTTGCGTCAATATTGAAGCAATTCTGAGCTTTTATTTTACTTCGACTATCTATACAGCTTCAAATGTGCGAACTTCATGCGCAAGCGTTTCAATTTGTAAGATGTACTTTTTCACTTCATGACTTATTTCATCTTCATAGAGGACACATACGTTTTCTAATACTATAATCATTCCAAAATTGATGGGTGTCATAACCTCAAACAAAAAAGCTGCTGCATTCACACGCCATTTTATATTTACGAGATATCAAATTTTATGCTATGAACGCTTTTGCTGCCCTTATGCGCTTGGCAACTGCATACGAAGATAGCTGACAGCTACCGGCTAAGCTTTGCCGAGAGCGAAAAAAATCCTTTTCGATGTAATTGGACGCCTAAGTGTTAAAAATAATAATAAAAGTAACAGAATAAGGGCATAAAGCAGGCGACTAATCAAGCTGACAATATCGCAACCCACCCAACAACACACAACAACCAACCAGCAAGGCATAAGCAACAACCCCTAGAGTCAATCACATTACAACACACACACATGCATATACATACATACACATATGGATGGAAAAAAACAAACAATGTGTACGAGTTGGCCGCATGTGGTTTAAAAAGTTTGACTTCAACGCTGATGACGCAGCTGCTGCAGCAGTGGCAGCACACTTTTCTTTCATCTTGCACAATAGCAAAGCTGTTGACCCCCATTTCAGCGGCAGCAGCTACAAAAAGCGAGCTGGCAACAGAACCAAACAAAAAAAAAAAACAACAACAACAATAACATGCAAACATATAAACACAAATAGCGGTGGGAAATCAACGCACGTTGCACGCAATCGCGATAAGCCGGATATTCATTTGCGTTTAGTATGCGTGTGTATGTGTGTGACCACTTTGAGTAATGCAAACAGCGCGCGGCCGAAGGGAGATGAAATAGAGACTGCGTGCAAAAGGCAGCAAAAAAGTACACACGGAAAAAAGCTATAGGGGGAGAAGTAAAGATTGGCAAACAACAACAACAACAACATTAAAGAAGCTTGCCTGGCAACAGCGTGTTGGCAATGCGTCAGCGCATAAAGCTTTTCTACTTTAAATTATGTGTGTTCATGTGAATGCACACCATTTAGTATATTATATATTGAATATACATACATATACATATGTACATATGTATGTAGTTTTGTATATGTGCATATACATATATGGGAGTATGCAAGTAAGTGCGTCCCCTTTTAAAATTCTTTTGCTACCTTTGTGGCACTCACGTTTGGGGTCACACAGCAGTCGATGGCATGCGCAAATTTATGACTGAGTAGATGCTCTGCAAACATGTGCGTCGCAGTTCACGTTTTATTCATTTAATACTGGGGAAAATCTTAGGTTTCACATAGCACATAAATAATATGAAGAAGTGTGGCTTCCAGGTTCAGTTTTCTTATTAAGATTATGGTGCTAAGGAAAAGTTGGTGTGGTAACTTGCTGAAAACCACTGTGCCAGGTCCAATATTAGACTAAGGTTTAAGATACCAGCCGGTGACTTTAAGGTTATTTATTTTTCTTTTTGGTGGTTCTTTGTTTATAAAAAAATATTTCAAAAATTTAATATGAAATCAATTTGCAAAAAAAAAATATATTTTGGAAGCAGATTTAGTTTCGTTAATTGCTTCTGGGGCACATTATATTTATTATCGTCCATTAAGTAAATTAAATGCTCATTATTTTAATTTCTGTGGTCTGTGTCCGATTTTTTCTTGAGTAGATATTTTGACTAATAAATAAATAAAAATAAGACGTATTTGGCAAATTTAATGTATTTTAAGAATCAGGGTCTTATTTAAAAAAAAAAATTTTTTTTTGATCCTGTAGAAAATATACAAGGAAGAATTCCAAAAAAGGTGTCTGGCGGTGGAGAAGTTCCTTCTCCTCAGAATTATCACAAATCCAAACCCCAAAAAATACTTAATATTCAAAAAAATAAATGAAAACAGTAATCGAAGGACTAGTAAAAATTTTATTATTAACAAAATGATGGCTTTCTAAAAAAGTCATTTTGGCGAAAGTTTTACATTACAGCGTTGTTATTATCAAATCTTTTATTTTACAAACATTATTTGACAGCTATATCAAAAAAGTCATGGGAAATTCGTCGACCAGCGCCTGCTAAGCACAAGGGAGGTCACGATGCTAATGGAAATCCAACACGGTTTCATCCCAATGAGAGCAGGGCACCAATGTCTGCAATGACCAGGCACCCAACCGTGTTTGATGACGATATATATTGATGATATCTCTGGTGAGACACACCATGACTAGCGTCTACCTACGTTTATCTAATGCCACCTTAATTGCGTTCTGAAACACACTATACTAGTACAGTAGCCTGAGACTAAGATGACGGAGATATTCTTGAGGAAAACTTTCTCTCTAACCTTCTATCCCAACTTCGACCCTTCCGCGAAAAAGCCCAATAAGTCTCTTCTCCAGCGACTTCTCCCTAAGAGTTATATTATTTTGAATTTTGTGTTTTTGTTTCAAATTGTAAATTTTTGATCAGTTAACTACCCAGGAAACTGTCTCCAGCACGTATGGTGGCGTTGATTATAAGAATAAATTATGAGCAGAGCTGTTTTTGGTTTCATTAGGATATATTGGGAAAGATAATTCCATATCTTCTTATGGTTAAATCTCAATACTTCTTTTTAAGAGCCTTACTTTTCCAGAAGCCTTCTTAGTATGAATCTTTCTTTGGTTAAAAAAATTGCCAGAATAATATGCTCATGTTTTCACGTATAAACCAGTCCCATCTCGGTTGGTCTAAGAAAAATAGGATGCCTCAAGCTTTTTAGGCAATGCAATCACTTTCTAAAGCTGTCAACAATATTTACTTACAATATCTGCAATTGGGAATAATAATATTTCCCCGTTGTAATTGATATTCGTACAAGTTATGGCTACCAAGCTTTCACTAACATCGAAGTGCACTGGTTAGCTTAACAAAAAAACACTAAAAGCTTTCCAAAAGTGCGTTTGTTTGCCATTTTCTAACATCAGTGTAAGTCTTCCATGTTTTCAAGCTCCCTTTTATGTACACATGTATACATACAAGCATATAAACCAACCCTTCTTATTCATGATTTTATTAACAGTTACCCCATTTTATTTCATCTTTATTTGCAGTCACGTGCGTGCAATTGTGTAATGTTCTGAACTATTTGGAAGCAAAATACATGAGCAAAACAAAAACAATAGCAATTGCAACAATATCAAAAAAGGGGATCCAAAAACTAACATACAATCAATCACGAAAAGAGATGGAATAGAAAGAAAACAATGGTGAGTTGTGTGTTACTAAATGTAGCTTTATACTTATTAGTATATTTTAACTTTATGTGTAACTTTTGTCCGGGGTTAACTCCTATATTAAGGAATGGATTTTTGTAAAATTTAGGACATTGTGTCCAATTAGATTCAATTTGCAAGATTTGATAGTTTATATTCATCGCCAAAAAGCAAAAAAAAAAAAATTAATATAACAAAAAAACTAAAAAAATTGGAAAAATTAAATACTAATTTTAAATGATTTTTTCGCTTAATTATAAAATTCATATGGAGAAAAGTGTTGTCTTGAAATAAGAAAACTTTAACTTTTAAAATATTTTAAACGACCAGGTTTACGTAAGATTCGTTAGAGAACTTTTTCTAGAGTATTTTATTTCCTGTCAAATGTATGAAACATAACATTTTTGCAAGTATTTGGCTATGGGTATGAATTTATCTATCAGATAATAAGAAAAAAAGAAAACTGCATGGCGGAAGACTGTCCAGTTTCTTTAAGAGCTAAGAGAGATTTTCGTAGTAATGTCTAAGAACCTACTTTTCAGAGTAAGTAGTATAGGTTCTTTTGACCTACCCTAATATATACATTCACATTAGTAAATGAGGCAGTGATAAAATTATCTGCATTCATGAAACTGCTAAGGAACTTAGTGTTGCATACTTTTTGATGCTGAAGAAAAGTAAATGTACTCCCCACTCTCTAACTTTCTCACACATATGCTCTAAAGTAAGATATATAAAACTGTAAGGAAATAAATCAAATCATATTATTTTTGTTGTATCCTTGAGTTCCTAGCATAATATGCGCTGAGCTAAACTCCGAACATACGCCTGAAAGCATGCTTGTTGCCATGAAAATCTTACATAGAAGCAATACAAAAATAATGTTTTATTTTAATTCTCGAAAGTGGCTTTAATAAAGATTTGCGAAAACAAATAAAATAAATTATAAAAAATGTTTTTTCTAATTTTCATTAAAATTTTGTAATTCAGCCATAACTTATATGAAATTTAATATAGAACGAGTGCTATATTTCATTGGAATAATATTTGCAACAAACATTTTTGCACGTTAATCAAATTTCACAACTTTTCAGCTAAAATATATGTAGTTTGCTGGTATTTGTTTATCCTTACCGTAATAAATTTCTAAGTGACTTTTATTTGGTTGTGCGAGTAGTGTTGCCCATGAAGCCTTTGTTGCATTTATTCAGTTATTTTCATACAAAAACGTGCACAACCATCAAAAAGGCATACTAGACAGAGAGAGAAAGAGAGTTATGCCACATAATTGTGTGGCGTATGCCATTTGATTTGCAAATATGTATAAATAAATTTTCTAAACAATAAGCTTGCACTAAAAGTGAGCAATGGCAGAGAATACGAGCTTGCCGCAATTTGCGCAATGAAATATGAATTTGTGATGCGGCAGCCATAGCAGCAAACGGGAAATCAAATTAATTAATTTTCGTTTTGTCGACAAAGAGTAAAGAAAAATACAAAAATAAATTACAAAAAAGAAAATGCAAATAAAATGTTTATTAAGCAGGTTACTTAATAGTTTCACTGCAGTTAATTTGAAAGTGGAGGGAAGAAATGGAAGAGCTCTTGAGAAAATGGTTATTATGAAGCTAGAAAGTGGTTTATAGGGTATGTGTAATAAATACTCATACATTTATGAAACTTTCTACCAGTTTTCAACCAACTTCCTGATTTTTATTGCATATATTAAGGCGTTCTGTCTTAAAATATTCTTTAAGGGTATATTTTAAACTATATTTTTCAGTCTTATAAACAGCTTGTATTATTCAATAAAAAATCTATTCAGTTTTCTACCAACTTTCCGTTTTTATAGTACAAATTCGTTAGCAGAACATTAAAAATAGAAAGAAACCGTGGGTGTAGCTTGTGTGATGACATAATAAATACTATTAAATTTACAAAATCTTTTACTAGTTTTTAAATCCTTCTAGCCTTTTATAGCATAAATTTAGACGTACAATCTTACTACATTCATTATAAGCAGACTTTAGATACATTTTTTAGACTAATGAGAAACTTTAAGTATGTTATAAAATATTTGTCCAGCTCGCAACCAGCTTCTTAATTTTATAGTATACATTTAGGAGTAGGACCTTAATAAATCAATAATAAATACATTATTATACAGTTTTATTATTCCAATGACAAAATTATAACATATCTAAATACGTTTATGCAATTTTCAAAAATTTTTAGCAAACATTTAGGCGCATAGAATGGATTAATAATAATCCTCCTCCAACCTCACTATAATCTCCTTCTTGCCTTAAAAGCTCGCGTAATGACAGTTAAGAAAGTATGTGTGCAATTGCAGTTATTATTTTCACAATTGCGTAATCTACTTTTAGGCTTCGTCTGCATTAGACCGCCAGCTCAACACACACACATGCACTTTACCTTCATAGCGCATACACACGCTCACACATACTAAAACCATGCGCTTTGCATACAAATTTTGCATATTTGCAGGCGTGCAACTGTAAAATTATTTCAAACTTGTATGAAGTTTCGCAACAATTTGTTTCTTTTCATTTTTTACTTTTTCTGCCTTGCAACTTATCGCCCCCAATAGAGCGAGTTGTTGTGCTCGCTACTTGCTCAGTTCATATGTTGTGCGCTATTGTTGTTGTTGTTGTCGTTTTATTGGCTTTTGTTGCATGCACAACTAATTTAAACCATTATCTTTGCCACATGCCACAAACGCATAATAAACACATAGCATACACGCATGTATGCGGGCTCAGAAATGTAGCTGCGTTGTTTTGCTTTTGCCACATGCCACATTTTGCATGCCACACTCATCAGAAACTTCTGATTTGGTGGCACAAAGTTTTGCAGTTCTTTTAGATGGAATTAAATTGCTTTAAACGGTAAGATACGCTCATGTGATGAATGCAAAAGTGTTGTGCTGGAGGGATGAGAATTTAACTGTGGACCCAAAGGATGAAAAATGGATCACAGACGGTGAATAGTACAAAAATTTAAACGTATAATAATCTATAACTTTCAAACCAAGTATAGCTGGCTCAAGTATTTTAAGTATAGTTACCTTCATTTAGTAAAGATAAATGCAAATCAGTTTCTATTTTCCAAATCCTTTACTTTGTTTCCGTTTCAATCTTTCTCTCCCTCCATTTCTAACATTATATCCATTTATTCTTCAATTCCTATATCTATATCAATATCTATATCCATATCTGCCGCTCTCAAAATCATTTTTACGTCCACGATGATACTAAATACTCCCAGTACTACTATCCCACAACGAATTTTCAAACCGTACTTCATAATACCTTACGACCCTTTCACTTGGTTATCACCTTTTTCGCTCTCAGCCATCAATAAGATAGAGATCTTTTCGCAATAACTTGACAACATGTTATTTTATGAAATATTTATAGATTCGTCACTCTCACTCTCTTCATTGCTAATGCCATTTTATACCGAAATCACACGGTGAACTATTTCTCGTCCAGGTTTAGAAGCACTCCTAAAAGTTTACTATCTTAAAAAGCAACTATAATTATATAAATGCCATTCCACCAAAAACTCAACTCATTCAAATTCAAGTAACTGTAGTAAACTCAAATAAATTCTTGCCGACAACTTTTCCTTTCTCTCTCTCGCAGTTGATCAGTTGGTAGTATGCTTCAACCGTTGAGATGACATCTGAGTGCCGTAAAGTATGCTAAACACTCAAGTCTGCTCTAGCTAATGGTAGGCAAATACTTTTAAAAATGAAATTTTCTACTACTCAAGCGAACAACTTGCTGTTTTCATGTTTAACTATTTGCAAATTTTGCACTTTTGTTTACAAATAATAATGGCGAACACACAAGCGAGTACCCAAAATATATTGTATGTATAAATATTGCATGGTGTTGTTAACATGACAACATATTGGGTTATTTAGAGACTCTATGAGTTCACAGCGCATTACCGCAAGGACGAAGCAAAAATATTAGAACAAACAAAATACCGAAATGCAAACCCAAACTGAGCTCAACTCAACTCAACTCTAACATGGCAAACATTAAAAGTTTCCAATTTTCTGCTCGTTTATGTGTTTTTGAGGTCGGCAGACAGCTTCATGAAAAAATAATCGCTCCCAGTGCACGCATAGCTCCAAGAAGTAGAAGTGGTGCAACAAAGCAGTCCCGAAATATCAATATTTCTGTATGTGTGTGTAGGTGGTCAAACGTAGTAGGCGGATGAGGCCTTTGGTAAGAGATGTGGAGATTTTAAGTCGAGAAAATGTTATTCACTAAATAAAGAAGGAAAAGTAGGCTTGACGCACAGGGTTTAAGAAAACATTAACTTGAAATTATTGTTTCAAGCGAGAAATAAAATTTAGATTCCACATATTTTTATACCCTCAATAGAGTATAGTAAGTTTGCAAGGAAATGGGAAACGTAAAGAAGGAAAGATCGGAGACTGTATGAAATATATACATATGTAAACTGTCAGCGTGACACAAATTAGTCACTCAGTGTTTGAGACATCCATCTGAAAGTTTGCATATATAATTTGTTGAATAAATAACTGCTCATTTGTCGAAACCGCCGATATTGGACCACTGTAGCATATAGCTGTCATACGAACTGAACGATTGTAATTAAGTGCGTATATGGAAAGCTTTTTCATTTGATGAGATACCTTCATGAAATTTGACATGGATTATTTTTCAACGCACTTTTGCAATCTCCGAAGAAATTGTTCAGACCAGATCACTATAAGTTATAGCTGCTATACAAACTGATCGATCAAACTCAAGTCCCTGTACGGAAAACTTTTTTATTTGACGAGATATCTTTACGAAATTTGGCATGGATTATTGCTCAAACTCTATATATCTGACCAATATCGGACCCTTATAGCCTATTGCTGCCATACAAACTGATCGCTAATCAATTGAGCAACAATCCATTCGCATCACTCTTGTAAGGAAAACAATTTTATTAGAAATTATATGTTCACGAAATTCGGCACTGAATATTGTATAAGTCAACAAAAAATTTGCCACCAAATTATTCGGATAAGGTGTAGCTGGTATAATGATCTATATAGGCTATTTTTGTCTTATTAGTTAATCACAATTCGACTTGAAGGTTGCTTATATCAAACAAAGTATCTAAAAAGATTCAGTTATACACATACGTTTTAATATTTAGTATCATAGAGAATCTAAATAATATTATAGCATCAGTGCAACCGAAGATAAGGTTCTTTTTTTATCTAAATTGATTTTAAAGATCTGCATTTTTGAAAATTAGCCATTGGTTAAGCTCTTAGCGACTAACATAAAAATATTTAGCATTCGTTAAAATATAGTTAGTTTTTTTATGAAATGAAAGCATACATATAGGCGCATTGTATTAAATCCCCGGGATACATCTAAATATTAATGCATACTACAACTTTTATTTCTCTCTATCTAAATATTATCTAATAACAGTTGTACAAGTACGTGCGGATGACGGTTTATCATGTGCACAATTATGTAATCTGCTTTTAGGCGGTTTGAACGAAAATGTGCTTCGAATTTTGTGTCTTGTGTTTTATGTATTCATGTGTACACAGAGTATAGTAGAAGATGGAAGAAGTAGATTAAGTTTGACGTAGGTCAAAACTTGTGTTCTCATTTAAAAGTTTTCTTCTTTTCTTATTGAAAATTTTCCAAGTGAGAGGAGGAACAAAATTTTTGATATTTTCTTCTCTATTATAGTGTTAGTTTTCGGCAGTAAGATATCTACTATCTCTAATAGACTTCTCGACGAATTTGTTGGGCTTAGTAAAAGCGTCCAGTATATACAACTATCAATAATGTTGCGCAAAGTTTCAGCAGAATTGTTTATCATCGGAATTATTATGTTCTATCTTGGTAGGTTTTTCTCACAGAAATGTATCTAAGCCCAAAAAAATATTCTTCACTATTAATTGTGACTTTTATGCATATGAACTCACGATGTCCTATGCTTCGAACAATTACATAAATATTTATATATATGTATAAACATATAAGTATTTTTCGAAAATGCAAACACTATTACATATGCATAATCTTAATTAGTTAATTTTTGGGTATCTAACCTTGAGCGTTGATTTTGCTAAGCAATGAAAGCAAAAAAGTCCACTTTCCATTCGAGATTATGCATTCGAATAAAAAAGTATGTTTCCTCTACTCCTGATGTTTTCAGCATAATTAGCATAATCCATGTGCCCGATGTAAGCAGTGTATATGAGTAAATACCCTGCAGGAAAAATTTAAATTAAATAAAATTACTCTACTTGCAACGCTAATAATATTTTTTTTTTATAAAAATCGTGCATCTTCAGCACCTACACAACCAACGTAGTTATGGCTATAAATTTTTGCAGTTCTGCTAACTCTCGTCTCATAAAAGTGAAGTAGCCGCTGGGCACTAGAGTAGCAAAATTATGAAAAAAGTAAAAAAACTGCAAATATGAATAACTAGCACACGCACCAGCTGCAAAGTGGTCTAAGTCAACTTGTGCGAGGGAATTATATTTCCTTTTTTACTCATATTCAACTGACCACTGCACACATATGCACAAAAAGTGAATTATGCTTGTTGCACTCAGCGCTGGTTTGATGATGAAACTCTGGCTGAGCGCACTTAATGCAACGTTTCATAAGCATACATATACATACATATATCTAATTGGACTTCCCTACAAATGGAATGCAAACACCTGAATGGAATAGTTTTCAATTGCCTTGAATTAAAAACTTGAGTTGAAAAATTATATGTACTTATATTTAACATGAAAATATAAGAAATAATAAGATAAGGATATAATCGCCTTTCGGAAACCTTTTTTGTTTAAAAATATAGATGCACTGCCCTCTTCAATAATTTCGAATCGTAAGTAAAGAAAGTTCCTTTTTTGTGTAATTTTTTTCGTTAAGGTTTTTGTATTTCCTAGTCTACTAGATTTGCAGTATTTTTGTAGGTTCGTATAAATGAAAATGGCGGTCGTCGATGAGTTGTATATCCTTGAAATATATGAATCTAGTTTTTTCTACCTCTAAGGCCAGTTTGAACCAATTAGGACATTGTGGACAGTTTGGATCTACACTTACATACAATCTATATGCATTTAATAATGGATCAACTATCAAATGTAGGGTCTTCCGGCCCTATTATATAAAATCTTTTTTTTTTCGACAAAGATTGTGCTTACAACAAGAAGTACCTACTATTTTACATATGTATATACAGATAGTCAAGCTGCTTTGAAATCGCTAAAGTCTTTTAGAGCTTTTTCAACGATAGTTTACGAATGCATTGACTTCTTAGTGGATCTACCATCGTATTTCACGATAAACCTGCATTAAAAGACATAGTAATTTTTTGGTAGCTCTGAGGAAGATAAACTAGCAAAGCTGTCAAAATCCTAGAATTAAGTAGACTCGGATAAAGAGGGAATATATAGTGGCATGAACTGATTATACTACACATGCAAACTATTTAAACTCAAATTATGACGCTATAATTGACCGCCATGTCAGCAGATTGGGAATACCATACAACGATCATTGTAAAAGCTCTCAGGAGATAGAAGGGGAAGAGACTAGAGAATATCTTATATGCGAATGGAAAGCTTTGTATACGAAAAGAATACAGCTGTTGACCGAAGCCTTCTTGACAATGTTTCGGGGGTTGCACAGTTGAAACGATTTGCATTGATAAACATCCTCAGAAGAACGTGGTGGTTGAAATAGGACATAATAGAGTGAGGGTAGTTTAGTCCGGGTGATTTTACGATACACATATTAAAGGCTTAGGTGCATCGTTAGACGTCCACTCTATCTACATATCTGGGCTCAAATATTTTCTACTTTAGAACGTACATGTTCCTATGCAGCAGTTCATAGCTTTCAGTTTGTACTCTCCGTTAAGCAATACTTCCAGGAAGAGTTATTTTATCATTCCTTGTCGATCGAGCATCTATATTTTTTTTACCTGTAAACTTACTAAAAGTGACCTCCAACTCTTCTCTATCATGTTTATTTAAGAACATTATCAAGGTCTCTGTAATAATTCAAAAATCCAGTCTATAACAGTCATAAAATTTGCTATTAAAGTAGTCTTTCAAAATCGAATGTACTTTATTGAGGTTTGTAGAGCGCGCTGCTTACACACTTAAATTTTCAAATGTGTTTTTCTGGAAACTACAGTTTCTAAAACAGCGTCCACGATTTTTCAAAAATGCTTCATCGATTGCTTTTGAATTTTAATGGTAGATTTATCACTCATTTGGCTACCGCCCGTATTAGGGTTTTTACAGCCATTTTTTATAAACAAATACTCGCAAAAGATTATGAAATTTCGTGTATTAATATTTAACAGCTTCTAAAAAATTAAATTTTCAATTAAAAGATCTTAGCTTCGGTGTTAGCCATCTGTCTATAGAATAATATGCAAGTTGCCTATTTCATTTGTAGTTAGCCAGCCTGCTGGCATCATGGATGCCGTATGTCTACCGCTTTTCGTCATGTGTGTCAGTGATAAATCTCAAAATTGACAAAATATTTTTACTTAAAAAATTCATAATTCAACTAAAAGCTTAATTAATATACAAGAAAAATTTGAAAGCTCTGAGTTTTTTCATTTCACTGTAAAAAATTCCGAAAAACCTCAAAAGATATCCATCACTCGCGAAATGATATAAAGTTGATTAACTTACTTTTTCCTTTTCAATTTATTTTTCCAAATGCGTAACATCCTCATTCTTACATCTAAATATGTGTATGAGTCTCTTAATCCACTCTAATTCATCCCTGCACTCACTCACTTTGTAATAAATTTGTTTGCAGATAATCAATTTGAGTTTGCCTTTAATTTTTCATACTCAAAAAACATTCATCACTTAGAGCATCTCTTCCAAAAAACACACAAATACATATATACGAATACAAAAATATTTAAGCAGTGTCACAGCTCCATTTAGCTGTCTTGTTTGCCGGCAAATCACGATTTTAATTAAATTGCTACAAAATGAATTGATTTGCATTGTAATTTATGTATTTCACTAACGAAAATGTGCCACACTTTGTTTGCTATTGTCTCCGTCGCTGCTGCGCGCCTTCATCCATGCCTTCTGCCACTGTTCTCTATGTTTCTTAGCGAGTTTTCCTGCTATCAGCATTTTGTGGCCATAAATTTTGCAAAGGTTCATTGTTAGCATATTTAAAAGGGACTAAAAGCCAGTTAGTTGCTATTTTTATTATTTGCAACTTGTGTCTTTGCACATTTTCCAACCAACAAAACCCAAAAAGACGCAAGTTACACAGTAGACGCAGATAAAAGGAGACACGATTAAAATGTGTGTGCAAAAAAGATAAAATTGTCACGTTGCCACTTAATTCTTGGCTTTCAGTGGCTGACGGCTTGACCTTTTTTTCGCCGACACGACATTGGAAGCGGCGCGTTTTTCGGTGGTTAGTGCGAGATTGCTTGAGATTTAGTTTGTTAAAGTTTTTGTAAAAAAGCTAATTTGATTAATTTTATTTTTAAAAATATATTCGGCGTTTTTTATTTTAATAAAAATTTTATATAATTTATTCTACATTAACTTGTTTCATTTCAATAGTACCACTAAGACCACAACAATAACCACTCCTTCCTACCTCCAATTCATACACTCCACAATAAATTATCGCACTGTAGTCAAAGCACATTAAGTTTCGAGTAGTTGCTAAGTTGAGCCCCCTTCTAGCCTCACCCCAAGCATGTCTTGCGTGTCTTGTAATTTTAATAATTGTATTCGCTTTCATATTCGTAGCCTGGTCTCCAACCCAAAAATATATGGCTCACCATTATCCTTGGCTGCCTTTGTCAGCGCTAAAGTCCACGCCAGCGCCTTAGTATTGGTTTTAGCTGGCTTTTTATTAGCCAAACAAAACACTATTATTACAATTTTATTGCAAGGTGTTGACTTGGTGCTTGATAATCATGTTTTCCAACGGCTTTTAATTGCAGTTTCGGTAGATAGTAAAGCGAAGTGGTAAAAATAGCAAAATTTACGGCAACTTAATGTGCGCGTAAAACCGTTAAGTCCGTTTTGATTGAGAAACAATTTTATGTCGCCGTCAAATAGCGGTGTCTTTGGCGTATTCGAAATATAATTTAGGTAAATTGGCTTATCCGAAATTTGAGCAATTAAATTTGGATTATTTAGGTGGATTTGGTGTACTTATGTTAGTGAATGTAGTGAAGCGTTATGTCAGCATAAATTCGTGTATAATCTAGTTTAGTGTCTCAAATCTTTTATTGATCTTAAATTGTGCTATTATATAAGCATAAACAAGATAGTGGTAATAGTTCCTTAAAGTCGAAGCGCGAAATTGTTTAAGTCGATGTACCTAAAATTTATCAAACTGCGGGTTTAGTTTACGCTGTTAAAAAAATATTTCTCATTCATGATTACTAAAATGTCAAATAAGAGTTCGTTGGTTAACAGAAATTTCCATATGGTGGCTTGTTTTAAGTTGAAAAAGGTCGTAATTTTGTTATAGAGCTTGTCTACCAATGAACTACGAAGTCTACAGTAGTTTTAATATTCAAGCTGTATCAAATGTTATCAAACTTTACGATCTTCATTGACGAGTAGAAATTTAGCCTGGTACCGAACGCTTGATAAATTGTAGATTCATTCCACATTTCAAATTGAGCCATCAAATTTTCTTTCATTCGACAAAAACTCTTGACTATCAACGATTTAGGTTCTGATATTGACTGTACTAGCTAGGACAGCAACCTTTCGATATACAGAAAAGATATTCAAACTCGTAAGACCTAAAATCGCTCACTTCCACTAGTGAATCTATTAATTTAATATCGATTAAAGATAAAAGTCTTGATTTTAATAAAAATCGATAAAATTTGAAGTCTGTAGCAATAGTAATATTCAAACTATTCACAACTTATCAAAATTTATGATCTAAGGTCTTCATTGTCGGGTAATAATATAGCCTGGTACCGAATCTTTGATATATTCTAGTTGCTTTCCACACTCCATAATGAGCCATAAAATTTTCTTTCATTCGACAAAATCTTTTGACGATGAACGATTTTATTTATTTAGCTTAACTTAACTTCAACCTTAATTAGGTTCTGATATATATATCTATACTAGCTAATACAGCAACCTTTAAAAATTCAGAAAAGATATGTGCTCTCTTATAAGACCTCAAATCACTCATTCCCACACAATCCAATTTTATTTAATATGGATTGAGGGAAAAAATCTTGACCTCAATCATAAGCTGCCACCAGATCCAATTTAATTTAATTTCGATTAAAGGAAAAAATCTACGTTTGAACTGTAAGCGTTAAATTATGAAGTCTAAAGTATTATTAAAATACCAAATATATCAAAGCTTATCAGAAGGTGTATAAGGGTTTCATTGCGATTTAGTCTGGTTTCCAACCTTTGATGAATTTAAGATGTTATCTAAGAGCTTCATTGGGGTCTAATCTGGGTCTTAACCTTTAATTTAAATTGTGATTTACATATGGGAATTGAGTTACAAAATTTTCTCTCATTTGGCTATAGCTTAACTTTCATCTCACATTAGGTTCTGATTTTTATGTTTCTAGTTAGGACAACCACCTTTAAAAATTCAAGAGGTTCACACACTCTCTTATATGACATAAACTCACTCAACAGACGACACAAATTGATATCGATCAAAGCAACGGTAAAATCTTGGTCACAACATTAAATATTGAGAAAACGTATTGAGAATGGAGTGTTTAACGCGATAAGTTAAATGAGTACTATGTACTCTTTGAACTAATAGAGTTCGAACAGCAGAGAATTTGCAAATTGAAACCAGAGTTGCGTACCTAACCAAAGAAGGCAAGCTACTCGGAAATATTAAAAAAGTTTCTTTCGTATACTGAAGAAAGCACTCAGCACACAGTAAAGTTGTCTCAAACTTAAGCTTTGATTCCCTTTCTTTCTTGGCACCCATAAAAGGCAGTCTAAAATGCTCTTTTTGGTTTGCTATTTTATGGTGAAAATGTTGCACCAGCTAATAAATGTAAATTCTCGTCAAACTCTGAAATTACAAGCGACATTTGCGTGACCTCGTATTTACACCGTGTTAAATGTTGCCAACGCTCGGGGCAAGCAAAAGCGTTACACGCGAATGCTTTGCGAAAAATTAAAATGACTGCACTAATTACAAAGCGCTTGTTATTGTATTAAACTGGTTAGGGCATTAAATATTCAGAATCCTTTAGAAGGCAACTTGAGCGGACTTGCGTGTTTTGCCTGCAGTGACTTGTTTATAAATGCATACCGTCTGCAATACGAGCTCGTGTGTAGTCGTTAAGTGGTGTTATAGGACATTGACTTGCTCTAAGAAATTATCGAAGCAGTGGCACTTAAACAAGACTAATTTATGAGCATGTGTTTCCACATATGAACAAAATTTGCTATTTTTAAAGCCTTAAACATACGCTCGGATGGTTCTAATCAAGAAAAAGCAGCAAGAAGTAAATTGGTAGAAACTAAGTGCCACTAATGAACAAATAATACAGTTTGACGTATTGAAATTGGAAGTTGTTTAACATAATAACTTTAGATGCGAAAGAAAGTCACTTCAAATAGTTATTGTCAAAAAAATTTCCTCTAAAGACTTATAAAAATATTATTTTTCAATATTTTTCTCTATTGCCCCCTAAGCTATGCAACAGTCTGCTCTGCTATGCGTGCCATAATCTCATACATTCAATAGGAAATTTAAACAGATTTGTGGCGAAAGCCTAACATAAAGTCAAATGCAAATTTCCGCTATAGTCTGACCGCAACAGGATGAAGGCAGCGAAAATAACTGCATAGAGATAGGAGCACTCGAGACACCTCTATTTGCGTTGGCATGCACCTGTGCATGGAAAATATGCGGAAAATTGCCATTTTCAATAATTTATGAATGCAATTGCAGTAGTTTCCGAAGGGTTTTTGCATACATATGATATATAAATATACATATCGTTGTGTATTTCTTCAATAGTAGATGCCCTTTAGGAAATTATGAACAAGTGAAACACATTTCATACATTTCTGTGAGAAATTATGAACTAGTGAAACATATGCGATTCTTATCTGTACGTAATAATGAACAAGTGGAATACCTACGCGTTATGAACATATGAAACACACTCTTTTTCGAACGAAATTATGAACATGTGAAACACATTCTTTAATTTTCTGTGAGAAATTATGAGCAAGCGCGATTATTTTCTGTACGTAATAATAACCAGGGGAAACACCTAGTACTCCCTCGCTTACGAAATCATTGTGTTCTTTTCTGTATGAAATTATGGAAAAGAGGAAAACCCACTTTCCTTTAGCTTTCGAAATTATGAACAAGTGGAACGCATTCTGTTCTTTTCTATCCAACTAACTTATTAACATGATTTAGAGGCTGAAAATAAGGTCACACTAGCTTTTTATTAGGTTGAAGATTGATTCTTTCGCGCAAGCGCTTTGAGCTCATCATAATTTTTTTAAGACGACTAGGATCAATATTGGCTTTGTCTTCTGATTCTTCTAAAATAAGAATATTCATATAATTTGTTTAAAATATCCACTATTTTTTTTTAAAGCTTGTGTACGAAATTCCAAGGTATGCATTATTATGACGAACTTTATCTCGAAATACTGGAAAACTTCAATTGTAACTACTGTAACCCGAATATATTTTGTTTAGTGTTACTATTCTATATAGTATGATTAGGTACTTATTATTTGGTTAAAAAAAAATGAACTTTAGAAGTTATATTTTTTTTCTACTATCTCTTCGAAGTGTATTATATATTTATATTGAAGGCACCCCTTATGTCTCTGTTGGTGTTTCATGTTACTGTAGCGGCTAAGAATATATTTTAGTTTGCAGAATAATTACTGCAAGTGAGTGCAACAGTCCACCTTTGACTTTAATATGACCCGTCACGGAGTAGGGCGGAGATCGATAGGCAAATTAACCTTAATTGCTTTAGCATTTCATTAAGTATGACATTACCTAACACGCTTGACAGCGGGCATAAATAAAATAAAGTTTCAAGATTTGCTTAAAAATACCATACAAAAATTCGCCATCGTAGCAATGCTTGCGTAAGTTCAAAAAGTTAAAAAGTTCTTAGCAACAGACTTAAGAAATTGCAGTGTATTAAAAAACCAAGATAATTTAGATATTTTAACTGATTAAATCTCATTTTTATTAAACACTCTGATACAGCTTTCTGGAATTCATTTATTTCTCTGTTTATGCTTAATGGGCTCTCCTGATTATTATAAGCCTAAATGTAGGCAACATTTTGAGTTACTAAATAGAAAAATATACTGCCTACTCTTAGACGCTTTTTAGGTCTCTCAGCCTTTAAATAATTATTTTTAATCAAATTGGTCAGAGAGTGCTATACATCCCTTATAACCTTAGAATAAGAGTACTTTCTCTATAGACTTTTTTGTTATTAAGCTTCGCAGTTCATTTACTCGTATTAAAAACATTATTTTGATTTTACGATCATATTGTTAATATGCTTATTACTATGAGTACTACTTATATAATGTGTTTAACGACACTTAAGCAGCAATAATGGTGTTGCATACAACACACTTATTTTAAATGTTCTCGAGCTTATTACAATGTAAGCCCGTTACTAACAACCTTTATTATACAATAATTATACAGCGACAATAACGCTGTCTACTTATTTTTAAAGCAGTCCGTGTGTCTTTCGTCTGTCGATGAAAAAGTGTATCGAAGGTTGAGTAAATTGAAATATTCCATAAGCTTCGAAGAAGGAAGCAATAAATATATAAATTCAATTGCAAAAAATGGTGAAAAAAACTGAGGACAGGGTGATGTCATGAAAATAAATGTGTATGTAATGAAACATTACAACAGGGTGTATCGTCTGTTATGTCAGTTGTTTGGAATTTAATGACTTCAATATTTAGAAACGCGTTTCAACCGGTAACCCATGTTCAGCGGCACTGTTCCTTACCAATGAAAACAAGAAGCGCTTAACACTGAGAAACGAAATCGATAGAATTAAATTGTATGCGAGATCCATAGAACGAGATAAATGGCATTATTTTTTATACGGAGATTTGGATTGGATATTGGACAAAATTTTTACCGAATTTCATGAAGCTAACAGGTCAAACAGTGCACAAAATAATTTTCACTCCAAAGATATCAACTGAATATGTACATTAAATGATTCATGAGTATTAGGGTACGAGAAAGCTCTGTGCAAAGTGAGTGCGAGGTCACTTTTGACAAAAACAGCGACCAGTCGATGATTCGAAGCTGTGTTTGGAGATGTTCAACGCGTATGAAAACCAAAGTCTTGCATCGATAAGTGGCAATGGATGAAACAAACCTCCAACATTTCACACTGCACTCGGTGAACCCGCTTGAAAGCATGGAAAAATGCAACAGTCGGCTGGTTTATAACGACCATTTTTTGGTACGTGCATGGAATATTTTTTATTTACTCAAAATAATGCTCATTGGAAAGATATTTCCTCCGAATAAAGAGATGATCGTCGAAATTAAGGTCTATCTTGAAGCAATGGGCAAATCATACCACAAAAAAGGTATCGAAGTTTTGAAGATTCGCTATAATGTTTATATCACCCTTGATATATACTAAGTTCAATTAAAAAAAGGAATTTTGCGAAAAAATTTGTTTCAATTTGGTAGATCGGGGACTTTTGAATTGACCTGTAATGCTTTATTATTCCTATATTAACGATTCCGACAAACGAGCAGCTTCTTAGAGAAAGAAGTTCAAAATTATTTGCATAATAATATCTCAAATTGTAAACGTATTTTTTAAGCTATTCAATTTCAACATATTAATATTAAAGATGGCGCACCCTGTACTGTACTTACCTGGCTATACGAACGAAGCCACTCAACTTCAATGCTCAGTTCGAAATTACGTGCAGTAAATATATACAAACAATCGCACATCGATTTCAAGGTATATAACGGGTGATTTTTTTGAGGTTAGGATTTTCATGCAGTAGTATTTGACAGATCACGTGGGATGTCAGACATGGTGTCAAAGAGAAAGATGCTCAGTATGCTTTGACATTTCATCATGAATAGACTTACTAACGAGCAACGCTTGCAAATCATTGAATTTTATTACCAAAATCAGTGTTCGGTTCGAAATGTGTTTCGCGTCCGTGTCCGATGAGCGATGAGGCTCATTTCTGGTTGAATGGCTACGTAAATAAGCAAAATTGCCGCATTTGGGGTGAAGAGCAACCAGAAGCCGTTCAAGAACTGCCCATGCATCCCGAAAAATGCACTGTTTGGTGTGGTTTGTACGCTGGTGGAATCATTGGACCGTATTTTTTCAAAGATGCTGTTGGACGCAACGTTACGGTGAATGGCGATCGCTATCGTTCGATGCTAACAAACTTTTTGTTGCCAAAAATGGAAGAACTGAACTTGGTTGACATGTGGTTTCAACAAGATGGCGCTACATGCCACAGAGCTCGCGATTCTATGGCCATTTTGAGGGAAAACTTCGGACAACAATTCATCTCAAGAAATGGACCCGTAAGTTGGCCACCAAGATCATGCGATTTAACGCCTTTAGACTATTTTTTGTGGGGCTACGTCAAGTCTAAAGTCTACAGAAATAAGCCAGCAACTATTCCAGCTTTGGAAGACAACATTTCCGAAGAAATTCGGGCTATTCCGGCCGAAATGCTCGAAAAAGTTGCCCAAAATTGGACTTTCCGAATGGACCACCTAAGACGCAGCCGCGGTCAACATTTAAATGAAATTATCTTCAAAAAGTAAATGTCATGAACCAATCTAACGTTTCAAATAAAGAACCGATGAGATTTTGCAAATTTTATGCGTTTTTTTTTTTTAAAAAGTTATCAAGCTCTTAAAAAATCACCCTATAGTATGTATGATTATGCGTTTCAAATTGTTACTACCGTTAGAGCAAGAAGAAGCAGGCGAACTGACGAACTACTCAGGAAAGCACGCACCACTGTAGCCATGACTAGTATTCTCTTGCGCTCACACACACCAACACTCAAATACTGTTAGCTCGAAGCTGTTCCCAACTATTGACGTAATGCGAACTTTCCACCCACCGAGATGGAGTTATTGTTTTCTGCGCAAGAAAGCAACAAGAGACCAACAAACGTTGCTACGGATATCAGCTCTCTGTTTACGGAGTCTTCAGGCTGCTTTGGCATAGCGGAGCGAGGATTCTTGATTTGATTTGGTTTGCTGCTCGTCGCAGGCTGGGTACAAGTTCAACTCTAAGCTGCTTGCATAAGCAACTAACGCAAGTTGCAAACATGCTAACAAAAGCAACAAATACAACAACAAGTACACCAAACAATGCAGCGAAAACAATAAGCAACGGCAAGAACAGCAACAGCAACAACAATAATAACAACATTAGTGAGAGTTAGAACAACAAGGAGCTGCATTGCGAAAGGAATGCTTCGAGCTTCTCGGCTCTCGAGTTGTTTGCGTTGTTAACAACAACGAACTATGTGAGCTGTGCGCTGTGTGAGCGTAGAATAACTTTGGCACCCCGACATCATACCTAAATACCTAAATAGTTGGAGTGTGAGTAGCGAGTGTTGTTGTGGTTGTTGCTGTAAAGCTCATTATACAAGCAATTACACGTTTTATTGGCATTTGTAGCGAGTGAATTATGTGAGTGTGTTAGTTTGTGTTTTTTTTCTCCGTAAAATCCCCTAAACTATGTAACCCCTGGACAGCCCCTCCTCCAGGCTTCACTTTTTTGCTATCATTGTTTATTGTTATACTTTTTGCGGGCAGACATAACGACGCCTGGTACCCGTGAATTTAGCTGAGAAATAATTGATTTCGCGTAATATGAGGAAATCGAATATTATTTGTTAGTTGCCGGTACGAACTTCTGCCAAGAATTGCAAATCAATTCTTTGTTTGCAAGATCTTTTGTGAAATTCATTTATTATTAATGTGAATTCAAGTAATTTTGTTGCGAATGAATGGATAAAGTATTGCGTATATGTATATTTAAGAGCAGAGAAAGCTTAGCAATAAAAATTTATAGAAATTCTATATTTTCCAAGGCGAGGCTGTAAAATGTCTAACGAATTTTGTGAAGAAAAGATAATCGGTGAGGTAGTCTATATCGGAATGAAAATTAAAGTTTCTCTTCCAAACTGAAACAAATTTTAAGGTAATTTTATAATATCATTCGCCTAGAACCCTCCTCTCTATTGACAAGAAACCTGGACAGTCATTTTCAAAATATTGAAGAAGTGAATTTTCCACTAGCAAAATCATAAACCACAAAGAGAAAGATGTTGTGATCATTTGGTACTGGTTCCAAACTAAAACTAAGGGGGATTCGTATGAAACCTCCAACCAAAATTGCGTTTTCGCCACTTTAAAGATAGAAAGCCTCGTCCCTACCATCAAAATTTGGACATTCCAGTTTCACAAACTCCCAACCAATATTTGGAAGCTGCGGTCGAATCTTTATCTTGTGTTTGGCCTGCAGTTTTTCTGATGAAACACATTCCACTTCTTTGGACCAAATTTGGCCGCTTCTGGGCGATTACTCCTTCAGATGGTCCAATTGCTTAGAGTACAGGAACGAGAGTTCGGTCACTTGGGCGGAGCTCTTAGTAGTTCAGTCCCTGTCAATCTCACCAAACACACGGAACCCCAAATGAGAATCAAACCTGACTTGGTAACAATTTGCACTGGCACACTGAGCTGCCACCTTGACTGTTTTCGCATTACGACAGTGTTTTTCCAGCCGAAGTCGATGCTATTACGGTAGTCGTAGAGCTAATGCTTTGAAGTGCAGCTTCCTTTAGAGACGTGACTATCGACCTCGTTATCAATGGCATCAGGTCACTTTGTGCTAAGACTAGTCACATCTGTTGGGCGCCAGGCCACAGCGAAATCGTAGGTTAATGTGTAATGGAAAAAATTCGGTGTTCACTTTTCTTCTTGTTTTTTACTATTGCATTGCTGGCCTTCCTGGGAGCTTGGGCCGTCATTGGTTCATGTTCGAAATTCTTTTGATCCAAGATCAATCCCAGATTCAGTTCATTGACCTGCCTGCGTCCATGCTATAAAGTTGTGAATCAACCCGGATGCCAGCTCCAGAAGCGGTATGTAGGAAGACGAGAAAGATCAAGTCTTAGCACTTGGGAGCTCATACTATCAAGTTTTGCACTGAAATGATAATAGATAAACCTAAGCAAATTAGTACTGACCATAAGGCGCTTTAATGACTTATAAGATCGATTATAAGAATTCTGTTTTTATGGGTTCACAAAGGACTCCAAATGCGATCTCTGGAACAGCCATCTAACCAAACGTAACATAGTGGAGACCAACTTTTCATTCCCAGTAATTTGTTGTGATTCCGCAGCGATCCGCGGATGGAAATGTGGCCCATGTGGTTTGTGTACCATAGCGAGCTTTGGTTGTATGCGAACTTATCGAAATTGTCCCAAACGATTTTTCGTGCAATTTTTATCAACCAAGTTTACATGACGGCCAGTCTCGGTTACTTTTCATTATTTTATCGATATTTTCAGCTAACCAGAGCGTGGTTCAACTTTGACATCAAATTTAGCGGTACAAAATTGACGAAATCAAAGTTGTCCGTTAATGAACGGACAATAAGAAGTATTAATAGCTTTAGCCGCTTGGTTTGTGTTTCGCTTTTGTTCTAGTGAACTGTGAAGCAATTCATTTTTTCTGTTTGCTTGTCTCTACCCTTCAAAATACTGAGTCAAACAATCCCAAGCCAGCTTGCGAACTTTTTAGTACCACATATTGTCTTAATAATTGATTGACTTGTTCGCAATAATTATTGCCTTTTAAGCCAACCCAAACTTAACTATCTTTAATTGATCCTAGTAAAACACATATTCTAAACAAACTGAGCCACGGATTCTCTAAATCATATAACGTTTGTGGCTTTGAAAACATTTCGGCATACACACTTTTACTGCCGAAGTGTGCGAAATAAATCTTAAAAGAAATTACCATTTAAATATTTCTCACAGCAAATGCGAAATAAATTTCCACTCAAGTACAGTTAATGGCGCTATGTTCTCTATGTGTCAATTACACGCCAAATTATTACCAAAGCAATAGAATTGTGCGACACGCACAATTAAATGGGAATATTTAACGCAAATTTAACTTTTACGACACCAAAAAACAAAGTAACAGCAATTTGCATAGCTCATTGCATACTTTTGTGCGTGTAGAAGAATTGTGGTGAAAAGTGATGACCAGAAAAATTAAATAGCAGCGAGAAACGTGTGGAGCATAAAGATATAAAAATCAACACAAATGTTTATAACAACAATTATATACCACCCTAGACAGTAACTAAACTCATTGCATAATTTTAGGCTAGCAGACAAAATAGCACACTTATTTGTGCAAGTTACAAATGTGTTGGTATGTGAAATGTGCTTTACTGCATTAAAATTCCGTGAGAAACTCATTTTTAAATAAAATTTAAAATAAAACGCCAGAAAGTATGCAACAATAACGGTAGTTTTGAAAGTAATAATACCGCCAGAGTAAAGCTTCTTATAATTTAGGTGTACTTTACCACATAATGTTAACTTTTAAAAGCTAAGAATATTAAATTCTTTTATTGCTCCTAATAGTATGCAACAAAATTCTCATTAAAAGTCAAACAAAAATTTTTATATTTTGCGAGTATTGTGAGTTTTATTAATTCATTTTTAATACTATTAAATTTAGATAAAACTTTTAATTGAGCTATTTTACGCCTGATGCGCCTGAATGTATGCAATAAGAATTTCGAATAGCTAAATTTAAATCGTTAATAAGAAAAAGATGATATAAATATTGCTTACCGCTTGTTTAAACTTAAGTAAAACCTACAATTCCGCTATTTTTCTGCTGCTGCGCCTGCATGTATGCAATACAAAAATTTAAATCTGCGTCTGCACATACTTGCGGCGTCTGCTCATGCATTTCTGCCAATAATCACATTATTTACGCGAGTTCCATTAAATTCACACCGAATCAATCAATTTATAAGTGGCTTAACGCCAAAAAGCAGGCTACAATGCAATTTTTTTAAGCTGCCATTCACATATAAAAATAAAACACCACATCATTTAAAGCCAAACGATGTCAGCGATCACGCTGTTGTGATTGCCTATGCGCTAACAGTAAACCCAAATGAAAAGACAAACCCAACAATAACAGCACGCCCACGCTGCACCACAAACTGGCGGCCGTCATCCACCCGAAACGCCAGCACAGTTTGGGAAAAAATAAATTTATTGCGGCAACTCAGTTTATGTGCTGCACTCACACATACGAACACACACACACGAGCACATGGGCACATAACTCTTCTGCTGCTGCTGCACTCACTCAACTTTGTATTGTTGTTCTTTGGCGCTGTCATATGCGCATTTTCATTATAAATTTATCACCTGCATAACAGCACCCATGACAGACGTTGCATGCAACCAATCAGGCAACCAAGCACAAAACACCAAAAAAAAAATGAAAAAAAAAAACGCAAACGCGAACTTCTTTCCCAACAAGCACAAAACACTAAATGAATTTCGGCACAACAACAAAAAGTTCCGCTACAAAAGTTGTAAATGAAATTTGATAAAGAAAAATAAACGAAAGTAAAGCGAAACAATTCTAATAAAAATTCGCTGCATGGGTGCAAAATTTGAAGTAGAAAAATGGCAGCACACACACACACCCGCGCACACACCCGTGCGCATACATAGTTGATGAACAGCGAGACGACAATCCAAAATTTCCCAATTTTTTCGCTGTCGGCGCGCAACATGCAAGCGCTAAAAATATGCGAGTGGCGGAAATGACAAAGTAATATAAGTAAAATCAAATATGTATGTGCGTGTGTTATTGAAATAAAATATAGTGAAATTCCATGACAGAAATTTAAAAATGAAATATTTCGGTTTTACAATCAACTTTTTTGTTGGCTGTCGGATTAGAGCAATGAATATTTTGGACATGAGGGTAATAAAGTTAGCTAACTACAACAAACATAAAAAAATAGTAACTGAAACAAATTTCACTGTGTGCATTTTGGAGTATCTACGAAAGGGACAGAGTGTTTATATACAGTTCTGGGGTAAAACTATTTAAAATATGGCAGCATTAGGTAATTTCGAATTTTTAGAGGATTCCAATTGGCAGGTAAATGCTCACATAGAAATCTAAAGCATTTAAGACTCATTAGTCTTTTAACACTCCTTTTAAAAGCGTTGTACGGGCTATATGGTGGATGCATCAGAACTTCCCAGCCAAGCAACAATAGCGTTGTCCTGATAGAAAATTAAACATTTTCTATTGATCAGTTCTGGCCATTTTTTTTTCGATTGCTTGCCTCAATCTTATTAGTTGTTGACTGCAATATAAAATCAATCGTTCGACCAGCGTGGAGCAGCTCAAAGTGGATGATTCCTTTCCAATCCCACCAAACATTCAGCACAACCTTTCGAGGCGTCAATCCTGACTTTCGACAACATGCAGCTTAAAGTCATACTGACGCGCTTAAGCATCTGAGCAACGCCAAACCTCTCGTAAAATTGATTGAACATTTGCTTCAGGGCAGGTCCATAATTTCAACGCCGGGAGTTGCAACGATGTATAAATCTGTCCAAAGAGACACAGTTTAAAGAGACGTGTTTTATCCACTTCACTGGATCTGAACAATGAATAAAATGTTATTAGATCTAGAAAATAGAAACGTAAAACTTTCGGCTTACGCTGATGATGTCGATATGCTAGTGCAAACTATATTAAATTACATAAATCGATTAGCGTACCGAACGGCAGCAGGTGTAAGTGTGAGCTAGTATTATTCACTAGAAAAAAATGAATTCTGGAAGTTGTAAATAGCACTCGTAATAAGAGAGAAAGAAGCCAAATTTTAGACAGGAAACTTCCATGTAAACCAAGCTTAGAAGCAAGAGTAAAAAAAAGCAGTTACTGCACAATATTCCTGTAAAAGCATGAGTTTCAGGTAGGAGTTTCATGTAGGAGTCAGAGGTAGAGTAGTTCACTGACTCTACACAGTAGTTAGTAAATGCGTCAGTGTAGTTCTTAGTATAACTGTCCTCAGACCTGTTCTGTAATCGACTGCCAGTGAAGTCAGCTTTTAAACTAAAAGAAATCGCCCAATCAATCACCTGTAAGCAGCGCATTCAAAGACTTGGCAAATTTCCATTTAGAAATCCTTTAAAATTAAATATAAATTCGATCTTCAATATTGCCTTCTCTTTAGCAGAAGAGTGAAATAGGGTGAAGTGGACAGGCGCATAAGATTATACATCTATACGGATGGGTTCACACATTGAAAGGTGGTGCCATTTCATCAAAATTAAATACGAGAATCGCCTTCCGTGTGCCAAGTTACAGTTTCTGAGAGGACGTAATGTATTGAGGGGATTATAAATACATAGTTGCACAAGGTTTCTCAAAGGGTTTCCTAAAGATCAAGGCTGGTCGTCAGATATCCATCGTACTCATCTACCTATCTTGGGATGTTTAGAGGAATCACTTAACATTATCCATGCCTCCTAACTTGGGGTGTCTAGTGTTACTACTCAAAAAAGTTTGATTTTTGGAAATTTCTCTTTAGAAAATATAACTGTGAAATGTTTTCAAATTTAAATACAGTTATTAAATACACACAAGGAATTCCAAAAACATATGATTTATTTTTTACCGAGTTGCTTGCTACTTCCTAACGAGACTGGTAAATAAAAAGTGTAGAAAGAGGAAAAAAAATGAGAGGAAAGAATGATTTCACTTTTAGTTCTACTTGTAAATTGCCGACCTTTTTAAATTTTATTCCAAAGAAAAGCTGACTGAATTACATTTTTGGAATCATAGCTTTTTGAACTACTACCATACACACTTTTATAGCTCTATTGTCTCCAAACACTTTTAGTCTTCCTACATACTTAGCTTTTTACTATAAATTTCAACTTGTATGACTTTAATAATTTGCTCGTCTAAAAAGATATATTTTCGGTAGTTGGCATAAGAACTGAAATTAGCAGTAAGTACATATGAGAGAGGAAGCATAAAGCATTCTGGAGTGAAAGTCTGATATTTTTGAAATCACCTGAGACTCGTGTGAGTTTCCGGTTCTAGCGGAATTGCTGATAACTACAAAACAGATGAGCTAGCTTCCCCTTGCTCTCTTCTCATCGGAATGGGAACGAGTTACATCATTAGAATCTCACGTTCCAGCACTGGACCAATGCACTTCGCGTAGGTTTAGCAGCCGTTGGTCGAAGAACCGTTCCGGTACAAATGCAAAATCTTTTTGGCCTAGAGTAGAACTTAGGAGCTCCTCAGCACTACTTCCCTTAACAAGGTTATGGTTGCAACAATAGTTGGGATTTTTATCGAACGTTGCTTTGCCATTTTACATTAGCCGTCTTAACAAATTTATAATACTCTCAAAATGCTTTATCGTTTCGTTTGGAGGTTTCACGATCATCTATATAGGAATTGGAGGTATAAAAACCGACCGCTGGTATAAGATGTCCAAGTGAGCTCTCTGTTAGGATCGATCTCTTACCTTACCTAATCTAACTTAAGCAATGATTTATCTGAGACCGGAGGTTTCGGTATAAAGAAAGTATAGTTCTAAGCCCACACTAGTGGTCGCCAGTAACATGGAAGTAACAATGTGCTCTTCATACCAATCCACCTTTTTTCCAGAAATCCTTTAAAAGTATGTGTCTATGTTTGTTTTCCAATGAAAAATCAGTGAAATATCTTTCGAATGGTGTTGGCGTGAAGGAGTTAAACCCAGAAACTGTGAACGAATATTATTCAATAACAACGCCAAGTAAATGCAGTGTTTATATACACATATATGTATATACACACATACATATATACATGTACATAAATATATATACGTGTGTTCGTATTTGCTCGCTGCCGTTGGTGAATTTAACACCGCCTATGTGACTGGAAAATTCTTACAAAACGCGTTCGCTGCGGGTCCTTTCAGTATTTTTCGATTTCCGATTTTCCGATATTTATGCAACAACAACAATAACTCCATTTTGTATGTGCGAATTTTCGTTCTGCGGTTTTCAATTTATTTCGTGTGCACACGCCAGCAAGGTATTTGAAAAAAATCGGGCCAAAAAAGAAGAAAAAAATGTTTCCAAAAACAGAAAATTGTGCAAAGAAAGCTAGTGGTGCCTATATTTGGCTGGTACAAGTGGAAATACACGGCGAAAAAATTGAAAATTTGGAAAATCATGACGAGGGTGCAAGAGGATATGAGGCGGTATGAAGCAAATGTTTAAGGAAACTTATAATGCGTTAGAAAATACTTAAGAAAGCAGCAATTTTAATCTTCAGGACATAAAATTTAAACTCAGTTAATGTCATCCTAAAACTATGCTAACTTGTTTCACTTGTTCACTTTTTCGTAAATAAATTTATTAAATTTCTATGCTTCCAAACTTTCTCCGTAAATAGTTGTGTTAAAAGGGAGTTTAAAACTAGGTTTTCTCATATTTTAACCCATTTATGGCCTTCAAACAAATTATTTACTTTCGTATCACATATTTTATTTCAAGTATCTCCAATAAGCTTTTGCAGCCGAAGCATTTGCCGCAGTGTGTACTCGCACCACTATACCGTTATAGCACTCTTACCCCCTGACTCGTGCCACACGAAACTGGACGCTGTATGATGAACAACTTCCGCCTGTATATGACCTGCGACGCCGGCGGCGCGCCAAAAATCGAACGAACAACAATAAAATAAATCTGCTGAATGCATGCAAGGCTTACTTTGAATACTCATATGTGTATCCTGATATTTATTCATTTATTTTCCGTGTGCCGTTTTTATGTTACCTGTCGGAAATACAGCATTTAATTTATACGAGTACACCAAATGCGGGCAACAAGCAGCAGGCACGGCAGAGGCGCGCCAGGAAACAGAAAATGTGAAAAATGAAAGATTGAGAAATATAAATAAAATGGCGGCGAATGCATATAAACACCAGAAATTTTATTGTGTATTTTAAAAATACAAATATTTGCGCCGCAACACTAGTGCAAACACCAATGCATACGCGGCATATGCTCAGCGCAAAAAATATGTGCAAATATCTGAACGGTAAACAGATTTCAATAATAAACCAATAGTGTGTTTAACATTTATTTTAAAACAAGTACACATGCAACGCGCTTTAATTTATTTTAATTACGGAAAGTTGTACAAGTGGAACAGGTTAGCATACTTTTAGGATTGCATTAATTGGGGAAAATTTTAGAAACTCCTGGTTGATGTGCTGAGAGACCTACAAAGGTACTAGTTTACAGATTGGACTAAGTGTTTATTATACACTCATCAGTCACTGGAATATTGATGTCCGGATGTCGTCTTCTATGTACAACAGCATGAGCTGCCGACTTTTCGCAAGTCTACTTTCAAAGTGTTAAGTTTCGTCCCTAATTTAAATATGATTTAAGCGTGATTATACAAACAAATTTCGGTTCGAGGTTTGATGTAAAAACTTCTGGTGCGAAGAGAAAACGAAAACATTACTCAGTTTTTCCGAAGTTAGTTCTTCATGCATGGTACATTTGCTTCTTCTACAGGTATAATCAAAATCAGTATATAGTAGTACAGAATCCAATTTGGTTTTACGTGAGCACCTGCCTGCGAAGACTCAATCTCACGGCGTTTTCTAGAAACACGTAGATCAGTACAAAGCGCCGATCAACGCCCCAAGGCATAAGTGCATGCACAACACTATACCATGAGAGTACCAAAGCATGAGTGCCGCCCCGTCACTTATGCCTTGGTACCAATCGGTTCGGGTGAAAACCAAAGGAAGCCACCTTGGTCGGGTTCGAGGCCTATCTAAAACCTCTGCCGTACTCTGGGTCCGGCACCCGGCCGCAGTGCGACTCCACATTGGACAAAAGCCCTTCCTGCATTTAGGTTTCAACCACAGCCACCACGAATCTCCCCAAAGGGCCAAGACCCAATGAGCAGATTGGAGTTACCTCCAAAGGCAAACTGCTCCCCGTGGTACCATGTTTTAGTCTTTGGTGTGACCTGTAGATCACAAGTATTACCTGTGACCTACTGCCAGTCGGGGACCCTAAGAACTCCTAGGAATTCCTAAGGACCCGGCTGTATGATGTGTTATGTGTCATATTAATTTTTATTTTGTGTTTGTTATATAATTGCAAACCCATCTAAAGCATATGATATCATTTCAATATAGCACTTTTCCGACATCTCTGACTAAGCTGACATTCTAATTAACCAGATATACGAATGTCAGACATAGTGCATTTGGATTTTAGTCGCCTCTTACGACAGGCATGCCTTACCGCGGGAATATTCTTATCCCCCTCCCCGCAGGGGGAATATAGTAGTGCAGTAATAGTAGATGTGGGCAACTATAAACAAGGACATAAATTTTAAAAATCTTCAGATTCTTTAACTTTTCTGGTCTCCTGACAACGCGGCCGATTTTTTGAGGATATTACTATCCAACTCAATTTTTGACATAGATTATTAGATCAGAGGGTTGTCTTTTATTATACATTATTTCATTTGCTTGTTGAGGCTACTTAAATATTAAGACCAAATGTGGCACAAAAAGCTATATAGTATATACTTTTTGTGTCCATTAACATTTTAATTTCAATCTTAGATAAGGTTGGGAGGCTAGTACCTCCACATAGCGACGGGATCACACTTATACTGTTATTTACGAATCTTTGTGAAGTCAGCTGAAAACTCTCATAATTGGATATAAGTTATAGTCAAAGCTTCCCAAACCTATTACAAATCGGTTTTGGTGCTTTATTTGTATTTCTACTATCTCCCCAGGAAAAGTGGCACATTAATAGAGCGGGTGCTTATATGATTCCATCTCATCTTCTTTCAAACAGCTGATTCAATTTGTGCCCCATAAAATGTTCAATCTTATCACATAAATCCCGATTCTACATTGTCCAGTTATAAGTCCTATGACCATTGAAAAGGATATTGCTAAGAGCGAAGAGTTCACTATACCTTTTAATATTTTCTCCGTATCAGAACTCTGGGACTGCAGAACACTTGGTTAGCTAGTCTGAAAACCTACAATCTAATAATGAACCACGAGAAGCCAACGGAGCTTCTACCCGTTTCCATTTCACAGGTATTGATATTGAAGTAGCTATCTCAGCAACCTTATCAGACTTGCAATTTCCTGTAATACCGCTATGGCCAGGTACCCAAAGCTGTCTACTCGTCCAGTAACTCAATGCCAGAGATAAAGAGTCTAGGCACACCGCCATTAGTCTTGAGCTTACAGTTAGCGATATCAAGGCTAATGTCGCTGCTCTACTATCGAATTGGATAGTCATCGTTCCAAAGGAGGTTACGCCGGAGCCGTAGATCTATTGCTACTTTTATTTAAGTCACCTACGCTTGGAAGATACTGCAGTGGTCAGGAAGCTCAACACTGGGCGGATGGATAATTCTCCACCATCACTCCCCGCGAGTCTTTATCCGTCCGTAAAAATACTCACAGTCCATCTGTTTCAGTGAGTCCTATCTCTGCCTTCTTAGAAGAGAAACGGCAGCCCAGTTTAGACTCGGCGATCTGGTTATCCTAGTTCCAGCATTCCAAAGTGCCTACGCTCACAGTCATCTAAGTACCCAGATAATTTAATTCTTGCTTCATATAAATATATGTGTATGTAATTATTTTTTTACGCTTAAATTGGATAAAATTTATGTCACCTAGAAACTTCATTCGCCAAATTAAATTGTTTGCAATTCTCAACGAATTTTTAAAAATAGCATATTAAAGCCGCCCTAACTTAAGATTTATTATTTTAATATTATTTTGTCTTCTTACAAGTTATCTTTAACTCTTAAAATGGTGCTTGACTCCCTTGAATTTCCCTACGATATTATCCCTTCGCTTACTTAGTTAGAAATGTAAATTGTCAGCAATTTTATTTGTCCACTCAACTATTGAGTTTAGTTGCTTACATTCGCAATTCTGGTCTCTCGTCGCTGCACTTTATGCAAACTAATGGTTATGCAAAAGGAAATTACATTTAACAACATCAGTCTGGCATACATTTAGGCGCAACACACATGTAAGTCGCCGTTTGTGCATATGCGAAGCACTTACATTGTAATTGTGTGAGTAATAGCCAGCGTAGACATGTGTCATTTGTTACGAAGCATATCGTGCGCCATATTATTGTTGTTGAGTTGAACTGCTATTCGCTCGCCACACATTTGAAATTCTACAGATGGCTTGAGCAATTTAGCACACAGACCGTATCAAATATTTATGACATAATTTTGATAGCGTTTCTGTGACATTTTGCACACTTATATTGGCTGCAATAAAGTGCTGCAAATACAAGCAAGGCGTTATTGCAAAAGTTTGATATTTAATAATTACATATTACAATCATTATATGTTTTATTTTTAGTTTATAATAGGAAACTCCTTTGGCCTCCTCTTTCAATTATAAACAATATATGTTCTGGTATTTAAGATTTTTTATTTTATAAGCATTGTCCAATTTTTTTAAATATTAAAGCTTTACCATACTGTTTTATATTTCTAGTAATTACATGTGAGACTCAACTGAAGCTCCAAGGTTTAAAAAAAATGTGAGTATCAAATAAAATATATTTTTTTAATGTGAATGAAATTTTTCTTGAAGACTTGAGCTTTAAAAAGTGATATATATCGATCCAAGCCAATTAGATTGAAGTATTTTGAATCTCATACCTACACTCATTCACGTGACATATCTTAGATAGGTTTTAATCACGGCAGATATACTTGATCTACATATTTCAAATTACACTGAATCGATTTAGGATTAATTTTTAAGAACATTTGGTATCAATGTCCGAGTGTAATCTGATTCAGATGAATAAGCTCACCAATACATGGCGTTTATTTTTTGAAGATTATTTCATTGAAATATTGGTCGCAGCTACGTCTCAGATAGTCCATCCGTTGAGTTAAATTTTCGATGACTTGTTCCAGCCTTTCGACTGCAAACTGGCGAATGACACACGTGATGTTTTGCTCCAAGATCTGAGTCAAAGCGGGAGTGGTCGCAGAGACTTTAGACTCTACACATCCCCACAGAAAAAAGTCTAATTGTGAAAGATCACACAATCTTGGTTATCTGCTCACCAAAGTTTTATCTCAATAAATTAATTGATTGATGCGAAGTGTGGGAAGTAACACCGTCTTGTTGTAACAAAATTTTGCCGAGATCAAGAGCTTCAATTTCATGCATCAAATAGTCGTTTGTCATGGAAAGATAACGGTTGCCATTGACGATTACGTTTTCACGGGCATCATTTTTGAATTATTTTCGTAATAAATTTGAACGATCTGTAAAAGTTGTATAGGCGTAAGTCTTTCGGTAATAGTAATATGACACCTTGACACGACTCATGCGTAATCTGTCAAAAAAAGACTTTAGAAAAACTACCCCTCCTTGGATCGCCCGTTAAAAGGTTTAACTTAAATGGTATGGCAAAGGATTTAGCTTTATGATAAAAATAAAATGATTTTTTCTGCTCATAGAGCACATCAAACAGTAACCTTTTTAAGGAGGTAAGGGTTTCTAAACGATGGGTTGTAGATTAGCATCTCTCTTTGTTCATGAACGAGCCCATGAAAACGACAATCAGCTTCATCGCCGAACAAAATATATAAAATTCTGGCTCAAAGTAAACCATAAGGGTCTTCTGAACTACGCGCTTTCAGATCGGACGTATTGTCAATGCTCTATGGAGGAAGGCGAGTTGGAGTCATCGGAACTCTTTCCTCTACTGACCCTCTTTCATCCGACTGTGATTAAAATATCTCATCGACAAACTTACGGCGAACATAGCAAAGTGACTTCGGTTGATATAAACTGCCCTAGAAAATTCGTGTTAAGCTCGAAAAGTTTCGTCTCTTTGTAGGGTTCTGGTGATCAATTTTTTGAAGTTTTTGTTTAAGTATTGAAGTTAGATCCAGTAATATCTGTGACTCAGGGATGAGTCTACCAACTAACCTAGTTTTGGTATTCGTTCCGATGTGATCAGACAAATGATTTACAAGAGAATTATGAAACTCAAACTCCTCGAACTCCGAAAGGATAATTGATTTTTTTTGGGCTAAAATCGATGATGTTTTTATACAATATATTACTTTGATTCTTTCAGACAGCCTCCTATTACGAGTTCAATTGATTCTTGACATATTATCCGAATCAGAATACTGTCCTTCGTGATGTATAAAAAAACATTTAGAGCTATTCCTGGCAATTAGTATGTGTAGCTAAACGTTGATTATATTTTGCATTTTTATCTTTTTCTATTTGGCATTCTTCTTCAAAACAATCAACTATTTCCCATACGAGCCTAGGGTCTTAGGCTTCATTCCCAAAATATCAACTTAAACGTGTTTTTTTTTTTTTTTTGATATCTTGAATGGTATTATTGCTTCTGTAGGGATGGAAGGGTTATATAAAACACCGCCTGATTTGGCTTGATAACTTGCTTGGCGCAACTTTCCCACGATTATCCTCCCAAATACCTGCTTCTTTTGATACTTACAATATACTCCCAGAAAAACTTGCCTGTGGCACAAAAATGGCTCTTAAATTAAACCCACTCATCACTGATTTGACGTTACAATCCTTGTAGGGCTCACCACCAGCTCAGCAGTTCTCTGAAAATATTAAGTAAAATACACTTTGGAGTAATCTAAACATTTCTGACTTTTGGCGGATCCGGCAACGAATTACTGTGGCTATGGCAATAATATATACGAAAACGTTATTGCTGGTATAAGAGTCCAAGCGATTGTACTTGAAATTTATTCTTGAGAATGATTCACACAAATACATATTTGTTAAAGACAAAACGACAAATTTCCGTTTGTCTTTTATTTTGTGTGTTTTTTTTTTATCTTTCAGATATACTTGTCTCAAAATATGGTCAATTTCTTTATTTATAACATTTTTATTTTTAACATAATTTAGGCATCAACTATCATATCTCTTAAATAGGATCAAACTGGACGCAATGTGCTTTACATTAATGAAATCGGTTCAGTAGTGTACTAGTTTACCCCAGACTAACGTCAAACATACTTTTCTTTCACAGAAAAACCGCAATATACTCAATTCTAACTGTGCAACATAACCTCACCATTAAATTTATTTTAATTTTCCTCCACTTGCTAAGAAAATCTCTGCCAATTGCATTGCACATAAAATTTTAAGCCTTCCTTATTTTCCAACTACAACAACAACATGCGGTATATCCAAGTGATTACTAGAAGTTGTGGTGAATTTTAACTTTTGCCACAACTGCTCACCAGCTACACATCACATAAAATCCGAGCTTTATCTGCATTCCACACGCATACACACACGCGCACACACGAGCCACTAGAGCTGCTCCAACAGATTTCGTGCGAAGAAAAGGATATCTCTGTTTCTAGTTGCAAGTACGATTTTATTTCAACCGTCAACCAGGGAGCCATGCACAGCACAAAAAACACAGCAGATTTAGCACAGGAAGCGCAAAAGCACGAGCGACGAGTGCGGAAGCTGCGAGTATGGCAACGGTATGAAAGAAAAATCCTTTTACCGCCCACCCGCACTTTTTGCACTTCCAGCTATCTGCGCTATTCGCTCGCTGCGTTGCTGGGGTTTCTTTCGCTATTCCCTATTCCCCATGCTGTTGCAATGTGGCTGCTTAGAAATGAAATGGAGAACATATGTACTGGAGTAACAGTAAAATTCAGCTGAATGCCACAATATTACAGCGCAGCCGCTGCTGTCGTGCCGCTGTTGTTGCAACAATAATATAAATTACTTAAGTTTTTTATTTCAGCGACTTTTATGAAAATATGTAAGTGTAAAATGTGGAAAAAAATGCACGCCATGGCAGCTGCTGCAGGCGGCGTAAATGCCATAGCATACATCTAGGCGTCATAAATTGAAGTGCGCTGGTGTATGGCGTGGTTCGGAATAGATTTAGTTTTTTATTTAAGTGTAAGCACGAAGCTCATGTTATTTGAATCATTTACTTGGTGCTGCATTAACTTTCCTCATTTAAATTAAAATATAAAAAAATCATTTAAAAATTGTTTGCAATTTGCTGCTTCTCATATATCTTTTTATGTGTCTTCTATTTCCTCGAATATGTTGAAAAGTCTAAAATATATAATATATATCATATGTCCACTGCCATTCCACAATAGTCTTATATATTTTATTTAAAAACAGCTGTGCTCTTTCCTCTTTGCAATTATTTCACCATTTATTTTCTGAACGCTTATTTCATATTTCCCAACAACAACTATAACAGTGAGTCGCAGCTCGCACCCAATTTGGCAGTTAGACATGGTTCATTTATCAACATTCATTACCCGCATTATTTAATAATTTTTGCTGGAAATGCGCCATAAAGTAGGCAACAGGAGGCGTGTTAAAGCGTCACAAGAGCGTATTTTATAGCTTACCTAAACTGGTTGGATTTTTTTTTTTTTTTACAACCAACTAAATGAAGTGGAATATGATTTTTAGACGCCTTTCACCTTTTTCTGGGAAAAAACTTTTTGAAACAACTAACTTTAACCTTTAATAAATTTTTTGAAATAAAAAATATTTCTTTGCATCAGTTCGACTTCCTTTTCAAGTAAATGATACAGTTGTTTTGAGCTACATCAAAGTGGAATTAGTCAATCTGATTTTGCAGAAAACACTTTTTGAGATATAAATGTATTTTCTTACATTACTCGCGATTTCAACTTATTTTTCAAGCTCTTCCCTAAGAGAAAAAGTAGCTTAGCGTTGCTTGCAATCAGAATTTGTAACTCTGAGTGAAACTAGGTACTTCAAAATGAATATGCCATTGCAATGCTTGTTGAGTCCATCACCTTACCTGACATGGTTGTTTGGAAGTTAAGTTATTTGAAGCCGATGGACGAAGTCAACGAGAGCATCGATAGAAGAATTTATCATATATACAGGGTTTGCCCGGAAAGTATTAGGACTGATTTTCTTCCGCCGCAACTGTACTTCCGATCATGCGCACCGACTGGATTCAGTAGAGGGCGTTCCTGGCTAACGAACGAGCAGCTGGTCAGTTGTCTCCGAGTACCTGGAGAGTCAGGACAAAACTTTCCCCGCGACGTGTTTCTGTGAGTGGTACAAGCCGCAAATGCAGCGTTCGTTAGAGCAGAGGTGCGCGATTAAATTCTGTGTGAAACTCGGTAAACTTGCAATAGAGACGTTTGATATGATCAAGTAGGGATACCCATATGTTGCAAAAATCAAAAATCCAAAATGAAAACGATTCTCATTGTCTATTTTGACATTAAAGGTATCGTGAACCAAGAATTTGTTCCTCCTGGACCAACCGTCAACGCCAAGTTTTACAAGAAAGTCCTCAAGAGACTCAAACTGACCCTTCGCGTCCGAGTCCGACAAACCATCGCAGTCGATTGGAAGTTGCATCGACGCACAAGGATCATATTTTGAAAGTTTTTAAACAATTGTAACGATTGGATCAATAATTCGACTCAGTCCTTTTACTTTTCGGATAAACTCTGTAATATATTAAGTAACCGTTTTTATATGAACAGTCAGATGGCTGGCGAATAACTTCAGTTAGCTCAAAGATATCTTTTAAATACCCACAGTTAATTAGTAGCTATTAAAAGTTGGCTGTACTTTGATTATAGTTACATGGCACTCAAATGGTTATCAGAGGGATTCCATATAACTGAAGCTGTCAGTTAACTGTCAAATAGCTCTCATTTATTGGCAAGTGGCTGTCAACTGGCTCTCATGTGCTTTGGAAATGCTGTCAGTTTACAATGTGTAATTGAACGACTTCAACTAATTATGGTTATTGTTTTGGGTATAAAGCATGTGGACTTGTACCAAAAGGATTGCGTTTTTTACGAAAACGAAGAGAGATCGCAAACGAGATGCTTTATAAGAAAGCTGGGGACTCAATTATTATTATAAAAACTCATTATTTATGGTGAAGATACAGGAGTTTGTGATTATGACGTCAAAACTAGCAAGCGAATGGGGACCCAAAAATGAAAACAAACCGAGAAGCCAAAATTCACTGAAGACCGAGGCTTATAACAGACATATTAAAAAAAATTATTAAACTTACTTTTATTAGGTCAGCAACTTATTTTGAAGATAACAATAAGGATATGCATGAAAACATATGAAATTTTATTTTATTTTGCCAATCCGTATCAAATTTGATCAAAGCACATCTCACTGAAAACTAATTTTTTTATAAAAGGAAGCCCTTTCTCGTTTAAATTCAGATATATTTACAGCTAATTTAATAATTTTTGAAACACTCAGCACAATATTTTTTTTAACAAAGTTCTTAATATTCTACACCGCAAGCCAACCGTTCAACAAAGTTAACCGCTCAATAGCAATTAATTATCTTATCATTTGCTCTCTATATATCCACTATACCACAAGCATCATTGTTGCTTCATCATTTCTCACTATCCGGCTGGCGTTGAGTATTTGGCGCATAGACGCTTCATTACGAAATGCAATTCGCGCCCAAAACTGTGCTACATAATCGCATTAATCAGCGCTAATTATGCATATACGCCCAGCATGAAAGCGAAAATGTGCGTATAACCGCATGCAACAACAACTGCAACAACGCATATAATGATAAAATGAGCAGCATTCACAGCAACAAAAAGCAAAGCCAGCGCTTCAAAGCAACGAGGCGTGGCATGTACGAAAATTATGCGCTTTTCAACATAGAGACAGTCAGTAGAAGGCAAAGCAACGCACGGATGAAGCAAATGAACAGCATTTAATGATGCACTGCCTGCTGCGGCTAAGTTGTATGCGGCGCAAGAACCAAGGCACTTGCAAGCATGTGTGTTTGGGTGTGAAGTGACTAGAATGGCTTTCGCAGCAGCTGCCGCAAATGTTGTGGATCACAGCTCTAGCGGTAAATTGAAAATTATTGCATTCAATGCCATCTGTCATGGCTGCTTTGACAGCTGCAATGGCGGTACCAGCGCCTGCCGTCTTTGTTGCTCTTGCAACGTACCTACTTATGTACACACATGTGTGTGTGTATGCGATTGGGTGTGTGCAAAATTGGCTGTGCCAAGTGCCCAACTGCCGTTTAATCGAAAGACTGTGGTGACAAAAATAAAAACAACAGCGGCGAAAGGCTGCGCAGATCATGGCAACACTGCAGCATTGGCAATAAACCTCAAAATGTTGTCGTTTATACGCGCCGCGCTGCTGGTTGTTTTAACGATGTGGCCACAGTGCAGAAAAAGATGAGTGCAAAAGTGAAAAAAATATCACAGACCTACAGCATAGACTTTTCACTGTGGGAGTGCCGATCTTCCAAGGGAGACAAGGGCGCTGGCGGTTGGCTGTAAGAAGATTTATTAAGCGACTTGACTAATGTTGCAGCTAATGCTGCAACGAAAACAACGCACAAGCGCACACTCGCCAAATCAATTACCACACAAACCGAGCGAAAAGCATCAGCAATTCGATTATGGTGCCAAATAAAAACGAAATTTATTGTTGCAAAGTAGTAAAGAAGTGATTTTGTGTTACAAATAAACTGATTTTTCATATATTATTTGGGAAAGGGAGACAATTAGCTGCGATAATAGAAAAACATATATTTTTTTTAATATAAACTAAGCACAATATAACAAAATAAATTAAATAAGGTGTGCCGAAAATATAATGTCCTCAGCAGCTGCATTTCTAGAACATAAAAAGCTATAATAAAATATTATCTTAATTTTTAACGGTCAGCTTGTATTGTTTTCCATATAGAACTTGAATTTTGGTCGATCAGTTTATATGACAGCTATATGCTATAGTCATATGATTTAAACAATTTCTTCAGGAATTACATCGTTGTTTAAAAAAATAATACCAACCAAATTTTGTCAAGATATCGCGTCTAATAAAAAAGTTTTCGTATAAGGAATGGATTTTAATCGAACAGTTTATATGGCAGCTATATGTTAGAGCGGTCCGATTAAAACAAATTCTTCACAGAATATACCTTTGTATTAATCAATAATTCGAGCCAAATTTCGTTGAGATATCTCGTCAAGTTATAAAGTTTTCATATAAGACTGGAATTTTGATCTGTCAGTTTGTATGGCAGCAATATGCTATGGTGATCAGATTGAAACAATTTATTTCGGAGATTATATCGTTGCCTTAAGCAAATATTCTGGCAAAATTTAGTGAAGATATCTCGTCAAATAAAAAAGTTTTCATATATGAGATTGATCGAACAGTTTGTATGGCAGCTCTATGCGGTCCGATCAGAAAAGTTAGTTCGGATATTAAAGCGCTGACTAGGGTAATTATCTAAAAATTAATTTCACGAAGACTTCTCGTGAAATAAAACTATGCAAATTTTCAGACCTATATCTCAAAATCTTTGGAACTCATTCGCTTAGGTACAAACTTCACGTTGCTATTTTTAACTAAAACCCGTTTTGGACTTCTATGTGGGTAGAAGAGTGCGTGTAAGCTTAATGGACTAAACTCACCTAAATGCACCTAAAAGCATGCAGCACTTGATTGCGCCGTGAACGAAAGAGCACCTCAATAACAACCACTGCACCTAAATGTATGCCACCTTCCTGCATTGCAGCATACAAGCCGTTTCATAAGTTCATAGGTACATAGAGGTGCTGGTGCGAGTATGCAAACACTTTGCTAGTAGCGAGTAAGCATTTGAAGGGGAAATGCATTTTGCAAAATCTATGGAAGTACGTGTGTGAGAGTGTGTGCAAATATTTCTTTACAACTTCCCAGCGCAGGTGGTGTTCTTTGCACTTACCGGCTTGCCGGTTTTTATACCATAATACATGTGTGTATGTTAATATGTGAAGTATATGTGTGTTTGCCATTTTTGCATCATATCGAATCTTTGCACATTTTTCTTTGCCTAAAAAATACACCTGCAGACTCCTATGTGTGTATTGGTGTGCACATACAAATGTACAGTAATTTGTAGCGGCAGGTTATTAACATTGCTCCACCGGAAGTGTGTGTGTGTACCTACATAAGTATGTGGGAAGTACAACATGTGAAAATTTTAATATTCTACAATATTTATGCTGTACTCACATACTCATATTTCCACGCCAAGCTTACAGTAAAATGCCAGCAAGCTCCCTCAGCCCAAGACATACATACATATGTGCAAAATGTAGCGCCATCCGCATTTTAATTTTAATATTTAATAAAAATTCATCGATTTTTTGTAGTAACACCATATTCCCAATAGCAAAATATTAACTTCTCATGAATAATTTTAATATGTTAGGGTAGGCGTATGTAAAAGCCCTCTGAAATTGTTACGTATGTAGATGTGTGGAATTGGTAGCTGAATATGCATATGCTCATATACATATATATGTATTTATGTGTGACTAAATATATTTACCGATCTCTGTTTGTGTTTATTTTGCTATTCCCATAAGCAGTGGGAAAAATTGCAAAATCGGTTTCTGCCAAATTTTTTGGCACGACATAAAAATGTATATATTTTGTACGATATCTATTCATGCATGCATATCGTATATTTTGAAATTAAATTTCAATCAATATAAGAGAGCACTTTCAGCGAATAACCTTAATATTAATAATATTTCCCTTAAAAAATTTTGATTTCAGAAAATTTCCTTAATTTTCTTTGAGATATATTTTGAATTAGTAAGGATTTATGCTATCACAGCTCAATAATAAAGAAGAGGATAAAAGCTTATATCCGTAGGATTTTAAAGGCCGTGTAGGCAGCAGCTCTTTTAGCGTTATCAAGAATGCAACGCAAGAAGGCTAACCTTATTTAAATCCCAAATAAATGTCAGAGTTTCTAGGTACCAAAACGGGCCAGCTATAAGCTGTCCAAGTGAGAACCTTGTTAAGATCAAACTTTTAAATAATTATAGCCTTACTTAACCCAAAAGTTTTGGCCTTTAAAGCTATTTGCTAGCATAAAACTTATGAGAATCTAGTAGATTTTCTTATTTTTCTTTCCGACAACTCTCTTTGCTTCGTATACTAACGAGTACTGTATGCCAGTAGACAGGGCTGTGTGTAATTTTAGATAATTGGTACAAATATAAAGCATCTATCTGCTTTGATGGTGTTCTTCTACACTTTTATTAGTATCTTAAATATATGAGACTTCATTGCTAATGATAGCTTAAGACAAAGAAGGCAAACCAAGAACTAACAGCTTAAAAGCTTCATTACACCTCTCAATTGTTAAGCTTTTAAATTTGAATTTGTTGAAGTTTCTACTTGAAAGTGTTTTTGATATCTATTCGAATTAACAAAACATGTACAACCGAACTTATTATCCATATAAAAGCTTCAAAAGCTCAAAGGTGTGCAAAATTTCCCTAAAAGTATTCAGATGAGTACAAAACTCTCTAATACCAGCTTATCTTTCAAATTCACTAAATCTCAAGTTTAATAACACTGAAGTAGAATCACTTAAATAATTTTTCAGTTTTTTTTTCCCTCTCTCAATTTACGAAAATAATAATAAGTCGCTCTTATATGCTCTGAGATTAAATTTCTCTCTTTTCTGCTTTTCCTTTGCTCCTCTCTTCTTGAGTATTTGTTTATTCACCTTATTAAGCGCTGTTCTAAATCCATATTGTTTATAAACAAAAGATCTTCGTATATGTTTGCTTGATAAGCGTCTCTGATGTAGAAGTAGCACTGACTCGCCGTTGAAGAAATGGCTTACTATGTTACTAAGACCAGAACAGAATCAAACTCGCCTTGAGTAAGGTTACTATTTTCAATTATTTTATAATTATTCAATTTACTAAATAAAAGCTTGATTGATAGTGGATGATTTGTAAAGATTTTCGTTACTGTTATGAAAGCTTTCAAAAAGCTCTAGATAAAGCTCTAAGAGTTAATTCAAAATATTTTTTCGTTATAGTTCATATATATTTATATATATACATATATATACATATGTACATTTAACTTTAACTTAGTACTTATACCACCGATCTCACAGCTGCTCAATACGTATATTTCATTAAGCACGAGAGCACCCTTGATTCCAGTTCGTAATTCGGAATTTCACATAGCTTATGCTTAGTCTCAAGTATGTGTCTAAAGATGACGAACGTGTTGACGGGTCTACTCGGTTTTTTCGTAATTACGGCTATCATCCAGGTCTCGGCAGAGGATGCAATCACAATTTTCCTCGATGGCGGCAAAGAGTTCAGCGCCATAAAAACAGATGTGGATGCAATTCGTATTGCCGGAAATAATTTAAATGCAGAGTAATAAAATGAGTGCATGCAAAATGTGTGAAGTAGTTATGATTTGATTGTCAAGTCTAATATATTTTTTATTTCATTTGTAACTTGCTTGATAACCGCTAACTCGTGAACTCCTCAACGCTCGGTTTGCAGCTTGTCAAACAGGTGATTGTGTTAGCAATAGTAAATGACTTCAGTAGATTTAATACGCAAATATGTATGTGATTTTTCATTCAAAGATTAAACAAAATCGAAAGCTCAATTGAAAAGTTAACTGGAATGATGCAGAGTTTGGCGAAGAAGTAAGCACTTCTACATTATCTTTGGGCAAACATAATACTTCAGTGTTATTTCAGCGTGGAATCTTTAAAGGGTGCTCGTAACTGTAAGATTTCAATTACCGATATAAACCGGAAACATAAACTTTAAAAGAAGAGTACTAGAAGGACAGTAGATTTGTTCTGGGCGATACCCGTTCCGCGCCTCAATTTCTAAGCTCCGTTTATGAGTAAGAAGTGGATGTAATTCACGTGGCTTCAGTATAATAATTTATTTAGCTTAGAAAAGCTAATTATTGGTAATAAATTCTTCACAGTAACTTTTTAATAAATTTGAATATTTTAGTTAAAAATACCATTATGTTTACTGATAATTTCGTATGCCATTCAAATGAATACATTATATAGAAATTGTAGCGATAATAATAAGTTGAAAGGAGGCGTGTTATCAATTTGCGTTCAATTATGTTTATTTGTACAGACGTAATTCTTATGAAATTGTTATGGGAAAGCCAGAGTATTTATAATATGTATTTGTGGCAATAAGTAAAAACTATAAGAAATATATTTACAATGATGGTAAAAAAGTTTGCGAAAATTTTAATTTAATTTTTTTTTATAAAAATATGGGTTATATTGAAAATAAAAAAATTTATAAAACTCATGTACTTTATAAATATGCAAACATTTTAACAGTTTTTGCAATTATGGAAAGATAGTTAAAGTATGTAAATGTAGGAGTTTTCTAATTTTAAGCAGTTAAATTTCAATACTTAAAACTACGTTTAGGAAATTAGTAAATTGTTTTTCAAAAATAAAAGTAATGCCAAATTTATTTATTTTTTTAAGCTGAAGAAAAAAATTTGGTGTTTTAAAACTTTTTCTGATAGTCAATTATTTTATAAAATTAAAAAAAATTATATTCAAAATTTTTTTAAAATAAAAAATAAAAAATTTTCAATTTATTATAACAAATATTATTTGTTAATTTAAAATCTTGTGAGATTTTCAATGCCGATTCAAATGAGTCTGCACAATTTTAAGACTGTACTAAATAGTTCAATGGATATTTTATATTTCGAAAAAATTGTGTAAAATATTTTTTATTGCATCTAATGCAATCTTCCAAGAAATCTTTGAAGCATAGATTTCTTGGAAGATTGCATTAGATGCAACAAAAAATATTTTACACAATTTTTTCGAAATAAAAAATCCTTTGAACTATTTAGTAAAGTTTAAAGCAAAAATTTCCCGCTATTTTGAAAATTTTTGTGATTTTCATTACTGCTGTAATGTCGCGTTTAGCAAACTAATCAAAAATTCTTAAAAATCTCGAAACTCTGAAAGCTAACTGCCAAACAAAGAGTCAACAAATTGTCTTTAGATTCACTAAAAAAAATATTTAAAAGGGTTTTCGGAGTGAAAAAATCTTAAGTCAATAGATTTTATTTGCTTTTACTATAACAAAATTTCATTTTTTTTCGACTTTTTGTTGAAAATATTTAATTTTGTATTGTATAACTTATACAGCGCTAAAAAAATTCCTTTCGAATTATAAAAAAAAAAATTATATTAAATGGTGTTCGAAAACATTTGGAAATACACAAAATACATAGAAGAAATTGTAAGAACATTATCGGTGGCCAATGAAGCTAAGAAATCGAGAAGACTGCAAAAAATGTCTAGAGTAAAGCAGCAGGGAAACAATGAAATATCTCTTGTGCTCTTGTCGCGCATTAACAAGACTATGCTGTAAGCATCTGGTGTCCCCATGGTAACATACATACAATACTCTGGACAAGGTACCGATAGTGAGGCCGCAGAGTCTGTTAAAATTCGAGTAAAGCGCAGGCATCCCACAGAATGACTGCTTCTCATGAACCTATCTCTATCTATGGGTAACTTTTTGGCCTACCAGATTAGCCTAATCTGATCTAGTATTCGAAATAAAGTAAAATTAAATCAAAAGCATTTGTAAGTTATTTTTAAAAGTATACATTTTTTTATATTTTTCAATGCTTTCTTAAATTATCGATATCGATTATCGATAAAAAATTTAATATTTATTTTTATTTTATAAATTAAAGGAAAATACTTTTAAGGTTATCATTTCAAAAAAAAAAGGTACGAAATAAGTTTTGTTTGAAAACAGATTTCATTTTAAATATTTCAATTTTGTCTTAATGTTTAAACTGTGCAACAGAATTAAAAAAATTGCTTTATATTTTTGAAAAAAATATATATATTTAATATTTAAAATTTTTTTATACAAATGTATGTATAATTTACTTTCTTGATTACTATTAAAAATGAACAGTTTCTGTTTTGAATTTAAAAAAATGAAATAAAAAATAGTTTAGCATCTTTTTTAAAATCCTGAGCGAAAGAATTATGAAAAAAACTAAAAACCGATTTTTGTTTTGTTAATTCTTTGGTATATCCAACAACTGCAAACATTTTAAGTTTTAATTAAAAATCTGTTTTTTTTGTAAGAAGCGATTAAAAATAAAATTTCTTTTTTAAATATTTTTATGTATACTTTGACTACCTAGTAATTGAAACAGTTATTAAAAGTAAGTTTTGAAGAAAGCTACAAATTTTTATGAATTTCAATAAAATCTCTTCAATTAAAAGCAATATATTGAACAATTTCGAAAAAAAGTTATTATTCTCTAACATTTTTCTTAAATATGTTTTAAAAAAATTATGATACAAAATATTATTAAATTTTAAACAATTTTTTTTTTAAATTAATAAATATGTTTAAATATTATATTTTTTTAAACAAATAATTCTTTAAACATTTTTTTTATTTTAATTATTCGGAAACTTCAGCAAGTTCTTTGCAGTATTCAGTAATGGTATAATGGGTCAACAAACTCGTTTATAATCCATCACTTAGCTACTCTATACAATAAAGAAACATTTCCAATAATTAATACAACTCTGTCATTATTAAAAGCCAAAGTCGCTCTCAAGTAAATTTCTGATTTCATTAAATGTTGTTTATGTTGTGCTTTTCTTCGTATCAGCTGCAAGTGATAAGCAAGCCTACCAAGAGCAAACTAATCTTTGTTACAAAAACAAAAACAAAAATACGAGATAAGAGTGCAGATAAGCAAAATTGCATTATCATTAATAGAAATTATTGCATACTTTCCGGCACTTAATTTGCATACACTGATTATCAGTTTGTTTGCTTAGCGAGCGCTTAGAATTTTACATATTTCTTCGCTACAATTTCGACGCACAACTCTTATCTACAGCATTATATACTTTCATATACAAACACATACACAAACACATATTTATTAGCACCATGTAGCAATCAATTAGCTTCGCGTTACAAAATGAATTATCGCATGTCTATGTGCGCATACACTTCACTCTCCTGCATTAATGCTCCAATTACTATTGAATAGTTTGCTCATACATTTCGAATTCTGCTTTCAATCGAATTCACCAATTTACGAACCACAAACACCAAACAGTTATCGTCTTTGCCTTGCCATTGTATTTGTAATGTCGATTTTGATATGCTTTTCCAATTACTAGCGTGAGCAAAGTTTCCTAACTGACATTACATAGCATTAAATCAATTGTTTATTATATGTAATTAGCGGGTAATTGATTACAATTGATATAACAAAAACATATGACGCGCTACAGCAGAATTATCTTGATTATTTGGCCTCAGCAGAGCATAAATATGTATATGTACGTGTTCCATTTTAACTGCGCTCAATACCAATTAGAATAGCGATTGTTTACTATTTGACTGGATTTGCTTATATTGATTTATCTAGTAATTTATTTGTGCCACATAATAGTGGTACATATATGAATGTTAGTTATATGTATATGACACGAACAGGAGCTGAGTTTACCTATAACTTTAACTGCTTAAAATATTGTGAAAAAATTTGATAGAATGTTTTTTGGCATAATAAAACCATATTTCTAAAAATATCATTAAAACTATTTTTTTATTGCTCAATTACCGATAATTAAGTAATTATTTTTAAATTTCATCCGTGCAATTTTAAAGCTAAAGGTTTGTATTATTAGTATATATTTGTTTATTTTGCAAAACTTCATATTTTTGACTCTTTGTCATCGTGAATATAGGTGTATATTATCTATTTGGTTGCAGCTCTACTACCCTTCATAGCTATAAAAAAAAGGTGGCCATGCAATAATTTGAGTTTGATCGTTTAGTTTGTATGATAGCTCTATGATATGGTGCTCCTATCCGAACAGATTTAAATGAGATTGTTTCGTTGGCTCGGGCAACAATTCATGCAAAATTTCGTAAAGGTATCTCTTCAAATATAAAAATTTTCTTTACACGCAAGTCATATTGATTTTTCAGTTCATATGGTTGCTATATGCTTTAGTGGTCCGATCGAAAAGATTTCTTAGTATATTGCGCCGTTGTTTTAGATAACAATCTGGACCAAATTTTGTAAGAATATCTCTTGAAATAAAAAAGTTTTCCATCGACTCGGCTTGTGATGTGATCATTTAAAGGTATATGTATATATTTTATATCCCTACAAACGTTGAAAAAACTTAACCTAACTTATTCAGGGTATAATAATTTGTAGACTTCATTTCCTTACGTTCACATCCCAACAAGCAATTGGCAATAGTTGACAGAAATTGGTTACAGATTTTATAACTTTTCCCTTAACTTTGAAAACATCTACCACCGCTTCCAAGGAAAACCAAGAAAAATGCCAAATGGTGTAAGATGGTTGTTGTTTAAGAAATTAGCTTATTTATTGATTAATATTTAATTCTATATTAGAGGTTCTCGACAATCATCCGTCTGATGCTGAAGTACATCATTAACATTGAGGGCTCTATAGCTGGTTCCAAGATATGATGAAAGATGCTAAAAAGAGGCACTTGTATCGATGATGGCTAAACAGATTTGACTGGCTTTGGGTCGTTTGCTAAGGCACCGCAGTTGATAACAACATCAGATCTTATTCAATTTTTATCGTAGCCAACTTCACACTTAACTATTAAGGCGAAAAAAGCCCTTCAAGCAAGGCAATTATGTGATATTTATGAAGAAAGTGTGTGTCAAAAAGCATCCTGGAAATATACTTGAAACCGATGTAGAACAATGTAAGTCCTCGAATAACATTTGAAGAGATTGCTGAATGAAAAAATGTGTCAAACGAGTCCACTCACAAGCACATGAAACATCTAGGATTATTTACGTAGCTTTGCATAAGAGTTTCTCATTTTTTATAGAACGAAATTTGCTTAATTGCATTAATGACTGTGATTTGCTTATTAAACGTCAAAGAAGTGATCCATTTTTTGAGCGCGTTATTAATGGCGACATTTTTGTTACGTTGTTTACAAGAATGTAAAGCGCGAGCGATTATGGTCTAAACAGGATATGCCAGCTCAAACCATTTCGAATGCCGAAGGTCAACAAAAACAGTTGTCTCTGTGATGAGATTTCAAAGAGATCGCTTATTTTGAGCTTTCGCTCAACGACACTACGAATAATTTTAAGGTGTAGTGTAGTCAACTGGAAAGATTGAGCGATTCACTCAAACAGAAGAGATCAGGATTGACCAATAGAATAGAAATAGTGATCTACTAGGATAATATGAAACCTCACACAAGTTTGATGACTCGACAAATGCTTTTGCAGCCTGAATGGGACATATTCTGATATCAGACTTGGCACCTTCGGACTATTACTTGTGTCGGTCTATGCAAAAATTTCTGGTTGAAAGAACCTTCACCTCAAATCAGGACGTCAAAAACTATTTGGACCAGTTTTTAACTGCAAGGTTTGATCATTTTACTTTTTGAACCTGGAATCAGTCTCTTATCTGAATGATGGCAATATTAAATTTTTTAAACAATTCGAAAATCGTGTATAAATTGCACTCAAAACAAACGAAATTACTTGGTGATTGAGCCATTGTTTCTATATATAAAACCTATAGCTTGCAATGAAAGAAAATAAAGTTCTATAATTCTGCAGATCCTTTCATTGGGGGTGTTTTTTTACGTGGCGGGTCCTAAACCCAGCGCACAACCCTAAGTCGAGAATATTTCGCCTTCTCACTTTAGCTCGCCTTCAAACGGATGTTCTTAGGCTACCCAGAGGATACTTGGTCAAAAACCGGAAGTCGTGAGCTGCTTGAGTCATATGTAAAAGAATCGTTTCTGGCCACTCCCAAGTGAATGGCGATCAGAGAACTTTCCTCACCTGCGTGAACTTCTACACATGACTCGATCCTCCCTCCTAACGACTGGCGCGCTGTTGTTGACTCGGCTATAATCGCGTAAGCGGTGTCTACGCCAGTAAAGAAGAAGAAGAATTCTGAAGATAGTGTATATTTAGTAAATTGGTAGGATTGGATTTTGATGAAAAATTCTAGATAAAAATTTTACAGGAATTTTCACATATTTACGTTCAAGTAAAATTATGCTTATATAAATCAAATCAAATTTTTGCACTTCATTTTTATATATCCCTTTACTTTAAATTTGAGTGATCACTTTTCCCTCTACCGTGGCCTTTCCAATTGTAATTCCCTGATGACGAAAATGTAAACCAGTGTAGAAACTTCTGCTCGCTACATAAATAGGCAGTATATATGCACTCAACTCCAAGTCCGTGAGAGTATAGTTAAAATTCTAATTAAAGGGCAAGACAATGCAACCATTAAAAGTGTGCTGACAGCCATTAAAGATTTTAAACTCACCGCCTTCAAAGGACACTTTGGTATCACATTAAACTTGCTGAATAGAATTTGCGCAAGACTCTCGAATAATTTGATGCTATGTCGACCATTTGCTAAAAGTGCACAGCAATCAAGGGTTATATTGAACAAATTCTTGAGCTGTCCGCTTGAACGGTAAAAAACATTCGCTTCCAAGCGAGCAATAGGTTGTCGGAGACTCATCACGCCCGAGATGTATGAACGATTATTGCGACGGTCCAACTGACAATCGAACAATTTGACTATATTCGTGTTTGGTACTTGGTGTGTGCATTTGACACTTTTGAGCATAATGTGTTTAGCGCCATCTGAAGATTTCTTTGTTTTCACTGACACTGCATGTGGGTGTCCTAAAGCAGTTGTGGTGTTGGAATATTGAACACTCAATTGAAAAATGAGAAGTATGTAACCGAAACATTTCGTTCGGTCGTTTTTGAAAATCTGCATTTTTTTCAATTTATTTATATTTTTTGGTTGTTGTGAAAAAACAAACACTCCGTTAGACTCTCAGTTAGCTACTAAAGCTCTCTCCATTTTAAGTTCCAAATATTTAAATTGTTGATTTTGGGCGTTTCGTGACTAACCCAATTACTACGGATAAATTTATTTGGCAGCTTTTACTCATTAAATCGTTACTTGTTGATATCAAACAATCAAAATATGTATACCAAAATAAATAAATATTGAAAGCATAATTAATTTTATAATTATTATGTTTTTTATTATTGTGATTATAAATAGTCGACCTTAATAAAAAGACATCCGTTGCTTTCGGATGAATTTAGTAATCTATATCTGGCTTTGTTTAGGTGCGATTGGTCTATATAGCATGAGAAAGATATGATTTCGTTCTAGAGAAACCTGACACACAGTTTTATGATTGTTTTGCTCGGTATTGCTTGACACTCGTCAAAGATGGATACCAATGTTTCGCATTTTTTACTTTGGTGAAGTCGAAAATATACTAAAACTTCAAGCAGAAACGGTCCTGATAACCTGGTAAACGCGGTAAATCGGTCAGAAAGGCTTGGTGAGATTAACATGGAATCTACTAGGAGCCGGTTTCCAACGGCTAAACTCTTAATTTGAATACGTTATATGAAATATAGTAGTCAAATTTAGTCTATAGCAGAAGAATGGTATCAGACATCAAAAGTGACTTTCCAGAACCTCCGTGAGCTCGGTTTGGATTATTTAAATTCAAGCGAAAATGGTCATTGTTGAACCGCGGTAAACGATGGATAAGCCAAGATTTATGGTAAGGAGGGTTTACATTGACACAGAAATGGTGGAAAATCTATTAAGAGTTGTTTGTGACACCCAACAGGAAAGGTCAATGTAAATAATCAGCAAGACGAGCTGAGATGATCCGTGGGCTTATACACCCTTGTGTACCGTTGTGTATGAAATAAGCGTTTTTTGTCTTTTAAATAAAATACTAATTTTAAATGGAACAACAACCTTTATGGCAATTTGTGGATACAATGCCAATGGAAATGTTCGTCTTTTGATGTAAATTGTGCATAGCATATCTCATCGATAAAAACAAATGGCTATTGGAAGAAGCCAAATCGGGTGAATATCACTTGTTCTTTATAGCGATTAGTATTAACAGTCGCACCGAGTTTTAGAAGCTCATGATATACCACACCCTTCTTATCCTACCAAACACAGATCATTGCCTTCTTTTCGAATCGAGCTGCAGTCTTAAAATTAATTAATTTTTCATCACCAATGACAATTCGATGCAAGATTGATTTTCTCCGTATCTTCGAAGCAGAATTTTCAACTCAACGAATGTTTGTTGAATGACTGTAAGGTTATTGAATATGTTTGAATTAAGGCTCGTTCACAACAAAGGTAACCTACCAACACATTTGTATATTAACGCACACTTCATACACCAGGTATATATGCGAACTAGTCCCTCAGTTTTTGAGATGTCGTTCTAAAATTTTGCACCTGTAATTTTCCCAGTAAGGAGCTACTCTTTATCGGAACCGCCGAGATTGGGCCACTATAACATATAGCTGCCATACAAACTGAATGATCAGAATAAAGAGATTATATGGAAAACTTTTTCGTTTGATAAGACATCCTCAAGGAACTTGGCATGGGTTATTGCCTAAGACAATAATGAAATCTGTGAAGACAACACAAAACTCTAAGTGGAATGGCTTAGTCGTTTCGGAAAAACTTCTTAACCGACTCTGAAAGCAGGGTCTCGAAAAAAACGTGTTTATAGTTTTGGAGACCTGTTGGTAAATTAAACAGGAAAAAACGTTAACTTCGGTTGCACCGAAGCTAAATACCCTTCACAGGTGCATTTCTGTTAGTAACTATGTGTCCAGTTTGTATGGAAGCTATATGCTATAGTTAACCGATCTGTACAATTTCTTCGGAGATTACATTGTTGCCTTAGAAAATAATATATACCAAATTTCGTGAATATATCTTGTCAAATGTAAAAGTTGTCCATACAAGAACTTGATTCCGATCGCTCAGTTTGTATGGTAGCTATATGCTATAGCTAACCGATCTGAACAATTTTCTCGGATTTTACATTTTTGCCCTAGAAAATAATCTATACTAAATTTGGTGAAGATACATTGTCAAATGCGAAAGTTTTCCATATGAGAACTTGATTCCGATCGTTCAGTTTATATGGCAGCTATATGTTATAGTGCTCCGATATCAGCCGTTCTGACAAATGAGCAGCTTCTTGAAGAGAAAATGACGTTTGCAAAATTTCAAAAGGATATCTTAAAAACTGAGGGACTAGTTCGTATATATACAGACAGACGGACAGACAGACGGACATGGCTAAATCGACTCAGCTCAACATACTGATCATTTATATATATACTTTATAGGGTCTCCGACGCTTCCTTCTGGGTGTTACAAACATCGTGACAAACTTAATATACCCTGTTCAGGGTATAAAAATTCTTACAAATACACTCATATCTCCGGGACTATTTGCCGAATTAGTTTTGGATTCTTGTAGAATATTTTTAAATATCTACATATAGTATATGCGATATACAATAAATCAAATTTCGGTTTTTGAAAATCCATAAGTGGATTTACTTTATTAACTTCATTTTTTAGTTATACAAAAATTATTTATTAATAGTCCATATATTGTGAAAAACTCAAAAATATTAAAAATTTTAGTAAATTATTGTTAAAGGTATAAACAATGAAAAATTGAAAGAAAACACAAAAAAATATATATTTTTTTAATTTAACACTTTTATTACACATTTACACATTTTATTTTTTTAACAATAAAGTATTTTAAACTTTCTATTTGTGTATATATTTTTTTATGTATATATTTTCAATGTACTAATTGCATTAAATATCGCATTTGCATTCAAAACAGTTACTTGCTTCTCCTATTGTCCTTTTTCAATTCCCTAAATGAGGTTAGACTAATTATTTCAAAGCAACTGAGCACAACATTTATATTCAAATACAAATAAGAAGCGCAAATACCTTTATCAGCCGAAATTAACTGCTGTACGCATCAACTCCTCATGCAATTTAGTGCAGTAATATAGTAACGACTTCATTTATGCCATAAAAGTGTAGAAAAAATGCGAGCAAAGAGGAAATTAAAATGCACTCTGGTCACTCATACGCCCCGTCATACACACATTATTGCCAAACTGCACGGAAATGCATAGTCATGCAGTAATTGCTGTGTGAGTGTGTGTGTGTGTGTAGTTGTATGCGTGCAGCTGTGCATTGCATGCGTTAAGCAAATGTCAGCTCATATTTGCATTTTAATTAAAAAATATCTGCGCCCATGCAAATAAACGCACAAACGTGCTTACAACCTCACACATATTCACATGCGAATATACAGACCTGGTAACGGTAACGTTCAATGGCGTCATGCACACAAGGAGCGCTGCCTTGTTGTGTACCTCGTTACATACCCACACACATGTGCAGGCAACAGCGTCCAGGCGACGGACATTCGCATGAAGCCTAAATTGCGTGTGTGCAATCAATAAATTCCATATGTGTTGCACAAACTCTGTTGCATGCAAAAATAGATTGAGCAGACGTGGCAGGTATATATTGCTCTGGTTGTCCAACACACACACACATGCATACATACATATGACGATTTGTACATATGTGTGCGGTTAATATTTGCAGAGCGAAGCCAATTCCTGATTGTAGGCGATGCACGTACATATATGTATATACTTGCATACTAATAAACGTATGTGCTTGTGTGTATATGTATATATGTATATTCGTATGCCTGTAATATGTGGGTATCGTCGCAGCCGAATGGACTTTAGTTAACTTTATGGCTTGCACTGGATATTGGAGGTATAGTAGGCGACGAAATACGTTTACACACATACATATGCATTGCATGCACGAGATCACATATGTATATACATGTAATTCAGTTTGTAAACACAGTGAGCAAAAGTGGCTGTTTTCGTAGAACTTTTGTGCTTTCCTTACGCTTTTAATGAGAAAAGTTGCCATTACACTATGAAAGCTTTCAAGAGCTTTTTATAAAGTTTTTGTAAATATTTTACTACTTGGTTCTTAAACTTTTGGAAATCCTAACTTTCAATTAGAGCTTTTTTGAAGCTTTCTGGAATATAAGCTTTTGAAAATCACAGCTTTCACGGAAAGTGTTTTAAAAAGTTTTTTTTTAATTAGTTATTTGTTTGGTTCTGATAAGAAGGAAAAGCTTTCGCAGATCACAGCCTTCAACCCGAGGTCATTAAAAAGCTTTTGGAAAATGGAAAATTATTTGACTTTATTAAGGAAGAGAAGCTTTTGATCAGATCTTCAAAGGAAGATCTGTCTGGGATTTAACTAAAACTTATAGTTAAAGTTTTAGAGAAAATTGAGAAATTGTAATGAGAGAAAGAAGGATAAGCTTTTTAATTCACAACATTCAAGTAAAGCTTCTTATGAAGTTTTCCTAGTATTCACTTAGCAACTGCGATTATCTGGAAATCATAATTAAACATTTTCCTCACAAATTATTCGTATACTAGTTTTGTTTTAGTTTACTCTGCAGAGATCAAAGCAATGCTGCGGAGCTTATGTGTATTCATCTCTCATTCTTAAGATTGCAGCATATAAGGGAAAATATTAATAAAGTTTATATGAAAAAATAGTATGAGTAAATAAAGTTTGGGATTGCAAAAGATGGATCGGAAAGCTTTTAAAAACTACATCTTTCAAACAAAGCTTTTTCTGAAGCTTTTCTATACCGACTTATCAACTGAATATTGGCTATGAACTATGATTAAAATTTTGCTCATAATTCCAACCGGACAACACACTTCTTTTAACCAGCTTTTTAGAATTCCTCCCTCATTCCTTCCTAGATGTAGAAACTAAAACTGGGAAAATTGATATTTCTTTTTTCAAACATTTTTGATTTTTCTCCACTGAAATCCATGGCCGGTATGAAATTACCAATTTAAACTTTTCGTTCACATATTCTCCCATTTTCGCTAACTGGGCGCTTCGTTTCGAATGCTCGCACATACGAGTACACATAAGTATTATGTGGTGCACTCGCTTATCGTGCTAAAGGCTATTGTAATGCAGATTTTCAAATTACGCACAAAGGCTTTTATCCTAAATTAGTATTCGCCACGCATCAGGCCAATGAAGTAATTCTTTCGATTTGTTGTTTGTTTTGTGAAAAAGAAATCGAATGCAAGCGAAATGAGTAAATTACTTCAGCGCACATACCTAGAGGCCCAATAATGAATTTTTTATACCAAGTAATGAAATTGAGCTCGTAATTAACTGTAGATATAAATATGCTAATGTATATATTTACTTTTGCATATATGTATGTAAATATATACTTTTACCTATCTGACCATATGATCTGCCTTCATATTCTGAGGCAGGTACTGGTAAAAAATGAAAAAAATCGCATAAACTCTCCTACACGAAGAGATTAGCGCAAAATCCGCATTTATTTTAGGATTGGAAAGAGTGGAATTATAATCTGGCAGCTAAAGATTATAGAATATTCTGATCACTTAAGGGTTTGAGCGATAGTTTTCCGTTAAGAGCTCTACAATAATTTTAGCGTCAAGATACTTGACCACTGTTGCAATCCAGGTAGTAGAAAATGTATTACTTCGAAGGCTGTATTTCGGTGAGGTGAGCATTCACTCCAACAGTAGACAATCCTAGCTTTGAGCTCGCTGAATATGCGCTCAAACCTATCACCACACTGATAGGAGTTCTCAGTGGTTAATGTCTTAATAGATTTTACGCGGAATATCGTCCACTGTTCAACTTTAGTTAGATTAAAAGTTAAGCAATTCGATAGTCATATCTTCTACGGGCCAGATTCATAAGGTGTTTGTCGCCTTAACGAATTTATGTCAGCTTAAAGGCTCTTCATCAATACAGACTTTTGATTAGAATTAATCGACGCTTCTTGTTGTCCAAGCTAGATCACTCCTGTCTCTATGAATATCTGTCCAATTATGTAACCGAACATGTAATTGATAAAACTTTATTAAATACTTTTGCGTAATGTTGAAGGAATATTTCGATGTAGGCTTTTGAAAGGAGACAAAATACAGATACAGTCAATAGCCACCACTATAATTTGCCTGTCCTCATTTCCAATAAAATAACCGCTCTGTTAGTCAACTATGTACCTGTCAGTCGTATCTCTCTCAATAATAATTCTTAAACATTCTTTTCATCTCTGTTGCAGATAAAGTAGCATTGTGCTATAAAGTTAACTGCAATTTTAAAATGATCCATTAAACTTTTTTAACAAAACGTCAGCAACTTCAAACTGATTTCAAAAGCTTTGTTCTAACCTTTTACGTCGCAAAGTCATTATTTTGCAAAATAATCTCGGCAGCAAGCATGTGGGTTCAAAAAAATAAAAAATTTTGAAAAATAAAATATTTATTTATCAATTCAAACCAAATGTCAGTTACTTTAAACAGCTGTTCCGTTGTGAAACAGAAATACTTTGATATAAATGAAAACATTCGGTTTACAGAACGCCTTACTTGAAATCATTGGGTTTATAAAAACGAAATCACCCTAATTTTCAATCGAAAACTCTCACGTCAAAGAATCTGCCTTTTTAAACACGTCGATTGGCTTTTTCTCCATTTATATCTCTATTTTGTACTGGTGTACGATAAATACAAGTTACTATGAAAGATTTTATGTTCAACCGTTAGGATGGTAAGGATTAGCTAAATTGTCGTCGACGTCATCTAACGGAAGGCCCAAGAAACTTGCTGTTTCGACGGGGTAGGACCAAAGGAAGAGGGGTGTCAGATGAGTGGGTTTGGTGGGGCATGCAAAGAGGGGGCTAGTGTCAAGCGGAGACTCATTGCCCGCAGAACATATATCGTTCACCCTCCTTTCTTACACTTTCGGAATTCCGTCAATTATTAAACTACCATCTGTAGTAGTATATAACATTGTAGTTTTGCCACGACGTTTGCATTTTCCAAACGGAAACATCCGAGACATAAAGTCTAAATATAAGTGATCAGGATGGCGGTTTGAGACATAGAGGGCGCTACTAGAATTAAATCCATATGATTTTAAGTTAGCCCTAACTTTCAACTGGCTCGTGTTTGTGCTGCTTCATAAAGGCAATGCACCATGTCACAAGTCTGTGAAAACGATTACAAAAATCCATGATTTGGCTTCGAATTATTTTCGCATCCACCATATTCTCCCCAGTGACTATTCTTTGCCCCTATAACAAAATAATGCTCACTGGATAGAAATTTTCGACGAATAAAGAGGTGATCGCCGAAACTGCGCCTATTTTAAAAATGGTTTCGAAAAGTATATCACCCTTGAAAGGAACTAAGTTGAGTATAAAAAAATGAAACTAATTTTGCCAAAAAATGTGTTTTGCCATGTTGAGCCGTGGTCGTTTCAATTGAGCTGTTATATGCAAACTCATCTTTCAATATTTGAAATATCAATTTGCAAATTTGAAACGAAAATAACAGACTACTGTAACATATAGCTGCCATACAAACTGAGCAACCGAGATAAAGTGCTTGCGTTTTCGTTTGACGAGATATCTTCAATAAATTTTCATGGATTATTATGTTATTCAATATTTTTATCCATTATGGCATTTTTATTATAATATCTTATTCTTCTAATGTATTTATCCTACTATTATTCTTTATGGTTTTAAAAAATATTAATCCTGGTCTATATGTAAAATTATTAGCAATTTTCACTGAAGCAGATCAAAAACAAATAAATAAAAATACATAAAGATAGATTTCCTTTATTTATATCCTACAACAGATGTCTAATTTATTACATTTTTAAGCGCAAAACTTTATTTCCATAGTCTCTTTATATAGGGTGCTTTTTTGAAGGTACATAATTTTGTAGAGAGACTGCAATTAAATCTGCCATAGCTGGCAAACTTTTTCTTAATCTTAATAGTATTTAATATTCTAAACAATTCTGAAAAAATTATCCTATCTTCTTTGAACTCTAGTGAAGCTATTTTAGCGAGAGTATTATTATTGGTCGCATTTTCCATTATTAGTAAGCTCTAAAGACAAATGATTCATTACCGTAAAATTATGACTTCATTAGAAGTGTGTCTCTCTTTTTTCTAGACAAAAAAAAAAATAACTTGCATGCACCTAAAAACACCCCTATATTTAATACACACATCTAGACATTTCGAATATAATAAATGAATATGATTTAGAATATGTCCAAATATTAATATGGACTTCCCGGTGTGAATATTATTTGGGTTATAATCGCTAGCCAAGCAGCATTTGTGTACATCCTTTCACATATGCCCACCAATACAAATGTGCAAGTACAAAACATGTCGTTGCCATGTCCTTACAGCAAAAACATATACACACACTATACAGCAGAAAAGCCGGAGCCAGCATGTGACCATTTCAGTCACCAACTGAGATTCAAAATCCAATTATTCATCCATGATTACATGGAAATGTCCTTATCGCTAACGAACAGCGCACATGTTCCAGCCGACCGACCGGCTGCCTGCCTGCCTGCTTGGACGCTGACCGGTGAGCCAATACAACCGGTTACAAAACCAGCACGACAGGCAGCGTTCAATGCAAAACAAGCCAAGAATATCGGTGAAAACGTGCTTGTATGTGTGTGTGTATTGCACGTGTTTGCATGCGTGTGCCACTTAGGTATCTATATCCGAATACCTGGTTATTAGTCCTCTTTGAAGCACACCTGCTGTTGGCAGCTACAAAGGACCTGCACTGCTGCCGAGCCTTGCCGTCTTAGTCGAACCACACAAATTCAAAGGCACAACAATGCATGTCACTAGAGGATTGGGGAGTTTTTATAGACAGTTGAAGTGATTTTTTGGGTAATTTAGGCAAAATGCTTAAATATCAATGAGCTGAAGCGAAGATAGATGGTTTCAAAGAGGTAAGAAAAGAAGTTAAAAGTCAAAGGAACAATAAGATAGAATATTGCAGTTAGAAAGAAAACAAAGTTTTAGGCTAAAAATTTCGCTCTCGCTTCGCTAACTTAATAGGACCTAAATGTATGCTTTAATATTACACATCGCGGCATTTTTGTTCGCCTTTCAGTTGTTGCGCTGAATTAGTTAGCCATTTAATGAGTAATTAAGTGTTTTTATTTTCCAGCATTCAATATTTCTGCTTAACAAACATGATAGTAACAATAATTACCATTATTTACATAATATGAGCATAATTCTTGCTGTGCGCCTCTTTTTTGAGCGAATTATGTGTAGCTCCGCATGTCGTGTGCGCTGTCGTGTCCTCATAAATTCAACCCTGTGGATGTTTAAAGCATTTCGCTGACCACCTACGTGCATGTTTCGATTTTAATTGAATTCTGTGGCTGTCAATTTTGAAATTTTGGAAAAGGAGTAAAACCCTTTTTGGTAAATAAGTTTAGCAAGTTGTAAATGATGAAAATATTTTTAGGAGCGAAAAATTTAAATGTGAAAAAATGTGTTCTTTTAACTTTATTGTGACTTATTTAATTTTATTATTTTTTTCAGATTTTAACGGCACTAAAGGCATAATTGAATGTAAGTATTAATTTCTTTTTAAAACTTAAAACCTTTTCAACATCTTCACACACTCTGTGAAAATTGTTGAAATTAATTGATAAGCACGTCCACTTCCCTATAACCGTCATACTGAAAAGTACTAAAATGACATTAACTCACTAAAAAGATATGTTAGAGGCATTGAGTTTCGAACAAGGCAAGCTTGCAAAAGACTCAATATAAAAACTGAACAGGGAACGTGACAACGCCCATTCTTAAGCGAAATCTAATATCTTAGGAACTGTTCGACCAATATCAACTGAATTTGGTGCATAATATTTTCCTAACATTCTAATGCTATGGTAGGAAAATAGGCAAAATCTAACCACAAACCGATCATACCTTCTATATAACACAACTTTTATCTTGGCTTTATAGAACAAATAGTACCCTCAAGGTATGTTTTCTTCCCTAAAATTATATAAAATGGACTCTAAATAGATTTTAAAACCCCAAAATATCGAATATGTAGATCTCTGTGGAAACTGTATATATGTCATCTTTGATATTTGAAAATTTTGAGAGCATAAAATGTTCCGTTAAACCCAAACTTAGACCTTCCTTGCTTGTTGTAAATAAAATTGAAAATCTTCAGCGATTTTGTACGAAATTAAAACTTTTGAATCCTATTTTTGACAGCAGAGCCCTATATTGAGAGCAGACTTATCGAAAAACATTGTACAGTTTTCATTATGTTTTAAGTCTAAGAAATCTCAATTTTTGACATATCGATCTGAAATTTTGCACCCATCCTTTTCTCACCAAGAGGCAGTGGAGTTCATGAAACGGACAATATTGAATCACTATAGCAATTAGCTGACGTACAAACTGAACAATCGGAATCAAGTCGTTGTATGAAAATATTTTTTCGTTTGACGAGTTATCTTTACAAAATTAGGCATGAATCATACTCTACTAGTTCACATTGGATCACTATAAAATATAGCGGCCTTGGAAACTGAACGATTGGATTCAAGCTCGTGTGAAGAACCTTCTGTATCTGTAAAGGTATTTCAGCTTCGATGCAACCTAGGTTAGCATTTTTTTTCGTTTTAACATATGATTTTATGGATAAAGTTCTTCAAACATGTTTTTTAGTTTCGATTAATAATGGTATCTACCACTACAGGGTTGCATTATCTAAATATTTTCATATACCTCTCGCTGCCTCAACATTTGAATTTCCTTTAATTTTTTAACTCACTGAAATCTACCATATAAAACCAGCACATATTTCCCCAAAAATCCAGTTTAGCCACACAAATTGAGTTACCTCCTCTTTATCAGAGGAGCTAAACCCGAAAAAAAGATCACGTTATCACATGCGAATATGTGTGCGAGTACCATTCGCTATCTCGTCACCCCGCGGGCGATGAACTGTTGTTGACAGCTTTATTCTTGCGCTCGCTCCAATCACATTATTTTCACCACACCTGCTGCACATTGCGCGACTGGTCACTGCTGGTCGCTCACTGTAGCCTTCGGGCGGCAGCGCGTAAGTACGGACATTAATTTTCAATCAAATTTCGTGTTTAATGAAATTGAGGAAGTTTCACGTTATTGCATACAATATTCAATTTTCAAACTTAACATCTGCACAGCCACATACGGACACACACACACACATGACAAGCTTAACTCGAGTGTCACCAACACGAAATGGCTTACTTCCTCCGTGACCCATCCCCTTTGATGCGCATAAATTGTGTCCTCTACCATCACCATATATGTATAAATGTGAGTCCACATGTCTGCTTATCCTTCGGATATATTATGTTTGTGCATATTTTGCATCGATAAATGCAAATGTGGTTAAATTTCAATTAAATGGCATATTAATTTAATTTTGTCTCAATTTGTTGTGGCCAGACGAGCTGGGTGTCAGGTTTTGCGGCGCCTCTGCCACACTCTCAATCGTGCATGCTCAGGGTCTCAGCAGAAGGGGTGTTGCCATTAAGCAGCGCTTGTCTTCTGATTCATAGTCTAGTTTTGTACCGTTAGTTTTCTATGCTCCATGCTTCAATTGATGGCAAATTGCATGCTCTAGTGATAAATTGAATTGGTTTGAAGTTGGTGTGTCAATTTGGTTGATTTTAATTACATTGATTAGGAGCTTAATATTGGTTTCGTGAATGCATTGCGCTTTTCTAGGAAAATTTATTTAGTTTTGGTGTTACGGAACGGTGTCGATAAACTGACACGAATATATTTCGAATGATTGCAGATAGAAAAAGCAATAAGAAACTTCTTACTTCTCTCTATTACTATTTTTCAGTTTTTTGGAGTTTTTTGCTTTCCTCTCCAATGTAGCGACCTTCGATTCAGTCGTGTATATTATGGTTTCAATGTCACTTTACTTGAAATTTTAGTAAAGAAAGAGAATTTACCAAAAACACTCAATAACCACAATGACGAAGTACCTTTTGAAACCTCGAGGTCAAGTTTACGCGGTTATAGACGAGTTAACAACAGCGCCCCAGTCGTTTCTTCATTTCGCAATGTGGCGCCAGTGGGAGATTCCAAGCGAAACCAGGTCCTTCTCCACCTGGTGTTTCCAATTGGGAGGGTATTGCACCGATTACTTTCAGAGCAGGCACTATGTCAATATCGTCGTATATCTCATACAGCTAATCGTTCCATCGAATCCGATATTCGCCGTGACCAATGCGAATAATGAATGACTTATAGAGTTTGGTCTTTGTTCGTCGAAAGGGGGCTTTACTTCTCAATTGTCTACTCACTTCGTATTAGCACCTGTTGGTAAGAGCTATTCTGCGTTGGATTTCGAGATTGACTTCGTGCACTACCAGCTCTTCCGAGGCTGTTTTTTACTTTTCATGTGGGATGTTTTTTATGTGGGAGTCCCTAACCCAGCCCAAAAACATGAAGTGGATGGTTCTCATTTTAGCTCGCCTTCAAACTTCTAATGCCTATAACACGTAGATCTAACAAAATAGTACAATGGAAAATTATAATTTTGGTTTGTCCAAAAAGCAAAGGTCGATAAATGAACTGAATGATTGGAAGCATCAACTTTTAATTTCTAAAATCTCCAAACAGAAGATTTAGAAACCTCAAAATATTAATCAAAGTCAAAGACAGATAATTTTTTGTGGACTTTGAAAATTTAAAGTCAGAAAAACTCGAAATTTTTTTCACTTCTACGTTTTGACTTATGATAAGATATACTTAAAGACATGATTGGGGTAATAAAAACGAAGTCAGAAACTTTGAAAGTACTTCTTCATACACAATTAGTGCGTCATTATGGAGATATAACGTAGTCATATAGCCTTCTGCAAGATCTACAAACTTCAAAAAATTAATCGAAAGCACCAAAGGGTCCTTATTTAGTTCGAATTTTTGAAATCAGAACAAATAAAATTTTAATTCAGAGATATAATACAGTCTTATAGGTTTCTGGAAGATCAATAAATTTATACTATATGTATTAGAATCCGCATGAGCAGGTTGAAACGAACTCCAACTGCTCCCCGTTGTAATAGAATTAAGCCACCGCGAAGTAGCCGAAACTACTACTAGTTGAGCTTCCACACCTCTCTGGACTAGTGGCCCCATACTTTCATCCCCCACAGCCACAAATCCCAACTAGTGCAGATCACACCGCAGAGTATAGTACAGTCATATATGTTTCTTTACCTCCAGATAAAACGAAGATATTTAAGGAATATTTTTTGTGGATTGACCAAAAAAAAAATAAATAAAATGTAACTAAATTTCCACATTTTGACTTTTGATATACACTTAAATTCAAGAAACGATCTCAGAAAATAATTCAGAAAATGTTAAGACACTTCTGTATATATGCTTAATATGACATTATTGAGGTATAATATAGTTTCCGGAAGATCTACAAATTTCAAGGCATTAATCAAAGACCCATAGAATCCAAAACATTATTATAATCGAAGAAATGGTTGGATGAAATTGAAACGAAACCATAAAATGTTAAAGTACTTCTTTATGTACACCAAGTGAGGCTTAGTGGATATATAAAACAGTCATTTAGGTTTCTGCATGATCCACAAACTTCAATAGATTAATCGAAGGAAGACAACTTCACTCAATTTACTTATACTTTCATACACTCAGGGTGATGAGACAATTTTTTTTCCGCCAAAAACTAAAACCTAACTAACTAAAAAAACTATCCTTTCACATATTGGTAATTCTGTTTTAGTAATGACTATTCAACGATAATGAAAGAAGAATGTTTTTTGAGATTAATGGGTACTGAAAAAATATTGAAATACACCACCTCTTAAGGCGTTCTCAAAACTTATGTTCTCAATATCTCACATGTACAGTCTCTAACACACTCAACACCAAAAGCACTTACGTCAACCCTCGTAAGTTCGACATAAAATTAAATATGCTTCCAAACATCATCACAAAAAATAGGCACAAAATATAAAACTCGCTTAATTGAATTAACTTTACTACCGCTGTCGCCCAGTCGGTTTTAGTACTCCTTAGTTCAACTAATTTAACTTTATGCAGCGCGCAAAAGAATTCTTCAATTGTCAACGGCATCTGCGCCAGCCAAGCGTAAGTAATCACAAGTGAAGCCGCGTATTATTCATAAAAAATTTAGCACAAGCACATCATTGCCTCATAGCCACCAGTTCGCATGTATTGTACATATGTGTGCTTGGAAGCAACAGTATTTATATTAGCCACTCGTGCATTGGTGTCATGCGTGTATTTGACTTTTATGATGCGCTGTAAAATACAAAAATCCATTTTTAGTATTATAAAATTTTAGCAAAATTTATGAGTCATTGCATCAATTGCTGCACATCACAGCAACAACGCAGCAGCACATGAGTGCGGCGTGTTGGCTGGGCAGCCGCGTTGGTGATGACGGCGGCCGCTTCGCTGGTGGCATACGTTGCATCAATGCCATACTTTTATGAGTTCAACAACCCAAGTGGTGGCGCACGTTGCAGTACATTGGGCGCGGAGATGTCATTTCCATAGATTGGATTCGTGTATCGGTTGCTTTGATTTCATTTTTCGCTTAACGGCGCCTCTGCCTGGCCTCGTGTGCTTGTGCGATAAAAAGCGTGTAAACTTTTTAATCGTTTTTTCGTAGATTTTTTCGAACTTTTATGGCTGTAAAATACAGTAAATGCAAACAATAATGAGTACAAACAACACTTACTTATTTTTTTAGTATTAATTAAGCTTGTTGGGGAGAACTAAAATATTTAATTTCTGCTTTTCTCTTTTTACTGCCGAAATGTCTAACGTTTTATTTGTCCTTTGCTAACACGAAGAATTATAAGCCCATATTTTATCAGCTAAAAATTTATATACTCCGGTCTGCTAACATAAGCAGTGGTACAACTAACATACTCAAACATTTGTAGTCACAATTACACACATGCACATGTATGTTTCTGTACTTATGGCACATATGTTGCCATACTTTTCATGTTCCTGCAAAACGATGTCACTCATAAATCATGGACGAGCTCGTAAAATGCTCTTCGTTTAGTTTATTGTGATGCTTTGAGTCGTTGTGTATGTATGCACGCACACATGCTCACTTCTAGCCTGTAAGCCTCAACTTTAGTTTCCTTTACGTTAGTTTCTTCCTTCGTACGGCTTCCTTTTTGAAAATTTTGCAATTAAAATTTATTTCTATTTCACCCAACAGCGAAAACTGTCGGAGTTCTTGCTTGCGATTTTCATATCTGTGCAGCAGGGTTTTTAAAGTGTCTCTCAAGATATATAATTGACAGCTTATAAGAACTGACAAAAGCTCAGAGTTGTCTTATGATATTTAGATAACATATCCAGCACAGACACATAGTTCCTAAAAGATGCTCTATATAAAAAATCAGTACCAGTACGTGGTAAACCCAGCTTCCTTTCGCCCACTTCTTAGCAAAGTTTTCAAAGAAAGTCATTTTTAAAGCTCCAAATAAAACTATAAAGAACTATTTACATTTATATAATATTGCGCTAAAAAGTATGCAATATATTTCACTAAAGCTAAACCACATGTTGGGTAGTCGAAAAATTATTTTCGTATTTATAGATGTCATTGCACCGTGTATCTCCAGTGCTACCAATCACATTGTATCATACTATATAGTGGTGGAAAGATGATATTTTAATCTTCATTTAACCAAAAATATTTAATTCGGGGAAGTTGGAAAAAAGTTACAGCTGTTCCAAAATAAGTGAAATACAAGGTGTGTTCAAAAAGTATCGCGAATCGTAACTGACAGTTTTCTTCGATTGCAGGGGCGTGGTGCATCATGAGTTCTTGGCACAGGGAAGAACGGTCAATAAGGAATATTACCTGCAAGTTATGCGCAATTTGCGCGAAGCAATCCGCCAGAAACGCCCGGATTTGTGGAAGAACAAAAATTGGCTTTTGCACCACGATAACGCCCCTGCTCACACACATCGTTGCTTGTGTGCGACTTTTTGGCCAAAAATAACACACTAATGATGCCGCAGCCACCGTATTCCCCAGATCTGGCCCCCTGTGACTTTTTCTTGTTCCCTTAACTGAAGAGGCCCATGAAAGGACGACGTTACGCTTCTCTTGACGAGATAAAGACGGCATCGAAGGAGGAGCTGAAGAAGATAAAAAAAATGATTTTTTGAAGTGCTTCGAAGATTGGAAAAACCGTTGGCACAAGTGTATAACATCTCATGGGGATTACTTTGAAGGGGACAAAATAGATATTCATGAATAAATAAATAATTTTTGAAAAAACACAAAATTCTCGATACTTTTTGAACACACCTCGTAGTGAAGAAATTCGCTATATTTTGAAAGCCAAAGAAATTAGTGAATTTTACGGAGACGATGCTGTATCAATTCTTGTAGCACAGCAAGGGTCGCTCGCTTCTCGATGGAAAAATGTCTTCAGCGGAAAAAAGGCAAAAAGTGGTCGACCAAAATCGTACAATTTTTTTTTATTTATTCATTATTATAAATATAAAAAAAGTTAAAATTTGATTAGAAATACGAAAATACTTTTTCGACTACTCTATATTACGCATACCAAAATTTTTTAAGAAAATATTGCCTACATTTCAGCGCATAGTCGATTAAAAATATTTATAAAGACATTTTGCAGATTGGGAATACGATTCAGTATAATGAAATAAATTTGAGTGCTATACAAATGCTACTGCCAGCTTTCCAAAAATTTATAAAATATACGAAAACCAAAAAATTAATTTGAAAACATGATTTTATTTTCTTTTTTAAGTTTCTCTTCTTTTTTCATTTTATGATTTTACGTTGCACATCAGCTTTTTGAATATTTATGATACTCCACACCGTATCTATTATTCCGTTATTGCGAAGCTTCATGTACTTTGAATTACTTTTGTTGTTTTTGTAGTACATGATTTTATGCATTTATGGCGAAGCCCCATTGCACATATGCACCATATAGACTAGTACGTATTATATGTTATATGTATGTTTGTAGCGGGACTACGTATGTAAATATAAACTCTAATACTGTAGCCACAAAGAGAATTTATAATATTAATAACCTTGAAGAATTCTTTGTTCGACGTTTGTGAATATTAACTGAACTAAATGAATTACTTTTTGTTTTTGTAATTTTGTTTTATTATTTCAAAACTTTATTTTTTTCTTACTTTGCTATAATAATGTAATGCTAAATAATGTGTGTTTTGTATTGCCTTAATATGAATACTTAATATGAATTGATAATGGTTTTGTTGAACCTCTTAAGGGGCCAGTCATTAGTATGATGTTTGTCATAAAGGAGAATTTTATCATAGAGCTGAGAAAGCGGAGCAATTACGTATTTATAAAAGTTGTAAATTAATTATAGGATATAATTTAATATTCTATATAATATCGCATGGAGCACTGCAAGCAACAGAATTCTCAGAAGAGCTTGTCGTCACAATTTTATGCATTTACAGGAAGTTTTTTCATATTTGTTCGAAATCGAATTTCGGCCCGTATTATACTCTTAATTTTTCGATATAGGGATATACTTACACTCTGACAAAAAAGCACCTGGATATTCTAAATGAAAGAAATCCCCAATAGATGTTATACACTTACACCAACAAATTTTAAAATTTAAAATTTCCTCCAAAATCTTTCCATAAGCACTTTTTGGGATCGCCTTCAGCTTCTTCAAATAATTTTGTTTTATCTTTTCCATCCACGAAGCGACTATGTCATTTTGCGGATATACATATACATATATGTCTCAATGGGCTGAGCGACGAAAGGCTTTTCTTTCACGTTGTTTTTCTCTGCCCGTGCGTCGTCTCTCCATAGCACATACTTGTATGTACCTTCAAACTCAGATCCGCGAATATCCGAGTGTTTTCTAAATATATTCAATAAATGGTTGCTTACTAAACATATATAATACATATAAGAACTACTAAAAATAAATTCATTATTTTTTTTATCAAACTGATTGTTTTATTTAGAATAGTTAGAATGAACCGACTTGGTAGATTTTGCAACGTTCTGTTTGTTAATTTCTTGATTTTAGTAATAATTTTTTATAGTATAGTTTTATAATGCCAACCTCAGAAGCCCTCATATCCATTTCCAAAAAATGGGAGAGTCGATCTTGACTTTTTTTCCAGCAAAATCATTTGCTATAGACAGGAGAGGTCACTTAGCGCTGGTACGGATTATATGTAAGGTGGACGTGTAATAACCTCTCAATTCTGCTTTCAGAGCTTTTTTCGAGTACCTATCAGTGTATGAGGTCTGTAACACAATTTATTTTCTCACCGCTTTTGGGCGATTGTATCCATCAAGTAGTTGAATTACTGACAGTACAGGTCTGTCATAAGAATGAACGTAAGGGTTTGAACACGATTTGAGCTCGCTCCCCACGAATTCATGACTTTTTTTGGGTAAATTCCTATTTAGTGGTTCCAAAAAGGTTTTGTGCAATATCAGTTTCTTGAGTAATCGATATAGTGCTTATACATATGACGGTCTGACTGTCTAAGAACTTTTTAGGATGAAACTGATGGGAACACAAGTCATTTATTGCAGCAATACAAGATTATATATTTTTATAGATTGAAGAGAGTTCAACGATTAGAGCCTAAGCCTAAGCCATTCCACAAAATAAGGGAATCCACAATCCGTGGTGAGCAGCCTTAATATTGCATATCAAGCATAGTGTGTAAAAGACCACAGCCTTGCTTCAATAACCTGATTAAATCTGATCAGCGTGACTTTAGATCTGGTAAATCCAATATTGAACGATATTCACCATGCCCCAAATTTGGAAGAAAAAAACACGTCAAAAAGAGATAGGAACACATCACCGTTTTGATTATTTTAAAGTCGCCTTCAGCAGCATGAAAAGGAACTGTCCCTATGACGCTATGTCTAAATTTGGCATTTCGGAAAAATGAAAACGGCTGTGTAAACTCACGTTGGTCAACACCAAAAGCTCTGTTAGGATTGGGAAGGGCTTCCGAGTCGTTTATATGGTTTTTGGTATTGGCAAAGGAGAATAACTCAATCCATAAAACGATGAGATCAGGGAATCAAGAAGTCATGCTTTTGGGATGGTTGAGAACACTGCAGCTTTGAAAGTATTCGTTTCAGTACCCGCCAGTGGAAGTAGAGGAAAAGATAATTGCAAAGATCAGATGAAAAGATGGATGGCTGAATTTTCACCAAATAGTGAAGAAACGACTGGCGCGCTATTGTTCACCCGGTTATAACTATGTAGGCGTTGTCTGTGATAGTAAAGAAGAGGAATAACAGAAAAGAAGTTTGCCACGAAGTTTGTAACAACCAAAAGAAAACATCGGAGCCCTTTAAATAAATGATCAGCATGACGAGCTGAGTTGATTTGGTCATGTCCCTCTGACTGTCAGTATATACTGAATTAGTCCTTCAGTTTTTGAGATATCTATCTGATATTTTTCTCGTGCAAAAGCCCCCAGGAAGCTGCTTAATTGTTGGAACCGCCGATATCCGAACACTATAACATAGCTGCCATAGCAACTAAACAATCGGAATCAAATGCTTGTATCGAAATTTTTTTTCATTTGACTGTCTTCACAGGATTTGGCTTGGATTATTACCAAAGGCAATTACGTAGTCTCTGAAGAAATTGTACAGATCGGGTCACTATAGCTTATACCTGCTATACAAACTGAACGATCAGAATCAAGTTCTTGTAAAACCTTTTTCTATTTTTGAAGGTATTATATTCTGCGCAACCGAAGTTAACCTTTCTTCTTGTGTATCAACAACTTCTACCGGCATAAAATTACTTAACTAAGGAATAATAAAAAGGTCTATATTTAAATTCGAACTCATTTGTTACTTTATTTGCAATTTCCAAAAATCAGTTACTTAAATATGTACTGATAATTACCCTAATCGCGCTGTAAAAAGCTTGCTGTGCTGAATTAGAACTGCGAGGCTCCAAGCAAAGTAACATAAAACGAAACCAAAAGCACAAAACGTGGATATTGATTAAAAATTGCGTCATTTAAGCGTCAACCTGAAGTAAAGTGATTTGGCAGCTGTCACGTGCAATCCATCGGTGATTAGCTGACGGCATATTTGTCAGATTTCCGCCAGCGGTAGCGCTGCTGAGCTTTTAAATGTTTACTCACCTAATGGCGAGCCCGAAGCTTGGGTATTTGCGGGCTTCATTAATTTTAATCTTTTTTTACATAACCACTTAAGCGATTAACGTGCGGCTTGTATTTCATGCGAGAGCTTAACATCAAAGCGTTTGCTTGAGGGAAGTCCAAAATACTGAAATTTCAAGCACAACGCACTCAAGTGGTCATAACGAAAATTGACACTTTTAATTACATATGACAAAACTTGTTTCCCTGTAGTTGAGTGCTGAAAAAAACGAATTAAAGTAAATAGAAGTCAACTACTAGAATATTTTTTATAGAAAAAAGTTAGGTAAATACAAAAGTTGAAATCAAGCACGGTTTTACACTTGGCTTTGCAGTAGCTACTTGGTTATCACGCAAGCTTGTTGAAAAGCGACCCCAAGATGTTTGTAAACGAATCTGACTGTGTGGTTCCGGTACAGTGGGTAGAGTTGCGGCGCGGTGGCCGACGTTTTAGGTGTCATTAAGCCACATTGTTGGGCGGCAGCGTGAAAATTAACACCTCTAGATTAACACTGTGCAGCGAAAACTAGTTTGTTTCTATGCTAATGTGAACTTGCAGAATTATTACGTGATAAAATGTGCTCGAAAAATTGGAACCGTTAAGATAATTGGCAGCTTTGATGGCAAGACAAGGTCGGCAATTATATTTCTTTTTTTTTTTGCATGGAAATTTGGGATGTGTAAGCAGAATGGAGTATAATATCAGTTTATTATCATCCTGCTACAAATTAAGCTCGAACACTTAACCAAAAAATGCTCAGAAATGAATAAAAAATAATAATAAAGTCTTTAAAGCAGCACATATTCTGAAAAAAAACTGATATATTTGTTAAAGAAAATATAAATAAAATTATTAGAATCCAATTTCTGCGAAATTTGCGGACAAATGTTCCAAAGTCAAAGCAAAAACAATAAAAAAATTTTATTGCATACAAATATATTAACAATTGAATATAAATGTTTTTTTAATTATTTTTATATATTTTTATTTCCGTTTTAAAGTACAATTCTAGTTTGTTTTTTTGTGTTTTTGAAAAACATAATTATTTCTTTTTTCCACCAAAAACTATAAAAATTTTCGAATCAAAGCAAAGATAAGGAAACAAATATTTTGATTCATAAAAATATTGAAAATAATTTTTATGTTTTTTAATTATTATCCTGCTTTTTTGGAAAACATTTTATTTGTTAATTTTAATTTTTCCCAAAAATTTAAAAACTTGTAATATTTTTTAATATTTGTCTTTTATGTGGTGAGACTTAGCATTTCTATTGTTGCAATCTGGCAACTCACAACTACGTATATGCTAAATTTTGATATTTTTAATGAATTGATTGATTGAGTTTTGGCATACGAGCGCTTTTGTGTTGCTTACAGTAACTTAAGATAGTCGTCTCAGCAAAATATGGAATTATACCCCAAAATTTTTTGACAACTTTCGATGTGGATTAGCTCAGCAACAGTGCACCGCAGAACTTAATTCAGTTTTGGGCAATAAAACTTCACTAAGTACCAGCGTTTAGCGATGGTATATTGAATTCCATCACGGTCTTAGATCACTCCAGGAAGAATTTCGTGAAGGCCGTCCAAAATTAGTTCTTCCTTAAACTATTGATGATGTGCGCAAACATATATTTTCAGATCGTGTGACCTAACGCGATATTTAAACAACTGTGGTCATCAGTAGTACCAGCATACATTCAATATTGCATGAACATTTGACTGGAAAGGCAAAGGTGATCACGTTGGATCCCACACAATTTGACCATTTTTAAAAAACAGACTCGTGTCGATTGGTAAAGTAGTGCCTTGAAACACATCTATCACATCGCATTTGAAAGTTAGATCTGTTATTAATGAAAAACTATAAAAATTTATTATTTTTATATCTGCTAAAGAAAGCGCAACTGCGAATTCCATCACATTAACTACATCCAAATACGTGCTGTAGTCTCTATTAACCTAAATGCGCATCAGAAGTGCAATGAGAATCAGAACACATCTACATTTATTACAACTTATGCAAATAAATTTTGCTTTAATAATTTTGTAACCAACAAAATCTTACGTTTTCGTTAAAATTTTAGTATTCTTTTTAATAATTTCAACTGCTCGCTTCCCTTGTAAAGACTGCAGCGAAAATTTGATAAATTTATGATGATGGAATTTTAAGTGATTTTTAACGAGTATCTTCCCAGCCATACACCCGCTGCAAAAATACAAGCGAAGCGACAGCGCGTAGAGTCAGAGCGAGTGATAGATATTTGGCAGAACTGAGATTTATGTATGCAAGCAATATAATATTGCACAACTTATGCTGTATCCCATAATATAAACGGTGCAAGCATACAGAGATATATATGACAATATACATGTGTATATATACATATATAAATTATGTTTGTATACATTTACTGAAGCTTAAATTGGGCAAAATGCAACGGAATGCGTAACTAAGCGCTCTATGGGGCTGTGGCAATAGCTGATTTCTAGTGGTCGAAAATCGTGATGTCTTTTGCTCTAGTATTGCAAAATAAGTGCTATATTTTGTTTATTATTATTGAAAGAAGCTAGAAGAAAGATACTTAGTTTTCTTCCTAGACTTCTGCTCCCACATATTGGTTGCTAATACGCACTGTTGTACTTTGCATACCATATGCATAAGTTAGCTTTGACAAATATGCTAATTAGTGTAAAATAGAAACTATAAATGATTATAAATAAGAAAAAATGCTAAGCTGCGCTGCACGAAGCTGTAAAACACCTCTCAAGTGCATTTCTCATAGCATGAAAGGATATAAATGACCTTCATTTTAATTTTCATTGTTTTGTTTGTATGACATATACATATATGCTGTAGATGTCTGATATGAACAATATCTGCTGAAGTTATAGCGCTATGTTTGATAATATGCTATGCAAAATTTAAAAAATATCAAGGTTTCAATACAAGGACTTGATTTTGATTGACCAGTTTGCATGGCAGCTATACGCTATAGTTGTCTGAATTCAAAAATTTGTATAAGAGATTTTAGCGTTGTCTGAGATAATATCTTAAGCCGAATTTCGTGAAGAAATTTCAACAAGTAAAAAAATTTTTATTACAACGACTTGATTTAGATCATTCATTTTGTATGACAGCTACATGCAATAATGATCCGATTTGAAATATTTTTTCAGATATTATGGCATTGCTTTTAAGAATATTCTATGCCAAATTGAGTGAAGATAGCATATGAAAGTGTAGTGTTTTTTCATGCAAGGCGAGATGTTGACCGTTCATTTTGTATGACAACTATATGATATAGTAATCCGATCTGGAATATTTTTTCAGATATTATAGCATTTCCTAAGGGAATATTCTATGCCAAATTGGGTGAAGATATCTCGCCAAACAAAAGAATTTTTCATACAAGGATTAAATATTGATCGTTCATTTTGTATAGCAGCTATATGCTGTAGTGATCCGATATCGGAGTTTTTGACAAATGAGCAGTTTCTTGATGAAAAAATGATGTGTACAAAAACTAAGATCGATATCTCATAAAATAGGCAACTAACTGACGTAAGTTGTGTTATATAAAAAGCACAGTGGAACAATTTTTTCTCAAAAAAAATAAAATTTTATCCTTTCATTTCGTCATATCTACACCTTTAATTCCTCCATATTTTCCAAAAAAAATTTACATAAAAATTTTTATTAAATTACATAAAAATTTTTATTAAATTTTTTTTCACTTCTTTCCACTTAAGAACTCCATGTAAGTAAACACCAACCTTATTCCCAAATTTATTATACAGTTAACCGTTTGCAAAAGTGTTTTTCCAACTCACACTTTAATATTAATGCTTTTAAGCTGCTTTTTTGGCATAACTGCACTTCATCGTCATTATCGGCAGCATTTATGTTAATCACTTGCTTCGCCGAAAAAACGCTTCGGTAGAAGTTTTGATATACGCAAGCATACTTTCATAAATATACACATACATACGTCTATACTATTTACTTATATACTTACATATATATATACATATATCCTTATACACATACATATAGTACATAAACATTTCAACACAAAATGGAAGCCAAAAGCTGCACTTCGCGTGAATAAGCGCAAAGAAAACTTTTTGCTGTTATGGAATTAAGGCAGATAATATGCTTGATTATGATAAATGTGTTTGTTCAAAAATTTTTCATTCGAACCCTGCAGTAAGCGCAAAAATAACACCCTGCAATAAATTGCCGAAACAATGAAATTTAAAATATTAGAATAAAAGCTTGCGGCGGTAAGGTATTTCGAGCGAAATCTCTGCATTTATTAGTCTAAACATTTTAATTAAAGTCTTTAACATAAAAATTCAACGTCTACAGTTTTGCCAAAACATATGTATTTTGTAGCAACAGCATTTAAGAATACGCCCTTCGAGAGATTTTACAACTCTCTTACACGCTTTTCTCCTTACCCTCTCCAACTCCATATGCAACTTTAAGCGAAAAGTGTTTTCAAAGTTACGCATACGCACCGGCATACACCGCCATTGGTGTATTCGTGTGTTTGTGTTTGTGTTAGTGTGCATGTGTTGTTTTCGTATTATTTTCTTAGGCACTTCGTTGCTACTAACTTTTACTGCCAGTTTTGTTTATTTTAATTTGCTCTTGCGTTTTTGCCCATTTGCTCCGCCTTGCCGTTGTTGTTGTTGTTGTGCACTTTTATTACATTTTTTGTTAGTTGTAAGTAATGGCCAATATTTCTTTACTCTCTCGAAGTGCTTAATTGAATTTCACTTTTCGACACAAGTCTGCATGCAGGTCTATGGGCTCCATTGGTTGTGCACTAACAAATTTATAGATATGTAAATATTAAAATTTTGTACAGTTCGAGAGTTTTGTCTAGTGGTGCTGCAAAGTAATTTCGAGTAACATAAAAGTATTTATAGTCTTCGGTTATGGTGAATGCTGTGTGGGTAAGGCGCTTAGTATTTTGCATGACAGTTATTTTATTTTATTTTTGGGGGTTTGGTTTCTCTTTTGGGCTTTCGTTTTATTTTGAGTGCATTCGAACGGTTTTAAATTTTAGTATGAAGTAAACAAATATTTAAAAAAATAATTGAGAGGTTTTCGACATAAATGCGGGTTCCTTTCACAGCTCTTTTCAAAATAAAGAATATTTTTGATTTATTATTGAAAAAAGTAAAATTAGTTCCTATCCTAGTCGTCTTGCTTCCCTAAATATATATTATATTTTACTCATATTTTGCAATCTGAGAAACTTCAAACCTTCATATTTATAGTGACTTCCATATATCAAATTTAGTCAAGACACACACCATAATTTGAAAGGATAAGTAGAGAGTACGAGTGAAAAGAGGGAGAAAGAAGTCGGTAAACATTAATAGTTTTATGCTTAAGTATGCCTTAAATGTGCTGTCTGCAGATTTTCTCACAGTGCCTTATATGTTTATTCTATAAAGATTCCTTCCAAAAACCCCGTTCATTCCTAAAGGGTCCATAAAATATGCTCCTTCGGTTTATGTTACTTGTTCAAATTTTTAACAGCAAATAGGCCAGAAATATTGCACCAATATCGCGGGAGAATGACTGTACTTACTTTTTAAAGAACTTATTTGATAATTGGGTCAATATATTTAATAAAATTTAAAGTGATTTTGTATTTATTCATGCTTATTTAGTCCAAGAAATTTATTACTGATGAATATCTAAAGCTTTTATATTTTAGCTCTACTGAACCCACTCTTAGCCTTTCTTATCAATTATTATCTCTATTGTTTTCTTTTTTTTATAATCTCTCTTTTTTCTCTACTCTCTCTATTTTCTCGCTTCTATCTTTTTTGACATCTTTGGCTCTTTCTATTTCTTTTTTCCTCCTCCGCTTATTTTCATATTTTCAATACCTTCTCTTTTCATCAATCGATCTATCTCCCTTTCCCTATCTATCTCTTTCCCTCTATTCCTATCCATCTCCACCCCTAACCCTCCTTACTCTATATATTTATTTGTCTCTGACCATCTCCTCCTCTGCCTTCTCTCTTCTCTCTATTTTTCTCTCCTTCTCTATATCATTGTCCCTCTCTATTTCCCTCTCTCTTCCTCTAAATCTTTCCCTCCCTCAACTACCTTCCATCTATCTTCTACTCTTTCCTTCTCTTACTTTCTCTCTATATATTTATGTACCTCTCTATTTCTCTCTCGTTTATCCTGTTTTTCTATCTTTATTACCCTTCCTCGGTATCTATTTGCGACCCTTTCTCCCTTTCTATTTTTTTTCTTTTTTCTTCTCTATCTCCCACAACTGGCCCCTATTACCCTTTATCATTTACCTTTCTATCTTTATCCCTTCCTTTGCCCCTCACAATTTCTCTCTCCCTCTGTCTCCTTGCCTCTACCTATGTCTTGACCTTCCTTTACGATTCTTCAATCTCTCTCCCTCCCTAAATTTTTCTTCATGCTTTTCCTTTCCTCTCTCAATTTCTCTCTTCCTCTTTCTTTCACACATTGCTTCATAGAGTAAATGAAATTTCTATCTCTCTCTTTAGAAATAAATTTATCTTTCTCACTTCCTGCATATTTTTCACACTCTCCCCCTCTCTTCTCTTTCGCTTCTCTTTCGCTTTCCCTCTTTGTATTTCTTTTATTCTACCTTCTTTATTTTTCTCTCTTTCTCTCTCTCTCTCCAAATACTTATATTTATTTTTTTCTCAGTCTCTTCTGTTACCCTCTAACTCTTCCTCTTTATCACTTTTTCTTCCTCAACTTATTCCTCTGAATAATCTGAGTTCAATGTGAGGTTACATGATCCTTTCTCAATCATTTTTCGAATATTAATATGTAAACACATCAATCAATACATAACTCGTCACTTTCAATCAAATATCAATGCCACCATAATAATTTAATCAATATTTCAACAGGTCTATACTGGTTACAGTACCGTTGAATAGCTGTCATGCCAACTGCAAAATAAATGTTATCAAAGAAATAAGTTTTTTTTATTTTCTTCTTTGGTAAAAAATCCATTACGAATTGGAAATGAAGTAGTGAGAAGAAATTAAACTTTTATTTACTTTTCGTTAACTTTTTTGGCAAGTGGCAGAAGTTTTTCGCACTTTCCGCGAACTAACTTTAACGAACAACAACTACAGTAAATAGTTAATGCGAAAAAACACAGGCATAGCAATAGTAATAAAAGCGAAAAGTAAAAGAAAACTATAAAAACAACAAAAGCGCCGACAAAAAAGTAGCAGAGAGCGGCGAAAAAAGGGGAGAAAATAAAGAATAATAAACTAAAGAACAAGCAATCGATCTAACGAGTCATTCCAAACAACCCATACACACGCGAGCTCACACACACACACACATGCGCACATTCAAACGCAGTTTTTTGCTTGGCATAGTGCTACCTCCGTGACTGCACAACAACCCATTACTGCCGTTACTTCCTAAAATAGTGACTATCGCAATTTTTCGCACTTCCAAGCCACTCTAAAATCATAAAAATAGAGAAAGACAAACAAAATTGAAAAAGAACATTCGACGCTGACTTTTAAAAATGGCAAAGTTTCCAACCGGCAGGCGGCAAAAGCATGACGAAGTGTGTGCACATAAAAACGGTGGTAAAAGAAATACTAGAATTAGTGGGAAATCCTAGTCATATAAAGCGCGAGCACATGGCAAACAAGCACCAAATGGCGAGCGCAGTTTTCGTTTTCCTAATAAACAAATCCAACTAGATAAAGCGTTGGCTGCAGTGGGAAAAAAGTTAAATTGCTGCTAAATTACAGCGAATATTCACTGTGCTATCTCCAGCTGACTGCCCGATTGCCCACTTGCACACTTGCGGGCATGCACACCCTTCCGGTCGTTCCGCGCTTCAGCCAATGGCAGGACATTTTGGTTGTGCTCATTCAAAGGCCAAGTTTTGTTGCTGTTGTACGCCTAATAGCCGCGAAATTCATATATTTATGTGTATGTGCTTCTGTGTTTGTGTGAATGGCAGAGTGTGCATCGCATCTGTTTTGCTATAGATCATGTTACTACAGGCAATAAATTTTCATTGAGCCCTACGATACTGGAAAAATGTACACTTTCGTATCGAACATGTTCGAGTGAACACAAAAAATAGATAAAATTGTTAAGGAAGCTAGTGGGTGCAAATGCAGTAGGGTGGGTCAAAAAAAAAGGAATATTTTTTCACTCGGTACTGTGAAAATTTTTTTTTAAACTCCTCTAATATCGGTATACTACGGTACTACTATACTGTATCTGCCAGATCACCAAAATGAGACTCCTGACTAACAGAGTCACTAAATTAAGATTGTGACAATTAGAGATACGAGACAATTGTCTCAAGCAGAATACCGATATAAGAAAGCTCTCGAAATATGATCTTACTCATCCTATCGCCTTACAATCTTCAATTTTATATCCTGAGCAGGCTATTTTAAGTTTGCCACAAAATTTCTAACACATAGTTGAAAAAGTCGGAGAACTTATAAAATATATTTATATTTAAATGATCGGCATAGCGAGCTAAATCGATGAAGCCATGTCTATATATACGCGTACTAAGTCCCTCAGTTTTTGCATGGATGCTTTTTTCCCCAAAAAGCTGCTAATAAAGCACATAGACAAATAAAATGAGCGATCGGGGTCAAGTTTTTTTTTTACCCACCCTTATATACAATTTTCAGTTTTAATACTTTTTTTTGTGAGTCAAATTTATGTTAGAAGAATTTAGCCGTGATCTAAACCTTGGAGTTAAGCATAGACACCCACCATATGAACTAAATATTCTTATTGATTATTACAAATTGTGTTAAAGAATTAGTTTGAGATGTGCAATGAATTTAATGAAATATATGAGGAAGAAGAAGGAAATTTAAAGACGAAAGGAATGTATCATACTTATATAAAGCGTGGGACTTCTGCAAAATAAGGTGAGAAGTGACTTGTGGGGAGTAAGTAGGTAAAGGGGACTAATCAGCACATTCACTATATGGCGTCAAGCAACTTTATTTAAACGAAATCGTCTGAAAAAAATTACCAAATTCTTGATATGGCGACTAGAATACCCATAAAATATGATTTTGACATATATCTCTTCCACAGTTATAAGCTTTATGTACATTCGCTGGTTGTATGATGTGACAAAAGGCTCTTAGTAATACCGGACGGACATTCAGTTTATTATGAGCTGAAATTTACGACGTATTGGTCGTCACCGCTTTTTGCGAAGTTTAATAGAGGCTTTATATTTAGTTCTACTTCATCCAGTCCCTAGAACTGCAAAGCTTCTAGATATCGAATTTTAAGTATGGCCCGACAGAAATATGGGTTCCAGCATTTTTCGAATAACCAATTCACATAAAACGTTTTCTTCGATTTTCTGCAGGCTCTTGTTTTGATAGAAAAGTTCGATGTACGCTTTTTTATGAGCACGTTCACGTGAAAAGCTTTCGGTGCGAAAGCAAACAAAATGTTGGGGCACTCTCATCTCTTAAGGCTTTTCAAAGCAAAAGTCGCCATTTGTATTCAAAAAAAAAAAAAAAGAACGCTGAAAGCAAAGCGTTCATTTTGGCATACACTTTATTTTCTTTGTCTTAGAGTGAACTGCTACAGAAAGCGAGGAAAGTTATATGTAAATGGGCCTTAAGTTATACTACTTCTCTGTACTTTCTAAATGTGTCATTGTTCCAAATGCTAATACGACTCTCATGTGATGCCAGTAAGTTGCCTCCTGTGACTAGGCCGACAACCACACTGCAATAATTTCGATATCGTGTGAGTAAAATGCATGCGCGACTTTCTTCCGGTCCCTGATATGATCTTGACGATCTTACATGATTTTAAGGCATTCCTTCGCATCCTAATCTGCCTGTCAAAATTTTCGAAAATTTTATTGTGTATCGTTTTAGTGACTTGCATATTTTCTGTACTGCATATCATTAGTACCTTGGTGGTATTAGACAGTGTTAAGGCCAAATAATTTGACCTCTTTAGACACCTCCAACTCCCTACCACCGAGTAATAGGGCCTCAAGCTCAGAAGAGAACTGCGGTTTGGAAAACGGGCAACGACAGTAACTTTATTTACTGTATGTATCTATAAGAATCTCGAAACGAGAGTAAATTCAGAGCCGATAAGAAGAATTTCTCTCAAACTTGGACCGACAGACTTGAAATTCTCATATACGATTAGTATAACCTTCTTAGACATATTTATCAAGCAATAATTAAAAAAAAATATGATTTGTGTTAATAATTACGATGTTACAAGAAATAATTTTTTGTCGATATTTTGTTAAAAGTCGAAGTATAGACTTCCTATCCTTCGGTCGTTACCTGTATTCATATATAGAAATAATAATTTTGTATTTGGGTTTTTGATTTGATAAAATTTTAAACATATTTCTCAGCGTCAGATAACTTTTTGCCTGCAGAAGGCACACTTTACTTGAACATCAAGTCTCTTAATAGTAGAATTCGCATTTAAATTCTCTCAATAAAAGCGAATACTGCTTTTGGCAGCAAAAAAGGTTTGCTAAAAAAATATGCATTTACATTTTTGATTATTCGACATTATAATTCATTTCCTATTTTCTGTTTGTAATTAAAGCCCATAAAATTACATTGCAAAATCGTAAATATACAAAGGCGAAATGACTTTGATTGCATGCATTCGTTTCATAAATATTTACATTCACTTGACTCGTTATTTACACAAACACATACACATTTACAAGACTATATATTTACTGCTTCATATATTTACTTTGTGCGAATTTCGATTTCGATTTCAGTGTACCAATCAATTTTGGTTCATTTCATTTAATTACCGACAATTAAAAATCTTTATAAATTCACTCATCAAAAGCGTGTATTTAGCGCAACGAATTTGACGGCAATTTTATTAGCGAAACAAACACGTCAGTTCCGGTTATAGCCGCCCATCCACAACTCAGCTATCAGCGTTGCAATGACGGATTTTTGTGTGCTATGCACATATATGCGTTTAAGTGTATGTGTGAATGCAAGTGTGTATGCGTGCGTTTGTATGTTTGCTGCGGAAATCGCGGGGTAACGGTGCCGCATATAATATTTAATTACCCATAAACATGGTGTGTTCGCTCGCGCCTTCCATCCAGACTCGGACTCAACATTGTCGCCGTCGACGCCGCAGCGGTGTGCGCATTGCAAAGTGATCGACTAGAAAAGTGCAAATGAGCATTTGCATTTTAATGGCGAACTGGCGCGCGTCATCCGTGCAACTTGTACGATTTGTAGGTGCAACAAAATTTCGTTTATGTCCGTAATACGAGTTTTATTTCGAATTGTGCCTTAATTTTTTTACAGCTTCTTAATGTGCAATATTTTTGAGGTTAGGCAAGTAAATTACTGAAAACAGTATGGAATGAGTGGAGTTTTTCTACCAATTTAAGGAAAAATTCTTGCAGTTTTTGTACCGCAATTACATGCATTCTCTTTTAATTTTTGAATTTTTGCATTTTAGGTGCAGATATTTACAAATCTTAAAATTACACAGCGAAATTTTTGAAGAAAAAACAGAGGATTTACCACTGCTACGCTGACTCCGGACTTCTCCGTGAATAAAACCTAAACAAAACAGTAATCTAGAAGGTATACTCCAACTTCTTAACAAAAAAGCAAACTGTTTGCAGAAAAACTGTTTTCAGATAAACTAAAAGCGCTGGTTGAACCGAGCGGCTATACCTTAGAAGGCTGTAATACAAAAACTATTTGAATTTTATATTCAAAATTTTATTAAATCATTTTTAAGAACTTGTCTTAATTATACACAACGCGCGCCCCTTAACACTAATCTTCCCCACAAACTGAGTACTCAACAAAGTTTATATATTATAAAAGTGTTGCCACCCTTTTTATATTTATAAAGGAAATATATGGAGTTAAATTGCTCTGCTCTGAACGATGAAATTGAAATGTCAGTTATTAAACTTTCAATATACATATTTTATATATAATTAATTAAAAAATTAGTCTGTTTTCAATATCAAAAATTTCAAAATTCCACTTTGACCCAAAACAAACTTCAAAGGATTGCGAACTATTTTCTAAAAATATCTTCTTCCTATTTAGCACTACAACCGTTGGACGGTCTGAGTCGGGAACACAAAACTTTGCCAGTTACTACATGCTTTGCCAGATCGCCCAAGTTGTACTTTCCAAGTGCAGATAGTTCCCTAAGCTCTTGGTCCTTCTATTGGTTGCGTGGCGCTCTTGCTGCCATTGGTCGCACATTGAGTTCGAATGAAATAAGCTTTTTGCCTTCCATACGAGTTCAAAAAGTGTTCACGTACAGTAGAAAACAGTGCAGGTGTTCTTTAGAAACATAAACATTTAAATGAATTTTTTTACGAAAAGTAAATTATATATAATTAAAAACTTTTTAACATAAGCAAGCACTTCATTCAATATTCTCTGGTGGCTATAGTACATGTAAAGTAATACAATTCATGTGAACAATATTCGAACTTAGAGGTAAAATGGAGATTGAAATTCAATAACTGACAACTTGTATGGCCGCCTTAGCTTTTACAGGGGTTTTCCGGAAAGTAATAGGACTGCTTTTCTTTCACCGCGACTGTACTTCGGAGCGTGCGTGCACCGACTGGATCCGGTAGAGGGCGTTCCTAGCCAACGAACGAGCGGATGGTCAGTTGTCTCCGACCACCTGGAGTGTCAGGACAAACATGCGAAAATGCAGGATTTGTTAGAGCAGAGGTACGCGTTTAAATTCTGTGTGAAACTCGATAAATCTGCGACAGAGACGATGATGTTGCCTTAGCAAGAAGTGGTGTGATTCGATGACATCAGACCTTTTTGAAGTCCTCCTAGACAAACTGTCAACACTAAGGTTTACGTGGAAGTCCTCGAAAGACTCAAACGAAGGGTCAATCGGGTCCAACAAGACATCGCAGCCCATTCAAAGTTGCACCACGACAACGCCCGGATCACATTGCCTTTCTTGTGAACAGCTACCTAACCAAGGCCGGTATCCCAACGCTTCCGCAGCCCCCCTATAGCTCAGATGTGCCCCCCAGACTTTTCTGTTTCTTTGCCTTAAAAGGCCAATGAAAGGCAAGCATTTTGAGATGACGACAGAGAGGATGCCAGCAGCGTGCACTTCAGCTCTCAAGGCTATTCCGGAGAATGCCCTCCGTGACGCTTGGAAATCGCGCTGGCAGCGCTGCATCATCACAGAAAGAGCCTGTATGACTGCTTTAATACGGCCAGGAGATAATTAGATTATCTAAAATTTCCGGAAAAAAAACTGTTCCAAACTCATTCAACTTGAGTCCAGAGTTCATCTATGGCAGTGTTTCTCTTTGAGCAATTGCCCATAAGTTTTCAATAGGATTCATATCGGGTGACTGAACTGTTACAAAAAATTACATTGCATTTTTCTCACCTTTCCGCCACAGAAATAATCCAACCCCATATATGAGCCACCTCCGAAATTAAGTTAAGCATAATTCTATCCGTAGTACCGCATTGCTTTTCATACCATGAACAAATGCGTCCATCTGAATTAATACAATTAATTTTCGTTTCGTCAGACCAAATTACTAGTTTGAACTGTTCGCTTGTTCAGGTTTTGTGATCTTTCGCAATATCACTTTGTTAGCCTCCACTACATTAGTCATGATGTAACAGCATAAAGTCCTTTCTGTTTCAGGAGTGAGCTTTTTAGGCCTGCCTAACTTTTTGAGTGGTGTGTTGATATTGTCTTGTTTTTTTTTTTTTATTTTGGTAATGACACCAATTGAAATTTTATATTTTTGTGAAATCGCTCTACGTGAAAGCCCCTCCTACAAGTCCGAACATCCAGCTTTTCGCAAAAGTAGGTTCAGTTTTTTAGTCATGTCTGAAAATTGAGCCGGTTTGATAAATGATTAACAATTTTATATATATGGTTGACTTTTGACCGAAAATATCGGTGAACGTATGAGATATAAAATTTAAATTCAGAGAAAATCCTCTGAATATATGATAATAATATCTCTGAGTGTTAAAAATGGGTTGAATCAAGCCAATACTTTCCATATCCCCCATGTATCTAAGATAAAGATTTTCGAACTCCCGGGTGACTTTATACTGGATATATTGGCCAATATTTAAGTTATCCCAACGAAAATTACAGAGCCTGTTTTACTCATAACGTTGTATGTTTTTGCTTAAAATGGATAAAATTAGGCAAAAATTTTACCCCATATATCCTGGTGACTCCATACGATTGGTGATTGCATGTGAGGAACCTTAATGAAACCTGAAGGACATATTTTTCTAATAAAAAACGAGTCAATAGAAAAAAGTAATTTCTCAGACTTTGATTCTTGCAAGTTGCAAGAGTATAAAAAGTTCGGTTGCACCCGAACTTAGCCCTTCCTTACTTCTTTTGTTTCAATTTCGTTTCGAACTGCACTTCACATGGCGCACGTCAAAAGCGTCCGTCACCGAAATTACTTTGCTTTCATTACAAAATTTTTACAATTCAAATGTGGCACCTGCCAAATGAAGCCGCTCGCCCGGCAAACGCTCCTGCGCCTACAAGTATATGTCTATGTGTGTACAAAAGTTTTATGACCGCCCACCTTCAGTCATACACCACACTTCTTTGGGCACTTTGTTCGCATTAAAATACGAAAATACTGAAGCACGTTCAATCACACTTCGCTATTTATTACGCGCCGTTGGGCTCATTAATATGCAGCTAGCGTAAGCAGTCTCGTACGACAAAATAGAGTCAAGTCAGTCAGTCAATCAATTATTTGCCTGCTGTTGCTATTGCTATTACTGTTGTTGCTTTGGTTATTGCATTGCCTGTTCTGATTACCATATGTATCGAAGTGCATACTTATACGCGCACGCACACACACGCGCGCACACGACTGCCTGCTCGCTACCTGCACTTTGTTGTAGCTTATTCTGCGGCAATTTATATTGACGTCACGTTGTCAGCTGTTTTCAGCTGTCAGGTGGCAAAACATATGAACGGGCGAATTTCATTGATTTAAATTGTTGTTGTTGCTGTTGCTGCTGTTTGTGTGCCTTTGATTTTGTTTTCTTATTCTTTTTCTTTTTGTGTGTTTTGTTTTTTATTTGTTAATTATTAAATTTCTTTCAGTCGCAGCTGGTTTTGTGCACGTTCTCAATTTCGAAAGAGTCTCAATAAAATCAATAGGCGCCCACTTCGCTTGTTGTTAGGCGCTTATGTTTGTTTTTTTGTTTTTTTTTCTTGAAATTTATACAGTTGGTTGCATAGTGTTTATTGGTGATTCCATTTTTATTAGGAAGTATAAAATTTGAATTTTTCTCTGTAATCACTGAAGATTACGAAAAATTTGCCTTAGTCACACATATTTTTTGCGGACTTTTCTGTTTCTTATAATCGCATTAGCATATTGAATACGGCATTTGAGGCGCTTGACCTATTATTGGTGTCTCTTTTAACATTAAAAGTAAATGATAACTGACAGAATTTTTCGAAAAATTTGTGATTAATACAGTCCGCCTATAGAATTTACAATTTGCAATTTTTGGAATAAAATAACTAAAAACTTATTCATTTCTGCGGACTTTGTCACATTGCCTTGAGCAATAATTCATGTCAAATTTCGTGAAGATAACTCATCAAATAAAAAGTTCACCTAATAACTTGATTTCGATAGTTCAGTTTATGGGGTTATATGAGTTAACGGATCTCAAAAATACGAATTTTTTTATTAATTTATTAAATTTTACAACCGTTTTGGAATATTGTACTAAACTTTCAATTTGATCTGAGTAATGGTTTCGGAGATACAGACTTGAGAACTTGAGGTTAGCGAGGCTAAGTGCGCCGTCTTTAAACGCGTTTTATTTGAAACTGTGCTTTTGAAGTCGATTTTCATGAAATTTTACACAGGTTTTATATACATTTCTTAAAAACTTGAACGAAGTATTTATTTTTTCAATTGCAACTTTTTGAAAAAAAATTTAGCGAAGTTTTCTCTGAAATTTTTATTTTCGCAAGGAGTTATCCTGCCAACATCTTTCTTCCGAGAGGTCACCGGAAATGGCGGCTCAATGGCCGAGTTGAAAGTATTTTTTCCCAAAACCTCTAGAATTTCTTTGTCAATTGTGTATGTTTATGACAATTAAAAATTCTAAAAAATTTTAAAAAAGAAACTGTATTTCATCCGTAGAAACTCATCAATACTTTTGTGGTAGTTATTCGCTTTGGTGGACCGGTACAGGCAGTTCCGACAAATAAGCAACTTCTTTGAGAAAAAAGAACTGGTACAAAAATCAGTTCAATATCTCAAAAACTGATTAGCTGATTTCTTACATATGCGCGGAGGAGGTATATGCAGAACGACAAATAGACAGTCTTGGCTAAACCGACTTAGTTGATCACGTTATTAATTTATACCTGTGATCAAATTGAAAAGTGAATTTTGTCAACTTCATCTACTTCAAAGTATTCCCCTTCCGCTCCAATACACTAATGTCAACGAATTTTCAAGTCATCATAGCACTCGGGAAAATCCTCTGTAGTGATGGCTATCAGAGCCTTCTTCGATTCAGCTTTTATATCCTCAATTGAGTCAAAACGGTGTGCCCGGAGTTGTCATGTGAACTTGCTGAATAGCCAAAAGTTACACGAAGGTAAATCAAGCGAATGCAGTGATTGCGGCACGATATTAGTTGGAAATGTGACGAAATGAAATGTAGCATAGATGTCGCAAACAGTACTACCAACTTACAGAAAAAAATTTACCGATTCGAAAAACACGCGAAGTATAAAAATTCTCCTTTCAATATGATCACGTATTATGTAGTATTGCGAAATTTTAGCTTCCGCTTTCAGGTATAGCCAATATACATACATACATATAACCATTTTATAACCAAAACTGAAACTTACAAAAGTAATGTTGCGTTCTTTGCATTTTAAGTGACGATATATAGTATTAAAAAAAATACACAAACAATTCTGTTCATTGTAGTTTTTCAACATTTTTTAAGAAAATTATAAAATATATGGTAATGTATAAATTTTTAACATTATCAGGAAACTGAAAATGAACGCCAACCGACCTTTTTAAAAAATTTAATATTTGAAGTGAGAATTTTCCATTGAAAATTTGTTCAAATAAGAAGAAAATATTTATGTTTTAAATCAAAAAATGTTTGTGCGTTTGAAACATACTTAACAGGGGTGTTTTAGATAAAGTTAAGAAATCAAAATTGTTGGTAAAAGATAAAAAAAACTAAAAAATGTATTAAAAACATTAAAATTAATTTTTTTTTAAATTTTTGAGTTTATATGAAAAAGTTGTGAAGATAAAATCGTTGAAATTTTTTTTTTCTACGCTGATATGAATGTCAGTGACATCTGTGCTAAATGTCAAATGAAAATAATCAATAGTGTTTAGTATACGCTTGTCTTTCTGAAGTACATAAAGTGCATTCGGCGATTTTTACGATGAATGAATATATTCAAAAAAGAAGTTCTATTAAATTTTGTTTGTGAAATCAAGTTTCTGATGCCCAAACGTTCAGAATGTTAGAAACGGTCTTTGGTGATAATTGTTTGTCGCGAACAAGTGTTTTTAATTCGTACAAAATTCAAGGCTATTCCTAAAATTGGCTTTTCGAACTATTTTTAGGATTAGAAAAAACGTTGGCACAAGTGTATTGGGGCCAAGGGGGGTTATTTAGAGTTGGATGACATGGATTTTCCAGAATAAATTAGGAATTTTAAAATTATTAACAAAGTCTTACTATTTCGTGCTCACAACTGTAGAACTGATTACTAATAATAATAAACGCAATAATTCCAATCTTTTCCGCTTTTACAACAAAATCATTAAATACCAAAAAATAAAATAAATTGACGTTTAATGCACCAATGCAATTACGTAATTGCAAAGATTCGCCTCTACAAAGTCATAAATACGACTACACCTCATTGTTACATGTGCACAAACACTTGTTTTAACACACATCATATATATTTGTATGTATATTACATGTGTACGTAGCGATGAGGAGCAGCACGTCCGTCATATTCAGCGCATGATGCATTGCAATGCAAATATTATATATGTATTTATATTTGAATGTGGATAAATATAGTACCGTAAATTTGCACAAACCCTTGTAAAGGCTAATAAAACGCACATATAATATATTCTGACAAAAAAGCGCCCTCAAATTGTAATTAAATTACCCGGGAAAACGATATTTCAAAAAATTTATTTCGCTAAGTTAATAGAACTGTCCTTAGTATGAGCGGGATGACTTTGGTGAATATTTTTGGGTATGAAATGCCTTCTTGCTCGACTTGTCCCGATAAAGCTAATTCTTTTTTTTTTCAAAAAACAAAATTCGCTGTAGCAGCTAAAGGCCCTCCCAAAAAGCGCTCATAAACAGTGTTTTGAATACAGGAGAAATCAGTGGTATATCATATTTAGTTTGAAGGCAAAAAAATAAATATTTATGAATAATTAAATTTTTTTTTTTTTTACATTTTCCGGGTACTATTTTGTCACAATGTAAATATATATTTTTATTGTATATTTATTCGTATATGTATGCTTGAATGTGCGCCCAACTCCCACTTTGCATTGTTTATATTTGTATTTAACTACCTACATTTGCATGTACATATGTATGTATGTATGTGCATGCTATAAGTAAGTACTTTTGAATAACGTGTTCATAAGCAGGAATACTTAAAGTTTATGTGCTTCGTGCATCACTTAAAATGGCAATGACATGTTTGCCGTCACCGTGTTCTCCCATCACATACAGGTGCAGTTGGTAAAATAAATAAAATAATTTCAACGATTTCTTTTTCTTTATTTTTATTGTTGTTGCCAAAGATCCCCCATTAAAATTATTATGGAAAACTAAAAATATAATTTCAAAAGAATTTTGAATAAGACAAAATTTATGAAAAATTAGATTTCCAATTTTCTAAAACTAAATTTAAAAAATTTTTAATTGGAAAAATTGTTCAAAAATATGATTTTCAACTATACAAAAACATTTTTTAACAAAAAAAAATTAATCAGAAATTTATTTTCAATTTTTAGTACCAATTTTGGGGAGCAAATTTGAAAATTTAACTTTTAATTACAAAATTAGAATTAGAAATTAAAATTTTAATTTTGAAAATTTAACTTTTAATCCCGAAATTTTAATTAAAAATGTTAATATCATCGTTTATATCACATATTTTCCGACCACTGTTCTAAAGCATTGAATATGGTGGCTCCATGTCAGATCTAGTTTTAAATGGTAGAATCGAAAGTAAATTGTAGATTCAAAAATAATTTTCTTTTTTTTTAAACCGTTTTGTAATTTCTCAATCCGCTATTTGGGATAAAAAAATTAATTTTAATTTTTAAATCCAGTTTTTGTGATTTAAAATTTGGTTTTTAATTTATTAACACGCTATTTGGGATTAAAACTTTGTTTTTAATACTGCAATAAAGGGAAAAATTTGGGATTAGAACTTCCAAAAATTATTTTAATAAATATTTTCGAAAATAAAAAATACATTTTTAGTTTTTAGATTCGTTATTCGGAGTACAAATTAGGCAATAATTTTAATTAAAATTTTCGGGACGCAAAATAAAAATTGTAATTCAATTTAAAAATTAATTAAATTCTCTTTGTAAATGCATTATATTCAACACTGACCACTTAGAAAGTTATACATCTGTGTACGAAATTGCATATTAGTAAGTGATGTCCCACTGTGATTGTTACTTTTTAATAGGTGTACTCGTATATGAGTAAGAAAGTAATTATGCATAGTATGTGCGCTTTAAGAAGGTGTAGCTATATCGAAATAATATTGTATTTCCGTACTTATGATGTTGCAATATATAATGATATCTTTCTAATATACGCCTATTTATAATGGTAATACCTATAAGTCTACGTAACTGCACCCCAAAATAAAACTTTTAAATCATCAAAGCTCTTACGCAACAATATTTTGATATTCAGCAGTATTTTCATTTTATGATGAGATTTACCAAATTTGATTTAGACCTTCATCGAGCCTTGGTGTGAATAGTGATAGTTCTAAATCTCATATTAGATGGCATACACTTTACCATTTCTATGTTCTATTGCTCTGTTCTAAGAAGATTGGAGCTCTTAAATTTCCTGTGCAATGTCCCGAATACTTAGAATCAACTTTAATTTGATAAAACAAAGTGATAAAACTATATTTCATTGCAGCTATAATATTTAAAATATGGTTTAACTATTTATTTCATTCTTCTTTTTCCTTATAGAATTTGCTTAAATTTCGTGAGCGTTTGGCTTAATAGACGACTGCTAGTTTTTTTAATTCTTGAGTTGAAAACTTACACTCTGTGACAATCCTTGTCTGAATCATTCACGTTTAGAGCCATTTTTTCTTCAGAACTTTTTTTTCTTAATTTATAATAACATTTAATAAATGCTTTGTGGACTCCGTCCAAGCGATAAAAAACGTATGGAGGGATCTAGTAAGATCAAGGCTTATGCCTTGCTTTATTATGTTATGCTATTTTACGTAATGTTTGGTGATATGAAATTTCATTTAAAATTAATATTAATTTTATTCAAAGGTAATTTTCAGCTTTAATCTCAATTTTAATGAAATTTTTAATTTTTATTGAATTATAGTTTTAATACTTTTTAACTTTAATTATTTTTATTTAAATTTAATTTATTTAATTTTTAATATTAATTATAATTTAAAATTTAACTTTAATTTTCGTTTCAATTTTAATTTAATTATCAAATTATTATTTTTTAATTTCAATTTTGATTAAATTAAATACACGTTAAAACTTTATTTTCAATTTCAATTTAAAATTATTCTTTATGTTAATTATAATTGTAATCTTAATTTTAATTAAAATTCAGTTTTAATTTTTAAATTACTTTCCATATTAATTTATTTTTGTTTTAATTTTAAATTTAACTTTAATTTCAATTTGAACTTAAATATAAATTTTAATATTTTTTGGTAAAAATTTCATTTTTATTTTTAATTTTAATTTAAGTTTCACCTTTTATTTCAATTTAAAATTATTATTTATTTTAATCTTAATTTTAATTATAATTTAATTTAAATTGTTAACTTTTTTCAATTTTAAATTATTTTAGTTTTAATTTTATTCCATTTTTACATTAATCTTAAATTTTCATTTTAAAATTATGTTTAATAGCAATTTTAACTTAATTTAAATTTTAGTTTAAACTTTATTTTTAATTTGACTTATGATTTCGATTTTAATTTTAATTTAACGTTTAATTTAATTATTACTTTAACCTTAATTTTATTTATAATTTAATTTTGTCTTAGTTCAAATTTTAAATTAATAAGAACTTTAATTTTAATAGAAATTTTAATATTAATTTTGTTTTAAGTTTTGATTATATTTTAATTATAATCTTAATTTTGATTACTATTTAGTTTTAATTCTGGTTTCAAATTTAACTTTAATTTCTTTTTCAATTTTAAATTTTTTAACTTAACTTTTATTTTGATTTAAACTTAAGTTATTTTTAGTTTTAATTCACTTTTGATTTCGTTCCTAATTTTACTTTTATTTTTATTAATTATAATTTAATTTCATTTTATTTCAGCCTTAATTTCAATTTATTAACAATTTAAATTCTAAATGTAACTTTATTTTAAATTTTCATTTAGATTTTAATTATATTAATTTAATTTTTGTTTTATGGAAATTTAATCTTAATGTTAATCTTAATTTTAATTATTATTTGATTTTGGTTTCAATTTTTTTAATTCTTATCTTTGTTTTAATTATAATTTATTTTATTTATTTTATTTTTCATTCCATTTTTTTATTTTTACCAATTTTAATTTTTGTCTATGTTTTATTTGATTACAAATTAGTTATGTAGTTCCTCAATTCTGTATTTTTGAGGAATTTTCTTTATCTCCTTTGCCTTTATTTCTATTGATTGATTGCGCACCATAAAATCTGACAGTTTGCTCGATATTAATTTCACCACTTGAGATCAATAGCCATTAACAAACAGCTGGCGAGGACATGTTTACACAATTACGTCTATGTGTTTGTGGCATTAAGTGATAACACTCCCATTTATTAGACTATAAGTATGTATTTGCCTTTATTGGCGCACACTTCCGCATATTCGTTGAATTAATCTCCGAATAAATATTCAGCGAAATTAAATATTAGTCAATCCACTTGTAGGCTTCCACTGATAAGATTACGCACCCAATGCGATGCCTACAAACAATAACGTTAATGATAACAACAACAAGCACAACAACATACATACATATATCAGCGGACTTCACCCAATGCACTCGATACGCAATTGAATTTACGTTCATTTCGAAGAAGACACACAGCAGTAGTTCAAAGTCAATTTCAAGGTCTTCTCCGTTGGTAACTACTCGCACATAAAGTCAAAAGTGAGCCGAGCAACTAAGCGCTAGAAATAAACAAGAAATGGAAATGAAACGTCATTCCACGAAATGCAGCTACAACGTCGACAAAAAAAAAACGACGAGTTTCAAATGATTTCATTTCAATTCATTCTTTATCTCGGTTTTTTTTCGCTGCTTCATTTCATTCAAGCGACTTTCATGCGGAGCGATTCATGGGGTTGGAATGTTGTGGGTTTTCTGACACCGTTTGCCGTCGCTCTTGTTGTCATTGTTGTTGGTAGTGCATAATTTAAGAGTGTTTTGAAATTTCTTGATTTCAGTTTGTGTATTTGCCAAGACCTATAACATATGTATGTATGTACGTGTTGCTATTTGACAAGTGTATCCCCCACCGTCGCGTCGACATATTTTCGTGCGCCCCCAACGAAGCTTTCGTCATTTCGGCTACATACTTTTACCTACACAACTGTTTCCAAATAAAAAACTTAATTAATTTGATTGCGCATTCTCGACTGCGCATTCTTATTTATTATTAAATGTGTTTTTTAGCTCTTCTTTATCTCCTCTTTTTGTATAATACCAATGAACCGTTAAATCACAGCTATATTGTTTACTTTCGGCGTACTTTCCTATCTACCTGTCGTGTCTACTCGCGCATATGAGCATTGCTTGCGTTGTGCTTTTCCACTTTTTTCGCTGCCTTCTTCACTTCCTCGCCGCGCGGTTCAGTTATTTTATGGCCTGACACTCAGCGCATTTAAATACTTGTATGTAAATAAGTATGTGCGCGCAAACATTTTTTTAGCGTCTAGCACTTCACCGCCTTGGCCCCCTGCCACCGCTGTGGGCAACTGGTTCTAAATGCGCGCACGTTATTGACCTTCCTCTGCGCTTACGCGCCGTATAAATATACATATGCACACATAATCTCATGCTCCTGTATTGCTATGTGTTAACACATGCTTACATATGTTACATTGTATATACATACACTTGTATATATGTCAACTTTATATATGCCGAACAGTGATTCATAGTGACGACGACGACAGAAGTTAATGACAGCGAAAAGTCTACGCAATAAAATTTTAATTGCGAAATTAAGTAAAGCAGAAATCATTTAAAATCAGAAAGAAGTCATCTCATTCTTTAACAAAAACGTTCTTAATGGAATTTGGGTTTTCTTTAAGAATTAACTAAATAAACTTTGGAGATATGTGATTTTTTGTACTCACCACTTATTTTCATCCGTACTATGAGATCATAGAAATAAGTAATTAAAGCTATTTGAGTCTACCGATCCATTTAATGTAAATGTGAGCTATCAACCGGAGATGTAACTGAAAGTGAGAGCTGGGTGATATAACTAAAAAATTTGATTTGGTTAACACTTTGACCTTTTTGGAAGGATTGTTAGATTAGATTATTTCGTAGAACTGATGTTCGCAACAAGGATAACGCAGAACCTCACTTGGACAGCTGTGAACGCTGACACTTTTTGATTCCTAAAACTTTGGAATTCCATACCGTTATATAATAGATCGGCGAAGCTATTACAAATTTCTTAAGGCGGCTAATATCATATTAATCAAACGCTAGAGCAATAGGAGAGCGGATTCCTTTTTGGAATAAAACATCTCTTAAGATTTTATTGATTTTAAAGTTCACTCAAATATAGAGACTTTTCAAGCTATTGCTAGTCTTTTGAGTGCTTTGACGTGGTGATTCCGTGAACAAGAATAAAACTTGAAGATGACAAATAAAAGAGTGTCAGTAAACCCTAAAAAGACCACTATTTGATAGAGTTATTGATAAAATTTCAACATACTAAATCAGTATATCAATTCATTTTATGACACATTACGTTTTCTCACCGTTACTGACCCTAGACCCCAGTACGACGCAGAACTTCCAGGAAAACTCTGAGTGATTTCGGTAAACTTCCCTCATTTCTTTCCCACATCTTCTCTGTGTGTGAATCAATTTTCATCAAAATCAAACTTTGGGAAGCCCTAGTAGAAATTAATATACTGATAGACTTAGGCTGACGTTTCCTCATCACTAAGAATAATTTCAGTTAAATAGCCTTATTCTTTCCCATGTCCACTCCACAAGTGATTTTGTTGCGAATTAAGTATTTTCGGAAAAATAACCTTATTCTTTCCCATGTCCTCTCCGCGTGTGGATTTGTTCTGAACCGAGTCGAAATTACAGAAATTATATTTAGTAGCCACCAACCCTCAAATTAATTAGCGTTGAGCTTAATCGTTCTCACCATAATCAGTTCTACATAACAGAAATGGGTCTAGACTCTCAGTTATTGTTATTTGAAAATTTTAAGTAAATAGACAACAGGCACGTATTTCAACTCGATCAGTTCCAATAACATGCTTGACCACAAACCTAAAGTTCTTTAAATTTTAAGAAGCTATGCTGTCAGGGAAGGTGCTGACATCCAATACCTCCATTAAGAGAAGATGCTGTCAAGAAAAATTTACCAAAAATGGCCTTCAAAGTTTGTAACTTCCAATTAACACATTGTTCGCCTCAAGGTTGGATGAGGAAAAAAACATATAGACCGAAATTAAACAAAGAGTGTTTGGCTCAATATAGAGATTTTCAAAAATGAAGAGAAGGAATAATGCCGACAGATTTTTTGTTAGGTTATTCGGAGGATCCCAATAGAGAATCTCACTTCGGCCGCTTAGAACGCCGGTCCATTGTGAGAGAGTTGATTCAAGATGAATTTCACTCACGGTCACATTACTGCCACATACTCTTATTAACGCCTACGAATTCTAAACTTAAACGATTTTTGCCTTCGAGCACTTGGATGACTCGGCTTTAAGGGCTAATGAAATCACGAAGCTATCAAAAAATAAATTATTTCAAAAGTAAATAACTACTTCGTGCTTAAGTACATATATGAAGTACCTCAAATTTAATTTATTTAATTAGTTTTTTTTTCACCACACTTTGTGAAGGTCGCACTCATTAATTAAGTGGAATCGCCCAGAGAGAAAACTCTCAAACAAACCATAAAAATCACATACTATTTAGTATGTATGTATGTGTGTAAGCGAGTATGTGCACACTTGAAAGCCAGCGCACGTCATAATTCATAAATACTCGTTTTAGAAAAAGAGTAACAACAAAAACAAGCAAAATATAGCTGCGGTCTAAATAAATTGGAAGCGAGAACAATAAATTCGAAAAAAGTATAAAAAAAAACAACAATAATTATTATTGAGTTAGAAACCAAAACTAAATGTTTGTAGGTGTGTATGTATGTACATATGTATGTGAGTATGCCACTTTGTTTGTATGTGCAAACATTTGTATCCCAAGTACACACGTTTTTGCTCCAACGTACTCGACATGCTTTACACTACACATACTATGTATTCGTAAGTACATAAATAGATATGGTACGTTGCAAAAGACCTTCCGCCCTCCTCAACAACGCTCCCCCTCCCCCATATGACGGCAGCAATTGCTTGTTGCTTGCGCGAGTAATTTAGAAATAGGGCACCCAACACGCCACCGCTAAGCTAAACCCCCATCAACAGCAACAAAAAAACTAGGAACAGCAACGCGCCAGCCCGAGTGACGGCCCGTACGACAGTGACGTCGGCCACTTTTGATTATCACACTTTAACAGCTGCCGCGAGACAGCGCAATGCCAGCCAGCGCGAAAGCTTATCGCCAGTCATCGGTGAGCATGTCAGTGCTCGTAAGTGTACGTACGTACTTATATACATATTTATATCTTCTTCTTCTTTACTGGCGTAGACACCGCTTATGCGATTATAGCCGAGTCAACAACAGCGCGCCAGTCGTTTCTTCTCTTCGCTACGTGGCGCCAATTGGATATTCCAAGCGAAGCCAGGTCCCTCTCCACTTGGTCCTTCCAACGGAGTGGAGGTCTTCCTCTTCCTCTGCTTCCCGCGGCGGGTACTGCGTCGAATACTTTCAGAGCTGGAGCGTTTTCATCCATCCGGACAACATGACCTAGCCAGCGTAGCCGCTGTCTTTTAATTCGCTGAACTATGTCAATGTCGTCGTATATCTCGTACAGCTCATCGTTCCATCGAATGCGATATTCGCCGTGGCCAACGCGCAAAGGACCATAAATCTTTCGCAGAACTTTTCTCTCGAAAACTCGCAACGTCGACTCATCGGTTGTTGTCATCGTCCAAGCCTCTGCACCATATAGCAGGACGGGTATAATGAGCGACTTATAGAGTTTGGTTTTTGTTCGTCGAGAGAGGACTTTACTTTTCAATTGCCTACTCAGTCCGAAGTAGCACCTGTTGGCAAGAGTAATCCTGCGTTGGATTTCCAGGCTGACATTGTTGGTGGTGTTAATGCTGGTTCCTAGATAGACGAAATTATCTACAACTTCAAAGTTATGACTGTCAACAGTGACGTGAGTGCCAAGTCGCGAGTGCGACGACTGTTTGTTTGATGACAGGAGATATTTCGTCTTGCCCTCGTTCACTGCCAGACCCATTTCTTTTGCTTCCTTATCCAGTCTGGAGAAAGCAGAACTAACGGCGCGGGTGTTGAGGCCGATGATATCAATATCATCGGCATACGCCAGCAGTTGTACACTCTTATAGAAGATGGTACCTTCTCTGTTGAGTTCTGCAGCTCGAACTATTTTCTCCAGAAGCAGGTTGAAAAAGTCGCACGATAGGGAGTCGCCTTGTCTGAAACCTCGTTTGGTATCGAACGGCTCGGAGAGGTCCTTCCCGATCCTGACGGAGCTTTGAGTGTTGCTCAGCGTCAGTTTACACAGCCGTATTAGTTTTGCGGGGATACCAAATTCAGACATCGCGGCATAGAGGCAGCTCCTTTTCGTGCTATCGAAAGCAGCTTTGAAATCGACGAATAGGTGGTGAGTGTCGATTCTCCTTTCACGGGTCTTTTCCAAGATTTGGCGCATAGTGAATATCTGGTCGGTGGTTGATTTACCAGGTCTAAAGCCACACTGATAAGGTCCAATCAGTTTGTTGACGGTGGGCTTTAATCTTTCACACAATACGCTCGACAGAACCTTATATGCGATGTTGAGGAGGCTAATCCCACGGTAGTTGGCGCAGATTGTGGGGTCTCCTTTTTTATGGATTGGGCACAGCACACTTAAATTCCAATCGTTGGGCATACTTTCGTCCGACCATATTTTACAAAGAAGCTGATGCATGCACCTTATCAGCTCTTCGCCGCCGTGTTTGAATAGCTCGGCCGGCAATCCGTCGGCCCCTGCCGCTTTGTTGTTTTTCAGACGGGCAATTGCTATTCGAACTTCGTCATGGTCGGGCAATGGAACATCTGCTCCATCGTCATCGATTGGGGTATCGGGTTCGTTTTCTCCTGGTGTTGTGTGTTCACTGCCATCCAGCAGGCTGGAGAAGTGTTCCCTCCATAATTTAAGTATGCTCTGGGCATCGGTGGCTAGATCACCTTGGGGGTTCTACAAGAGTATGCTCCGGTCTTGAAACCTTCTGTAAGCCGCCGCATCTTTTCGTAGAATTTTCGAGCATTACCCCTGTCGGCCAGCTTATCAAGCTGTTCGTACTCACGCATTTCGGCCTCTTTCTTTTTCTGTCTACAAATGCGTCTCGCTTCCCTCTTCAACTCTCGGTATCTATCCCATCCCGCACGTGTTGTGGTCGATCGTAACGTTGCGAGGTAGGCAGCCTGTTTTCTCTCCGCTGCGACACGGCACTCCTCGTCGTACCAGCTGTTCCTTTGCACTTTCCGAAAACCAATGGTTTCGGTTGCAGCTGTACGTAAGGAGTTTGAAATGCCGTCCCACAGTTCCCTTATACCGAGTTGTTGACGAGTGCTCTCAGAGAGCAGGAGTGCAAGCCGAGTAGAAAATCGTTCGGCTGTCTGTTGTGATTGCAGCTTCTCGACGTCGAACCTTCCTTGTGTTTGTTGGCGTGCGTTTTTTGCTGCACAGAGGCGGGTGCGAATTTTGGCTGCAACAATATAGTGGTCCGAGTCGATGTTAGGACCTCGGAGCGCACGCACATCTAAAACACTGGAGACGTGTCTTCCGTCTATCACAACATGATCGATCTGGTTGGTGGTTTTTCGATCCGGAGACAGCCAGGTAGCTTGATGTATCTTCTTATGCTGGAATCTAGTACTACAGATAACCATATTTCGGGCCCCGGCGAAGTCGATCAGCCTCAACCCATTTGGGGATGTTTCCTCGTGGAGGCTGAATTTACCGACCGTAGTGCCAAAGATACCTTCTTTGCCCACCCTGGCGTTGAAGTCGCCAAGCACGATTTTGACGTCGTGGCGGGGGCATCTCTCATAAGTGCGCTCCAAGCACTCATAAAAGGCATCTTTGGTCACATCGTCCTTCTCTTCCGTCGGGGCGTGGGCGCAAATCAGCGATATGTTGAAGAACCTCGCTTTGATGCGGATTGTGGCTAGACGTTCATTCTCCGGAGTGAATGATAGTACTCGGCGACGGAGTCTCTCTCCCACCACGAATCCAACACCAAACTTGCGCTCCTTTATGTGGCCACTGTAGTAAATGTCACAAGGACCTACTCGTCTCTGTCCTTGTCCCGTCCATCGCATTTCTTGGACGGCGGTGATGTCAGCCTTTATTTTCACGAGGACATCAACCAGCTGGGCAGCGGCACCTTCCCAATTAAGGGACCGGACATTCCAGGTGCATGCCCTCAAATCATAGTCCTTATTTCGTTTGCCGTGGTCGTCATCAAAAGGGGGGTCTCTCATCCGAGGCTGTTTAAACTTTTGCATTGGGGGTGTTTTTTTACGTGGCGGGTCCCAAACCCAGCGCACAACCCTATGCAGGGGGTGTTTCGCCTTCTCACTTTAGCTCGCCTTCAAACGGATGTTCTTAGGCTACCCAGAGGATACTTGGTCAAAGACCGGAAGTCGTGAGCTGCTTGAGTCATATGTAAAAGAATCGTTTCTGGCCACTCCCAAGTGAATGGCGATCAGAGAACTTTCCTCACTTGCGTGAACTTCTACACATGACTCCATCCTCCACACATATTTATATAGTATATGAATATACATAATGTATGTATGGATATAATTTGATGTATAGTAGGTGGAGGTGCGGATTAAACGTGCTCATTTTTTTGCGATTATTATTATTATTATTATTTCGTGTGTTTTGCTTATCTCCTTCAAAGTGGTATTAATTTTATTTCCTGCTTTAATGTGTCAGAATGCCAAATATTGCAAAACATTTGGACAAAACTATATAAAATAAATATTTTTTTAATTCTGAAACACAAAAGCTTGATCTTTAAGAGATCGCAGCTAGGCTAATACCAGGAATAACCATAAATTATTTCGATTTTTGCTTTAAGCTGAAAAGGCACAATACATACATAAATACTGGTTGCCTTGAAGAGTGGCATAAGTAAAAAAAATTTAAATTTCCAAATCTAAATACATACAAACCCTACAAATACACTCCAATTGCATTTAAAACATCTCTTTGTTGATGTCTTGATGTCTTCATTAGCTTTCACGCCAAAAGCTTGAAAGCTTTAAATGTGTTTTTTTCTATTTTTTATATTTTTATGTTATGTCATTCTTGCTGTTATCAAGCGACATACAATGTATTTAAGCATACCCTATTATATACTTATAAATTACGGTGAGCTAAATTATCTCGAAATAATTTTAAGCTTTTAAGCATTAAGGTAAATATAAGAGGTGATAGGAAACTATTATTGTCATAATGGTTAGGAAGCAATTGAAGCACGTTTGAAATTTAATGCAGTGAGAGCTCGATATACTGAACTTGGAAGTTATGGAAATTTTGAAAGATACTTAAAGCTTTATTGGATTCTATCAAAATAACATAAATATGTTTAAAGAGCTAGAAAGAGTGCAAATAAATTATTCGACTGAAACATCTGGAAGTATTGAAGTTTCGAGGCTTCTTAGATCAATGCGTTCATGGGAAGGCCACTTTCCTACCTTTTGTATATAAACATAACCTCTCTTAGGGCATGGGTCACTGAACTCAGTAATAATATAATTCGTCAGCAACCAACCCAACAACCAACGAACATACTAGGACATAGAACTATCATAAACACTCGTAAACTGTGTGTTCACTTTGGTTAAGGATCGATAGACTTATATATTAGAATTGTAGAAGTTAATGTAACTGAATCCAAAATACCTGTCTGATCTCTTTGAGCACCTATAACACAACTTTTCACATATGGAAATAATTTAAGACTGTTTGAAAATGGTTTTGTTGAACCATTGTAGTATATACGATGTCATTGCAGTTTCAGAAATTGTTCAGAAAATGGTTATCAATATTGCACGATTTCATGCCAAGTCTTTAGAAAAAATTGTACAACTATCATAATAAAATGCTTTTGAAATATAACAGAATACCAAAAATTATAGTCGGCTTTGAAACAAAAAAAATTTCAATCAAAAATTGAAATGAAGCAAAATTTAGATTATGAATAATTTTTAAACTTCTGTGGGCCTTTTTTAAAAGAAACTAGAAAGGCAAAGTATAAAAGAGGTTTGAAAGCTTTTAGTGAATTAAGAAATTTCACATAAACAAAGTTGCCGCCTGATTTCAAAATTAATTAATTAAATATGATTTCCTTTATTAACCGAAATATGTAAATGTTTTCTATTTTTTGTTTAAACGTATATCAACATTTTTTTTAAGAGAAATTAGAAAAGAAGAGAGGATAAGAAATCTTAAAAAACTTTCAGTGTAATTTTTATAGCATTATTGAATTACTTTCTGGTATAAATTGCAATCTTTTAAAGGAACTCGGCTGAATTTTTGAGAAAAAAATATATTTTTTACAAAACCGAGTTGCCATGTAATTTCAATTTTAATAATTTTATATTATATAAGAAATATTATGCATTATTAACTGAAAGCTTTCAACAAAAGCTCTTCATAATGTTACCTTTTGGCATAAATTAAAATTTAAAAAGGAAAGCAGTTTTTTTTTTTTTTTTTTAAAATCTTGCCACATAATTGCAATTTTATTATTTTTATATAATTTTTTTTTTATTAAAAAGGTTCAAAATATCTACATATACCTATATAAAATAGAAAACGAGCATAAATGAGTCCTTTCAAAAGTTTTTAATGAAAGTTAGAGCTTTTAGTGAAAAATAGAACTTTTAAAACTTTTAATGTAACTGTATTACAACTTTGTAAAAATTATAATTTTTCAAAACAAATTAGTTTAAGTTTTGGTAAGAAAAATCAATTTACCAAAAACCGAGTTGCCACCCTTTTCGATTTTAGTTATTGAAATAAAATACAACTGTATTACATTTTTTATATAAAATATAATTTTTTAACGCAAATTAGTTTTATTTTTGTTGAGAAATAGAAATTTCTCAAACACCAAGTTGCCACCTAATTTATATTTTAGCTATTTAAGTTAAAATATATAAAAAAGTTTTCAACGCAAATCAATTTTCTTTTGGAACAAGAAATTTCACAAAAACCGAGTTGCCACCTAAGTTCGATTTTATTTTAATTAAAAAAATATTTCGTTATTGTACTAATAAGTTAATTTGTACAATACCTTAAAAAATAAATTTCATGTACAAATACATAAATCTTTTATATATTTATAGAACAGGTAGAGAGAAGCCTTTTCAAAAAACATAAACTAAAATGTACTCCTTTTTTTGGATATTACACTACTAGTTAGTTAGTTAAAAAATCAGAATAATTGGTTGTAATGAAGATGTTGGAGGTATAGATAGGTACTGTTATAGTTTTCCGACCTGGATTATTCCGACAAAGTATAATATCAAACTACACCTGTGTACTCCATTCGAATATCTCAAATTCCGATGGCAAATTTTATGGAATTTCTAAAGGCTAAACTTTGTCTTAAAAATCGCTAGCTCGAGGTTTCGGACCCATAGTTTATAGTATAAGAAAAGTTATTAGAAAAAGCAATATTTGCAATATTCCCTTTCATTTATTGAGGGTATAATCATTCTGTGCTAAAAGTTCAAAATACCTGTTCTAAGCAAATGACCTGTATATACTCTCACGAATATAGGAAATATTTATGTACGATGTATGTACATACATACTGTCAGGAGAGTATACCCCGCAAACACTGCCAACACATTGTCCCTAACAAAAAGAAGAAGCGCTGCTCAGCAAGCGGCAGGCATTCATTAGGAGTAAACTCACCCATTACAGCTGGCAAACTATTGTTATATTGGAGTTATTATAAGAATAATTATTTTTATTATTATTACGAGTATTTAAACACACATTACAACTGTATGCACATAACTAATATTGTTGTTTTTGTTTTCTTGCCATATCCACAGGTAAGCAACCCCTCCACACCAGTTTGCCAAGCAACAAGAGCCATACACACAACGGTTTGCCGGCCTGCCTCTCTGTTTTTTACATTGTGTGGCTACTCAGCACATTGTTGTGTAGTGCTCAGCACTCACAACGCCACTCGCTCACCAATCAAACCAGCCAAGCCAGCCAAGCCAGCGAGCAAGCAAGCAAAATCATTCAGTTAACCAACTAACTGACTGGCTCTTGGCATTTGTTGCTTTTGTTTCATTTTATTTGAACGTCGACGTCGCAGTCAACGATTTTACAACAAACGCGCCTAACTACATGCATACATACACATACACAAATGTCGTTGGTTGATTGTGTCGATGACGATGACGCCCGAACGCTGGGATTGACTGACTGAGTCACAGCGGCAGTTCATGCCTTCATTGTTTATAGCGGAGTGTTGCTTACAAGCGCGCTATTGTTGTTGCTGTGAGTTTTGTTTGGAGCAGAAACACACACACACGCGCACACAAGCAGAGACATACAACGAACTGTGTGGAGCTTCGCATTTGGCTAGCGCTGACGTTGGCCGGCAGTTGCATTCGACGCGCCAACGGAACGGGTCGCGTCTACAGTCTACGTGAGTCTGGCACGGCGAGTGTTAGCGAGCACGCGTGTCGTTGAGGTCGTCAACGCGAATTTTTCCGCTTAGCGATTCACCTATAGTCACGTATATATAGAAAATATATATACAATATTGTTGTTTTTGTAGTTACGTCGGTTCCCGTTTGTCGTCAGCAGCAGCGTTGTCAACGCCGTCATTAGCGGTTTGTGTGTGTATGCGCGCGCAGTGCTTTTGGGCTGTAGATCATGCCAAATACGGGCCGGCAGTTGACAGGCTAGCACAGTGTGAATTAGAATAGAACCAAGTGACAACGAGTGCTGCTTGGTTTGGCCAGAAACCGCAAGCTAAATCCGCAAAAAATGCATAGAAGTGTGAAAACTAAAAAAAATGTGATTTTCCTAAGGATTTCGAAGTGCCCACGAAAAAATATAATTTCTAAGTGAAACGCGTATCAAACAAATTCAGGCAAGCAAGTGCACTGAAGTTGGCAGCAACAACAATAATAAAGTGTAGTGCGTACAACATTCCAGTAGTTAAGCAGAAGCAGAGTTGAAAAAGTATTGAAAAAAAAAATTCAAAAATTAAAAAAATAAAATAAAACCGCATTCACTGTCTGTTTGTGTGAGTGTGTGCGATCATTTCATTGTGCTGTGCGCAGGCGTGCACGCCCTACCCTTACGGCAGCTGCTCCCAGTAAGCAACAACAACAGCAACTACCATTACTACAACAAAACAATAAAAGCAAATTAAAAGTGTTGTTGTTGTGTGTTTCCTCGTAGTTAACGAATTCATTTCAATTTTTTTTTGTGTTGGTTATTTTTGTGATTTTTTTGCGCGCGCGCTCAAATCGCTTTGTTGCCTAGCGAAATGACTGATTCCATGAAATTATCCGAAATGCAACGCAGTAGTATCGAATTCGAACGTCAACGACACTTGGCCAACTGGTTTATCAAGAGTAGCCCGCACATGGCAACACCAACGACTGTCAGCAGCGTTGCAACCACAGCAACAACAACGGCAACAGCAGCTGGTGCCACAACAGATACGACCACTACGAGCGGCGTAGCAGCAGGAGCAGCAACAACAATAAAAAATACAGCGTCATCAACAACAAATCTAGTAGGTGAGTAGGGTACACCGCCGGCAGCGTCGAAAATTCTTTAGAAATTAAAAAAAAAAAAATCGAAATGAAGCGAAAAATGCAGCGAAATTGTAGCGTAGTTAAATGTTTACGCGACAGTTACTATGCACACACACAAGCGCACGCGTGTTGATTTATTTGTGGGCATTGCGGCGTAGCGCCGCTCTGCGCTTGGCCGGCGCTGCGCTGCGCTCACCGCAACAATGTTGCGCGTTCGGCAAAAAGTAAAAAGGCGAAACAAAAAAAGCAATAAGAAGCCTTTCCAAAGATGATGAAATGCTCATTGCAATCAATTAATCATTTTAATCGTTCTGGCAATGAAATTGTTGAACTTTTCACATGTCACGCGCTCGTTGACAATGCGCTGGGAACGCTCTAAGTGGATAATATCGCGTTTAATAGCGCTTAAATGATGCTGCGAATAATTGCTTGCATGTGCAAAAAGCAGAAATTAATTGTGTGACCGCGTAGCAGTGAAATCAAATGCTGTTTTGAGTTCACAATTTTAAGTCGAAATGTGTCGCTGACAAAATCGAATCGTTAAACGATTAATAAAAATCAAAAAGTGGTGTACATAAAATTAATTTAATAGTAATGGAAAATTATCAGAAGATAATTGCGAAGATACTTGAGAATACATAAAGAATAGTATTCAATGAGGTCGTCTACCTTCGCGGTTTGAAAAATATTTTTTCTCGTTTCGCATATTTCTATTGTAGACATACAAAAGTTAAATGAATTGATCGAACCCATGTTATTTTTCGAGATACGGAGCACCAAATCCGGAGCTTCCCAAAAATGTTTTTTTTTTAGTTTTAACACGATTCTAACTAAACTATAAAAGATATTCGAAATTTGTGAATTTTTGCTGATTCAAAAACCTGCTCCACATGTTTAGAAATGCCTTTTAAATTTTTTCACCAATTTTTTACTGATTTTTTTCTTTTCATGAAAAGCAACTACGCACTTTTTAATGCGACCATTTGGTTAGATTTTCAAATATTCCAAAAACTTATGTCTGCACCTAACAGGGGTATAAATAATTAAGTAAATATTCTAATGAGCTGAGAAAGGGGGGTTTCCTAGCCCCGTTATCAGTAGAATAGGAACTGGTCGGTGCTCCCCTTCCTTGTGCTTCGTGGGAACTTGACTGGGTTATCAACGCTCCATGCACTGTCGCTAGATGCTTTCGACCCGAACTCGGTCGCAAGAGATCCAGTTTTGTAACCTTTCCTTAGCTCTAGGCGTTCTAACAAGCCCCTGCCTTATCGGCGTCTATGCTGTATCGCCAGTAGCAGAAGCTGTGTGGAAGAAGACCAGGAAGATACATCTCAGCACTTCTTTCTTCATTGTCCCATGTTCGCAAGATCAAACAGTTTGGAGCTCACACTGACTGAACTGATAAGAAATTGAACGTCTCACCAAATTTTTATTTTCCACAAAATGTTTTGCGGACTTATAAGTTCGAATATAAGAGTTCTGTTTTCATGGCATCACAAAGGATTAGCATGTAAAAGTCTAAGTGCCATAAATTTTTTTTATTAAAAAATAGTTTTTCTTCAGTAATTAAAAGAAGAATTAATTTGAGTAAAATAATTAATATTTTACAAAATAATATAAGTACATAAAAGTAAGGACTGTACCGAAAAGAAACTGCACACAATTTTTTATTTGTAACTTAACGGGTTTTATTAATTTTTGCTTGTAACTTTTTTTAATAACAAATAGAAGAGTTTTTATCCACTTTTAATTAAAACTAGTAAAAAAAAATTATTCTCTCAATTTATACCGAATTTTTCTTTTAATTCCCTTCATTAAATTCTGCACACCTTCTTTTGTAACGTTTCGACTTGCTTTAAACCAGTTTTTTTAAATTCGTTGACGTTTTCGGCAACTCGATGATCCTTTTTCAAATTCCGTTTGACAATTGCCCAATACTTCTCTATCGGGCGAAATTCTGGAGCGTTTGGAGGGTTCTCCTCTTTTTTAACAAAATTGACATTGTTATCCTTTAACAAAGCCACAGTAGAATGAGCATAGTGCACTGTGGCTAAATCAGGCCAAAATATTGTTGACACGATGTGTTTTTTATAAAATGGAATTAGGCGACGGTTTAGACACTCCTTCTTTTAAATGTCGGCCGATATAGTACCCTTTGTGAAAAATGGAGTGGTCTTAAGGCCACAAGAGCAAATAGCCTGCCAGATGAGTATTTTCTCGCCAAATTTTTCTATTTGAATTGTTGACACTGACTGGTCGACAGTACCATCTTTTTGTTTTGTATAGAACTGGGGACCTGGTAATGTTCTTGAGTCCATTTTTACGTATGTTTCATCGTCCATTATAACACACTCAACAGAATCTTTTAGCAAACGTTCGTACAACTTCCGTAGTCTTGTTTTCCCTATTTTTATTTGTCGTCGACTTTTTTTGGGAATCTTTTGTTTTTTATAAGTTTTTAGGTTATTCCGTTGCTTCACTCTTTGAATCATAGTAGCACTGGTTTTAGCTTTTTTCGCCAAATGGCGCACAGACATTGATTTGTTTTGGTTTATTAAGGCCAACACCTTTGCTTCGAGATTTGGATCACTAGGGCCTTTTTTTCGCCCACTTTTTGATAAATCCTTAAGAGAACAGGTTTCACTGAACTTTAATATAATATTTTTTACACCATTTACACTGACTTTAAACCGTTTTGCAAGCTTTCTGTATGAAATGCTTTTTTTAGTGCAGTAATTGTGCACAATTTGCTTACGCACGTGCTCTTTGATTCGACCCATTGCGAAAATGAAATAACAAATTACGGAGAAAGAAAAAACAATAGAAGCAGAACTGATCACGCTTTCTAACGGTACTTACCGCAATGCGACCAACCGGCTAGTTCGTGAGAAATATTGAATTGAAAGTGTGCAGTTTCTTTTCGGTACAGTCCTTAATTTTAGTTTTTAAATAATATTTTTTATTAAATATTTAAATGACAGTAAATATATCGGAAAAATGCTGAACATTTTATACATTTCGAAAAGACTTTTTTTGGCCCAATATATAAGTAACACTTTTATAAAAAAATATTATGTTTTTTAACATCGTTATTATCTAAAACAAAGTTCATAGGAATATAAAAGCTTGCCTTTAAAATAAATACAAATTATAAAAATATTAATTCGTCAAAGACATAGGCATTTTGAAAATTGTTATTACTCATTGCATGAATAATTACTTTATAATTGTGATTAATTGGAATGTCGAAAACGCAAAAAGTAAACTTTTAGAGTTATCGCACTGCTCACAAAATCGGAATTTCGAACAGAAATTGTTACATTTTAAAAATACATAAAAAATCACTTAAGAAAGAGGAGCGTTGGATATGTCATTTGCTGTTAATATTGTATAATTTTCGGGTGAAAATGGTTCTGTTCAAAATGTATTCCTAGAAAACCACCTTCTCCTGCCTGGAAATAAAATATATCGTTATATATTTTCAAAGCTTAACTATTCAATAATATGTTTAGAATTGATTTTTTTAAAACTCAAAATATTTTCCAGATGTATGTATTTTGCTGACCTGGAATCCAAACCGGTTCAGATGAAAATAAAACTTTAAGTGCGGTTTTCTCGAAACTGTCGTTTTCAAAACGATATCTACGGTTTGTTCGGGTCTACTAATCCGATCTACTTGAAATGTTTGGAGACTTTTCTTTATAGATTTGTCTTCATATGTCTGGAATTAGCCATATGCCTAAATTTAAATTTTGATTATTTAAAGAAAAATCGAAACAGTTTAAAAAGTGGAAAACTTTTTTTAAGCTTCGACATTTCTTGATTTTTCTTCCAAATTTTACATGGAATAGAACATTGCGGCATTATTTGAACAATACGAAACCCTCCACTTCATCAACTGCTAATTTTTGTACATTTTAATGCTTTTTTTTTTGTTTTTTTTTTTTTTTTTTTGTTCTAAGTTTTCAACTCAAACCATATACTTACGAATTATTTATTATATACTTATCTAACTTAAACCATACAAAATTTCATTATAAAGCCTAAAGCTCTAAAAGTTTTAATTGTGACAAAGAATTACCCGAATTACCCGGAAATTTTAAGTAAAATGCAAAATATTCAGTTATTCATCAATATTTATTTTGTTGCCTTCAAAGTAATCCCCACTACCAAAAGCACTTTTTGAGATGGCATAGCTGATGCCTTAGCAAATTTTGTTTGATTTATGATTTTTTGGCTTTAAATTCGATCACAATCTTGGCTTGAGGCGATGGTTCATTATCATCGTGTAAAATCCATGAATTGTTCTTCCGCAATTCCGGCTGTTTTCGACGGATGTATTCATTCAAACGCCTCCATACGGCCAACGGAACAGATTAAACGAATATAAAAAAAAAACAGTGAGCATCATCATGATTTTTGAGCAGCTTTGGCGTGGTTGTTTGGTTTTGGCTCTTTTTTGACCTTAATTCCTACATGTCAAACTTATAAATCAATGTTTTATCAGGAGTCATAATGTTCTCCATGAATGCGGGATCAGAATTCACACGACCAAGCTTGTCCAAAGAAACATGTTTACGGTACTCTTTTTGAAAAAAAAAAAAACAATTCAGCTTTATCGGGACGATTCGAGCAAGAACGCGTGTTTCATATGGTGCTCTTTTAATATTAAAGAGGTCGAAGGTCATCCAGAACAAGGCAGGTCTTCAACGATCTCTCGTCTATGACGGCTTTGTCCCACTCGTAAAATTGTGTTTTTGTTAGAACTAAGTCATCGTAAGCCTTTTTCAACATTCGCAATGATTCCACATACAAAATTCAGTTCGAAATACAAAATTTGAGACAAATTCTTTGTTCGATATTTTTATCTATTGTAAAAATCACAACGCATTACTGAGGTGTACCAACTTAAGCAGCTGATGTAAACAAACTGGCTGACAGATCGCGATCATATTTGACATAGTAATTAAGAACAGTCCTGTCGACTTCGGAAAATACATATTTTTGAAATATCATTTATCCGGAGAATTTAATTACAATTTCCGGGTGCTTCGTTTTCACAATGTATACGTATCTAACTTAGCAAATACAAAATTTCATTATAAAGCTTAACAGTTATAGTACTACAGAGTTGAGAATAGGTCAAAATATTGAATCTGTTGAATTTTATCAAAATTACTAGCACGAAATATCGTCATATCAGTGAAAAATAGTTTAGAAATTACCACTACCATATTTCCATTAGACTCTCATTGAAACTCTGTAAAATAAATTTCTATAACATTCTATATGATCGGTACTGATCATTATAAACTTATCTCTTTTTCATGGAATTTTCATACATAAAACATTTTAGAAGAAACTAAAATTTATACCAACTTAAGGGAGCTTTGACCTTAGCAAAATCTCTTTGCACTAAAAAATCTGCAATAGAAACGAAGCCATGGCACATTTTTTACTTGCAGAACATATTTATAAAACCACCTTAAAAGCAATTTGAGTAACTAGAAGGCATGACTTTACGCCCACCAGTTAAAGTAGACTTCTTTGCAAATTTTCTTGTCTAGCCAACGCTTAGTTGAATAAAAATTCTAAACCGAATTAAAAAAATTCCAGCATTTTTCCGTTTTCCATTCTTTACTTTTGTCTAATCGAATCTTAAGTACATTACTCATTCTCCAGTCATTTATTAACGCAATTCCGCCGCCTCCCTGTTTCTTCACTTTCAGGTGGCAACCATACAAATGGCATGTCGTCGTCGTCAGCCGCCGCACATCATCAGCAACAGCAATTGAATGCTAAGCATCACAGTAGTTGTGGTGGCGGCAGCAGCGCTAATCCACCGCCTCCTGTCTTTTTCTTAGTCTCCAACAATGGCAACACAAACGGCAATCTTGTCAATGGCAGCAAGCACAGCAGCAATGCGTCACCGGCTGCTACAGGTGTTGCTACGCCGCCCAATGCGATAAGTGGTAAGTAATTAGCAAGCAGATTTGCTAAGGTTTTATTTTTCGCATTTTGCGCCATTTACTACTATTCATTTGTATTCGCGACATGCAAATGACTAATTACAACACTTGGCACATTACAGCTGTCTCCGGCGGTCCCTTAGGCCATTTCGCGGCGGTCGAGGGACGCAAACCGAAATTGCGACGCTTCAACTCGCACGACACCAGCGCTAACATGTTCTCCGTGGCGGACTTCGAGAATGCACGTCTGGCGCGACGTAATGAAATCGAAATGAAACAGCGTTTGGCACGACGCATGCGCATGAGTGCCGGCGGCGGCGGTTATGGCTCTGCGGCCGTTGGCGGTATGGGCGCGAATCTGGCCGGTGGCAATGGTTGCGGACTGGGCGCTAATGGCAATGGCAGCGGTGCGGGCAACTGTGGCAATGGCAGCATGTGTGGTGGCGGTGATTACTCCACCGGCGACAGCAAGGCATCCAAGTACAGCAATGAGGTGAGTGTCGAATTCGTAAACACTCTAACTGAATTTAGGAAATTTTATAAAATATTTTTTTTTGTCTACTTCTAGTCCCAGCACGAGCCTCTACCCGCGGATATCTTTCTCGATCGCTATTCGTTGCCGCGCGTAGTGCGTATCTCGTACAAGACGAAGTTCTCCGACGAAACGCTGCAGTCTTCTTCTTCGAATGGCTCCTCCACAGCCACAACTCACACCACCGGCACTAGCGCCTCGAACTCGTCGGTCAGCGCTTGTGGCATGGCGGTGGCCATTAACACCGGTACCTCCTCATCGACGGCCTCCTCAAGCGGCAATGTGAATGCGCACAGCTCGGGTGCTACGAATACGAGCAGTAGTGGTGAAAGAGTGACCGCCAAGCACTCCACCTCGCATAACACAACAGTTTCGACATCGACTGCAGCAGCAGCAGCAGCAGCAGCGGCATCGTCGGCAACTCAGTCAAATACAGCAATTAACGGTAATGGCAACGCCGATGCGGATCATCGCGATCACGCCGATCATGGCGAGCTGTTCTTGCTTTATCGGCTAATACGCCAGCGTCACATTTTTCACGGGCATAATGCCAAAACGGCGGCGGCCAGTCGCAAGAAAGGTGTGCTGATCCCGCAAGAATTTCCAGGTGAGTCAAGTGAAAAAGTGTAAAACGAGCTGACGCAATGACAAGTAGTTAAAAGCAATTTCACGCCCTTCACAATTTTTAATTGAATCCATATTGGTTCTTGTACTCTTATATACTTATGTACATAGTATGTATGTAGACAAATGTGAGTCAGCGTCAAAAAGTTCTTTTTCTGATAACTGAGGTACGTAAGTACATACGTGATGTTATGAAAATATGCGCAACACGAATTCGTTGACTAATAAATATGTATATTTTTTTTGTTATTGTATATGTATATAACAGTAAAAAGCAGTGCGCGTTGCAATATTGTGAAATTAAATATAAACCGAAACAAGTACTGTGTCTTAGGAAGTACATGATGGTCAATGCTGAAATTCATATTGATCTTCAGTGATAAGAGCTTAACAGAATTTTAGCCTTGAAAGATTTTCGATATTTATATATCCAACTCTTAGGCTGATATGTAAAATGATCTATGTATGTATAATGAAAAATCATTTTTCTGATAAATTACGATGTAGTTTTTATAATACCTTTTGGGGAAGCAATTGAGGATGAAATTTGAACCCTTTTTTAGTATTTCTTTAGTCTTCGAACTTTCGCATCGTTTCCAGGGGTGTATCACTTATAATTACCTAAAGCATATCTGACTTCTTTAAACATTCGACAACTCCTACCGAAGTGTAGTGGTAAATGTGATTGTCATCCTTTTTAATTGTGACATTATAAGTCGTTGCCTACATGATTTCTAAAAATATCCAGACTTAAAGAATTCGACATCTGCTCACCGATTTTCGATGTGATCTCTTCATTTCCATAGCAATAGAGGAAGAAGTTATATATTTATACTCTTTATTGATAATGGAAACTAGTTAGAATATCCTAACCTCATCCTCATCTATTTAATTGTTCAATGAAGACTTTACTAAATTATTAAACAATTTCGTGGAATAAGTCACCTTCTACATGCAATAGACTTGGTCTGTTGATATGTTCGTTTGTATTTTTTATGCAAAATTTGAACGCTTATTTAAGAAAAAAAAAAAAACAAAAGTATTACTCTAAGTATTCTCCTCTAAAAAGCTATAACTTATTGTCAATTCGTGGATTTTAACCCAAATAAATAATTTGCCTTCCCGGCCAAGAATGAAGCAAGCAAACTCCTGAGAAACTTTCCAATCGCTGTCAAATAGTTTTTAACCATTCTTACAACTTGAGTGCGAGCGTTGTCATGATGGAAATTATTTTCTCGTGTCGGTCGCTTCAATTCGTTAAATTAGTATCGGTAGCATTCCACACTAATGGTTTCACACGGGTTTAGAAGCTCATTACACAGTATGCCTTTGTGAGACCACCAAATGCAGAGTATTGCCTATGCTTCAGGGATATTCTGGTATACTTTGATTAGTGGGTGCCATTTTGGATGCTTCCAGCTCCTCATCTTTAAACATGTTCAGCCACCACTTTTAAATCATCAAAACCACTTCAGACACTTTCACTCAGCTAGATCACCTTCGCCATAAGCTTCCACCTTGATAGAAATGTAGCTAAGAGTGCAGCGCATTCAGACTCAATTACAGTTAGTTTGGTGTCAATTTCGATACCTAGATATTTTTGTGTGCCGGACAGAAAATTGTGGTACCACCGTGTGAGAGAAATTGAAAATAAAGGGGTTTGGTTTTATCGTAAAAAGCACCAGTTCTGTCTTATAAAGGAACGGACCCCTGTCCGTCATTCGCGGCCCATAGACCTAGCCTTCGTAAAGCTTTTTCCATGAATTGATTGTCAAAAGAAAGAACTCTTATACCATTAACATTATAGCGTCTGAATATGCTACTACTTTGACTGCTTCCCCGATGTGTTGACGTAACATTTCGTTCAGTGCCACCATCCATAGTTACGCTATATTTTGGCAACGGAAACAACATAGTTATAAGTAGACCCAGTATAAGATGCTATTTGAATTTTTTTTTAATGTAGCTTATGTCCAATAGGTATTCATGCTGTAAAGTTACAAACTTTGACGGATGCAAATTGCCAAAGTAGTAAGGAGGATGAGGCGGAGGCTCTTTCAACTCCATTGGCCAGCCCTTGCAACACTGAGTATGAAACAAATCGGCAGTTTTACTTCAGCGAAGCACAAGACTTACCCGAAACTGACGAAACTTTGAACTTGTGATAAGCTCAAAGTGCTTTGTCGGTTTATAAGTGTATTATGATCAATTATATAGGAGTTTTGGTTAATACAACAGAATGGCGTAGTTAGCTGTCCAAGTGAGAGTAGTTTTAAGTACGACCTCTCAACTTAACCTAAACTAACCTAGTCTTTAGAACCTAATGCTAATTATTTTACTGGTTTCGATGTGTTGCAGTGTTCTGAAATAGTTTTTTACAAAGAAAACATTTCGTAGAATTGTTGAAGAATTCCTATTGACAAAAGAAGAATTCTTACATACATATATATCAGGCTTGGTTTCGGCTATCAAGATAATGTGTCGTAATCCTGAAAGTAGCCTACATTTTTATACTTACGAGTATAATACGAATGAGAGTAAAAGCTGGAACTTTTGACAGAAATTCCGCAAACACATTTTCATTCATTTAAATAAATTTTTTTCTTATAATAATTCCAAAAAATAAACTTCATATCTAAACATTCATATGATATATGTATGTACTTATGTATCTAAAATTGAAACCCGTCCAGCAAAGTGCGCTTAATTCTCATAGAGGATACAACAAAACAATAAAGCGACGAAGAAGGCTTATAAACAGGTTTATAAATACCACTCAAACGTAATTTACATAACAATTGATTTTGAATTTGAATACAAATAGCAATATTTCATTGGAAAGTAATAAAATTAGCACATTTCGTAGCAAAACATACAGACATACACACGTAATTAGCTGTGAACTGAAAGGGAATATTAATAGACTACGAGAATATGTATTTATTTGGTTTTTTTTTCGCAGCCACGATATCCATCTCAGGAATGCCCATAGTTTATGATGAGTGGATATGACATTAGCTTTTGAATACAATTGGCTGTCATTAATATTAAGTACTTTTGGCCAGCAACAGTAGCGCCAAACAATGACATAACGGTCATTACATCAACAACAACAAATAATCGAGGCATACTTTTACATATGTTAACATACATACATATATGGATTAGAGTGTCCATGTGCACAGACATATGTACATACCTACATGTGACTGCATGTGTGTTACATGTCTGTGTGCTAGCTGGCCGGTCACGATCACATGAAAAATGCAAATGTGGTGTAAAAATGGCTCATAAAATTGTATAAGCAAAAATAATAATAACAACAACAGAAACAACAAGAGCAGAATTTCTATACCGAAGGCAAAGTAAGGCATCACAGCGAGTAAGCGTTGAAAGGAAGCACACAACTACATATGCACACATTTGCATATGTATGTATGTATGTAGCCACACATATGCCGGTCTGCTTTAGTAGTTGTGTAATGAAAGGAAAGCAATAAATGAAATGATTATGGCGGTCGCTGGGCAATGCCAAATGTCCTTCTGACAACAGTTGTCATCATTTGCTGTCAACGACTTCGATGGCAAACGGCGACGATGGCAAATGTAGCATTTTGAATGCAGACAAACCTACCAACAAGTATATATACATACTTGTATATATTTACATACGCACACACTTATTTACATACAGTTATTCTCTTCCAAAGTCACAGCTATTCTCAAATACGCCTCGTTGCTGCTGTCGTCGACAAGCGCATTGTTGCTATTGCTGTATGTTTTTACTATACTCATTAGTGTATTTGTATTTGCAGAAGCAAGTATGAGTGTCTGTGTGTGTGTGTGTGTGAAAAATATACAGTTTTATAGTTATGGCTCGTTGTTAGCCATGATAATGCCATAATGCCAGCGTTTTGGTTAAATGCTGTTGAGCCATGTTGCCACTGCCTTCGGCTTTATTGTGTACATTTTGTTTTTGTTGTTGCCGCTGGCAGCTTCTGCTGTTATATTATTACATTAGTGTTTACACAATCGCACTTTGACATTATGGAAGTTGTTTCGCGTGTGCGCTTATCATCATATGTACTCGCCTATGCAATGCCTTGTGTATATTTGTAAAGAGTTATTTCAGTACATATATATGTATGTACATAATCTACAAATACTAATTTCAGTGCCTTGTTGGAATGTTGGAGTGTTAAGAAATTTTTTTATTGAAAATTTTAACCACTTTTAAATGGATAATAGAAAGCCCGTAATTTTTTGTAATTCGATTTTATCACAAAAAATGTGTAAATGATGAGCAGGGTACATTAAGTGTGCCATGATTTTTCTGCCACCCAGGAGTTGAATAATTTGTCTAGCAATCGATCGGTCCCTGCCGCTTTGTTGTTCTTGGTTTTTCAGATGGGTAATTGCTATTCGAACTTCTTCATGGTGGGAGAATGGAAAGTTCCAATCGTCTGCGATTTTCGAACCGGTTTGAGATAATTTCCATAATTTCCGTATACTTTGGGCGTCAGTCACTAGGGGGTTCTACAAGAGTGTGTTCCGGTCTTGAAACCTTCTGTTAGTCGCCGCATCTTTTCGAAGAAATTTCGACAGGGGTGTCAGCTAGCTTGTTCCCTTATACCGAGTTTTTGATGAGTGCTCTCAGGGAGCAGGACTGCAAGTTGAGTAAAAAATCGCTCAGCCATTACATTTATATATTCTAAGATTTAAGTTAAAAAAAATTGTCTTTAATCTTGTTTTCTGTCTTATTAAGAAAAACATTGATTTCCTACAAGGCATCTGAAGAAATACAAAATCTTTTATTGTTTTTCTGGATTGACCCAAAATTCCTACTGGGCTTCCACATAAGTTCAAGCAATTGATTGTTTGCGCCTCAGTTGTTTATGCTGTTTTTGTTGTTGGATGGTGCTTTAGTAATCGTGATGTAGCAATAATATACGAGATAAGTGCAATGAAAGACCCGGCTTGTTTACTAATTTGAAAATTTATAACAGTAAAAAGGCATTGCATTGATAATGTGCTTTTTAGAAATGAGTGTGTTAGAAAAAAAATATAAAAAAATTAAAACTGAAAAATTTTTGAAAATAAAAAGAAAATTAAAAAAAACGTTTAAAAAAAATCAAAAAAAAAATATATATAGCAGCAGAAATGACATAGAACTTTAAAACGAAAATTATTTAATTGAAAAAGAAAAAAAAATAGTTTTGCAGATCTGGTAACACTCCACTAAAAATATTTTTTATGCTAACGAAACTGGAGTCTTTTCTGTGTAGATTTTATATTTTATTTATAAGTAATAAAGCATATTTTAAGCTTTTATCAATACATTATGGTCATATAAGCCACGGTACTGACCACTGATATGACAATATCTCCTATAAATACCACAGAATTGAATACAATATTTATCATACGATTTCATCGTGTCTGCATTTATTAAAATAGGCACGTAAGTACACGTTAAGGAATGTGTACTACGTACAAGTGCATGCAACACGCGCATTAAACCGCTTGCACACATGCATACATATGTATGTAGGTATCTACACATCCACAAACACACATAAACCTGCATGCAGACATGCATATGAACACCTGACAACCAGCAAGCTTCTATTTAGAACTTTTAACAACTTTGTACACACTCTCACACATATACACATGTCCATGTAAATATGTCGGCCAACATCTGTTACATGGGTGATAAATCAAATTAGCAGTTGCTGCAACTAACCACAAACTGTAGTTAATGTCATGCATTGTTGCAGCTCTTATGTACCAACATGTCGTACTTCGCCGTCGCACGTACACACGCACACGCCGAGCAGCGACCTTCCGATCTTTATAGCATTCTAATTATGAAGCTTCAAATTGCGGGCATTGTTTGCTTGTTTTTGTTTGCCACAAAAATCAACTCTGAAATGACAGTTTTATCAAAGAGAAAATAATTCTACATAATTTATGCGCATAACTAACATCTGCTGTATGGACTATTAACTTTGTAAAGCTAATTCGAATTTATATGACAACAAGTGTGATCGTTACAAACAAGTTGAGTAGTTGGCAGGACGGAGAAGACAATGCTGATTGTATTTTGTATATGACAAAAAGAATTCTTTTACTTAGTACCACACTGATACCACTCAAAAATAACTGTATTGACTTTGCTTTTTCTTTCTGAAACTATGAACTCAAGATTCTCATTAATTCGCTAACTTAGGCACAGAAATAATAACAACCAAGTTTAGTTGTGAGGTTAAGTTTTCGAAAAGCCGTCATCAGCAAAACAAAGATTAGCTTAAGAATTTAGAGACTTAAGCTCATTCATAAATCTACAAAAATCTCGAGTAATAACTCTTTTGCAGACTTACTCCTTGAATTCTTCTCTCTGTTCCCTTTACTTTATAGTTTATAAATTTAGTTTATAGTACAATTTTCAACGACGAAAAAGCTGATCGGGCTTCAGTAATGATTTGGTTAGTTTTTTTGTTAGTTCCAGACCTGTTACTTATCTAGCCTTAATGACTTAAAGATTAATCACTCTATCCTTACAAACAAAACAAAATATCTACCAAGATAAGTTTCCGAGTTGGGTGCTTCCTTAATCAAAACCATCACCCTCAAAACTGAGGCTAAATAGGAGTCTAGAGGTATAAGCTCTTTCATAAAGAAATCAAGATGTCACCCTTTTCACAATTACTCCTTGAATTCTATTTTCAGTTGCCTTACCTTTAGTACTTAAACGAGATACTTTCCAGCTCTCTTCAAATACGAAAGAACTCACCGAACTTCAATACTGATTCGGTGAGACTTTTTGGGGCGTGGATTTCTTAGTATATCCGAAATTGATGACTAAAAAATGTACAATCCCTTTATTCTATTGTCTGCCAACTACTAATACCTTTCAAAGCTTTTAAATATATAAACTTTTGAATCCAAAATACCACTGAGGTAATTTTTCATAAAATGTTATACACAAAATAATAAAAAATTTATCTTACGGCGTTCAAAGTATATGATTCTTTTTAATAGAAATGTATTTTTTACATATTATTTATATGGAAAGCTTACAATACTCATCAACACTTTTTAAAATCAACATGACATACATAGATTTATGGGTTTCAAAAAATCTAATTTTATCTTATTAAATTCTACAATACCTCTAGAAATTGTGCTAAATTTTCATGTTAATCCTAGTATTAGTTTCGGAGATACAGCTTTGAGAACATGTGCTCTCGAGGCTAGCTTGGCTAAGTTCGTCTTGGTCTTTAAATGCGTTTTTCTCGAAACTGTGTTTTTGAAGTCGGTTGGCAAGATTTCTCGAGAGCTACTCAACCGATCTTTACACAGGTCTTTGAGATACAGTTCTTAAAGACTTGTACGAAGGGTTTTTTCGATAACAACTATTAGAAAAAAAAATGTCGCCAAATTTTCTGAGAGCGCATCTCTCCATCTTCCAGGTGTCACAGGAAAAAAGATAAAAAATAATAATTTTGGAAAAAGACTGTTTTTTACCAGAGGAAACCCATGTAAGCCCTTAAACTAAGAATATTTCCTTGTAGGGATATTTTAAGACCAGGAAAAATGTATATTAAGTTTGCTACGAAATTTGTAAAATCCAAAAGAAATGTCGGAGAACCTTCAAAGTATCGATTACGTCGTACTCATCTGTATAGACGGGAATTAGTTTCACAGTTTTTGAGATATCGATATGCAATTCTTCGCACGGCCTTTTCTCCCTAATAAACCGCTCACCTATCGACAACGTCGGTATACAACTTCCAGAGTCAAGTTCTTGTTTAGAAAGTTTTTTCATTTAAAGATATCTCACTTCACGAAATTTGGCGAGGATTATAGCCTAGGACTATGGGGCACCCTACAGATCTTTAGATCGGACCACTTTAGCATATATGTACATACATACAAATGTAGCTGCCATACAAACTGATCGTTCAAAATCAAGTCCTTGTGTGGAAATCATTTTTATTTGACGAGATATCTTCCCGATATTCCGGTTGAGCTAAGGTTTGAAGAAAACGCAAAAAAAATATGAAGGAATTTTCTTGATCGGATCACTATATTATACATTCTTGTATGGAAACTTTTTTATTTAACAGTATATTTGAACGTACATATATATCAAGCCATCATACAAATTGACTCATCAGAAATAAGATAAAGACATTTTTATATCCTTTTGTGTTGTAAGAAAAAAGAAGACTATTATAGCTCTCATTTATTTTTAACCAATGAATGCGATTTATTAGTTTTTGGCTCACCCTGCTCTATACTTTATACTATATACTGTTTTAAGTCCAGATGAAATTGCACAGTTACTTTCAACATACCGACTTCAAGAAAAAGTCATTAAGAAAAATCAAAATAAAATATTAAACTCCTCAAAAATGGTTTTGGGATTAAAAATCGTACATTTGCGCTCTGAAGGGCTTTCCACTCTATAAGCACCACCACTTTCATATGAGTACCAAAAAAAAAAACAAAAAGCAACAACAACCCGCAAGTGTGTGCGCCCTCATAAAGACGAATAATTAAAATGTATACTAATATTGCATGCCATAACCACCATTTATGGCTGTTGTTGACATTTTGGCTAAAAGCATTTGCCAAATATATTTAGTACCCCGTCAAGTTGTGTTGCACGCTGCCAAATTGCTGCAATTGTGGCAACGCGCTACTGAGCGTTACGTTTGCCCGCCACAAGTTATGCTCGAGCGCAAGTCTAAGTACTCCTCACACTACGCTCATATGCGGTGGCGGCTGGGTAGTGTGCCTGTGCAACGCTGGTTGCTTAATTTGTGCAACTTGCTGCAAGTTGGCAAGTGCAGCTGGCCATTTAACACAGGCCGCAGCGTCTAATAAACGTTTATTGTGTTTGCGCGTCTCACTGGCTTAGAGGATTTTATTTATGCGCTCGGCTATGTGTGTGTTTGAAAGTGTAACTCTCTTTGTGTGTGTGTGTGGGTGGTTGTGCCTTATAATCGCCTTTGTAGTTGTTTGCAAATTGCAATATTAATTTGGCGCCAAGTGCTGGCAGGAAAAACCAGCAAAGCCGCACTTCTTGCAACAGCAGAGTTATGCGCAGCCACACACACATCCGCACTGCCCCACACTCCTACACAACGGCACACGTGCACATGCAGCTAAAGCGAAGGCCCATCCACACCCACAATTTGCCCCTTTGCCCTTTCACCAACGCTGACCACATGCCGTGTTTTTGCACATTTACTCAAACACACGCATACTCGTACACATGAAGGTATATATATAATTACACTCACAAATGCTCAGAGTTGCATAGAAATTATTACGACAAATTATACTCATGTTTATGATGCTTTTAAGGCTCCGTCATCGCGACAATGGCTTTTGTAGTTGTTTTCACCTCTTGTTGCCGGCAATTTGAAGTAGTCTGGCGCCCACACACGCACGCAAAGCCACGGAGGCGCAAACACCCCCACACACAGCAAGTTTTAATGGCGGTTTACAAAATCAAACGAGCCTTCCATCTAAGCACCCAAGTACAATTGCGCCATTATTTACTGTGATTCGCATGCATGCGCTCACACTTGCGCCTATTTTTATTGCTGTTTGTGTACTTTCAAGTAGAGCGCGAGTTGGAAACTGTTTACTTGGAATTTTCTTGGAGGAACATATGCCATGTGACTGTGCGCCTGCAATTGGTTACAGGCTTAGGTCAGTTGATAGTAGTATTGGCTTCTGGTTTGATTTCTATGAGGTGAAAAATAAAAATTTCATAGAGTTCTTCAAGTAGAGGGAAAAACTCCATGTCTTCGTGCTCACGATTTCTACCTTTATGGTTACCTGTAAGTAAGATATAAAAGGACTCTTGATGATCATATGGAAAAATTTTTTCGATTTTTTCACAATTTTTCAACTTTCTCTATAATTTTTATTAATCCATACGATGGAAAAAATATTTAACAAATATCCATGCTAAGTTTTAAGTAAATGCTGACAAACGCTTTAAAAATAGCAGTTTCGGGAAAAACGCGTTCGAACCAGCGCCGTTTGCAACAACTCGCATGGAAGGACTTGGCACATTTTACGTGAAAATCTTAAATTGAAAGCATACAGGACAAAAGGCAGCCTAAAAAGATTCAAGAACTGTCATTTCATCCAGAAAAAACAAATAATTGATGTGATTTGGCCGACAGAATCATAAGTCCATATATCTTCATCTTCCGGTGATATCGTATCGCGCCATAATAACAGACTATCTCGAACAATCTTGCTTGAAATTGAAGCTCGTGACCTCGGCGACATTTGGTTTCAACAAGACGACGCCACTTCACACACATCGCACAAATCAATGGATTTATGGGAGAGAACCCTTCGATGAGCAGATAATTTCACATTTTAGTTCGGTCGATTGGCCACCAAGGTCGTGTGATATCATACTGTTCCACTTTTTTCTGTAGGGATATGTAAAGTCTAAAGTCTATGAGAGCAATCCCGCTTCAAATTAGGTCTTGGAGCAAAACATCACACGTGTCATTTGCCAGTCTTAATAATAAGCCGCGGCCAACATAATGTTCTTTTAAACGATAAGCGTTCCCCATTATACTTGAAATTTCTGTGTTTTTTTCTTTAAAAAAGTAGAAAACCTCGAAATGGATCACTCATAAGTAGTCAGTGACTGTACGCCCGAAGCTGGCTATGGCGGAATCGTAAACAACTGCAAAACTGACGAGTTGACTTGAAGAGGCACATAAGCTTCGCAGTCGGTAGAGTAGCAACAGATCAGAGCTCCTCTGTTCTCTTGGTGAGGGATGGACAACTATCGATACCTGCTCAGTCATAATATTCTATTCGCCTTCAGCAAGGTTAAGTTTTCCCTAATAGTGGGTGGGGTAAAAAATCATACCAGATGCCAGTTACAGAAGCTGCTTAAAAGAAGACCGGGTAGAAATATCTACAGACATTGACTTCAATGCTTTTGAGAAATCAAGGCAAAAATAACTTAGATTTCAAAACCAGTAGAGCTCGCGGAAAGAGATATTAAATGCATAAGAAGATTTGTGAACAGATATGTAATGCGTACACGGCACTTTATCGAAGTTTCAAAACTAATTAACGGTGATCTCTCTATCTTCACAAATGTCTAAGCATAATGTTCGATATTCTTTTAGCATCAGCCATATAACCGTACCTAACCTAACCTAACCTAACCTAGGACAGTATTCCAAGTACTATATATAGTTTAAATGAAGCCAAACATAATATAAGTGTGTGATTCTGGAAAGCAGTATTGGTTTAAATTTTTGCTCCCAGAAAATGAGCTTAAGAATTGAATATTTTATTCGAAACTGAATCCGTTTAGAGTAACTATAAATAAATTTTCGACAGATTTTTCACAGAGTCCAACTTTTTATTAAAATATAACTCCAAATGCATCTTATCTTCACTGTTGAATAGGACCACAATTATTTAGGCCATTGCATTCTCTATACTGATTTTCTCACTGTTTTCTTTACTTAAACTCTACTGCCTTGCCACTTTTGCCTCAACTTCTATTTGACTACAACAACTTACTCATCGTACTACACCATTTATTTACACTCTTTTGCGCTTTTTAATTTATGCTATGCGAAAATATTTGACAGCATTGTTTGTGGAGAATTAACGAACTTTTATTTACATAACCAACAAACAAAGGGGTGGCGCTGGAAAACAATATTTTGGCAAATTTTACCGCGTAAAATTTCGCAAGAAAATTTGCTTAGAAAAAAATTGCAAAATCTTTGTGTTTGTGAAGGTGTGTGAAGGTTATGTTACCAGCTGTGATGGTGCTAAATAATGCATTTGTTTGTGGAAATATTTTTAATGGGAATTACTTAGTTAGTGACGTCTATTGCTAAAAATTTAAAATTTTTCTATAAATGCAGATGGTCATACAAATATCTTTTTAACGTTATATATGAAATTTTGAAATACTGTCTGATCAAATATTGAGTTTTCTAATAGGAATGATATGATTTCTAAGTGCCGTTTTGCTCATTTTTAATATGTCATGATCTGTAATTTCTTTTCATCGTATTCAGTAATGTTACAATTTTATCATTGCAACTTTTCGCTTTTGCCATTTTATGGTCGTAATAATCGTCCACCTGTGCTCGCTATTCGTCTAGTTGTTGCAAATTTCGAGCGTCTATTTGCTTTACGTAATGTTTAAATGCCAATTAGAAAAAGAACCGCTGTAATGAAAATATTGCTACCGTTCAAGCAAGTGTTGCTGAATACCACAATTTGCCGATTTCGACGTCTTCTCAAGAATTGGGACTTCTCAAACCAAAACCTGGCGGATTTTGAACAAGGATTTGTGCTTGCATCCATATAAATTGTTTTCACTCAACACTCAACAAGTAATTGGACCACCACAAATATCGTGAATTAGCTGATTTTGGCTTGTAACAATTTGAAGACAAGGATAACGATTATTTAAGAAAATGAGGTTCACTTTCATACGAGTGGTGCGGTAAATACTTAAACAAAACTGTCGGTATAGATCGACGATAATCAACTTCTTATGGGAGAAGTTAATCTTAAAAACATCTCGTTGTTACAAGACGGGCTACGTGCCACTCCGCACGTGCAACAACCGAATTATTGCGATAAAGGTTTGCAGATTCGATTATTTCAAGAAATTGTGACATCGAATGGCCTGTTGTTGTGATTTAACTCTTGGACTACTTATTGTGGGGTTATTTGAAGTCATTCGTCGTTAGCAATAAACCAGAGTCTCTTTAAGCTTCAGATGTCATATTGAACGTGCTACGAGTATTCATGACATACAACTTGATTTAGTGCAAAAAGTACTCGAAAATTGGCATCATTAAATTAGTTCCGACAAAAGGAGTCGTGGAGATCATTTGATTTATGTTTTATTCAGAATTTAATTTTATTCACATTAAATAAAAAACATTTGAATTTCCTTAACAATTGGCGTTTTTTTGTTTTGAAAATAAATCATATCACTCTTTCTCTTCTTTATTTAATAATGTCTTTATATTTAAAAATTACGCGCCACGTCGTTTGTCCGCGATGAACCCTTAAATTACTGAACCGATTTTAGCAAAATTTAGCACACTGTGTCCAGTTCGAACCAACTTAGAAGATAGGGTAGTAAAAATAATTCACAAATAAAAAAATACAGTGAAAGCTTTATTAATTGAACGCTCTATTAAGCGGACATCTAAACTAGTCATGCACATTGTTGATGTTTAATAAATACAATCTATTAATCGGACAATTCTATTTTTGTATGAACATATTCAAAATTAAACCTCAATCCTTATACCGACAAAAACGTTTACACCTTTATTCTTAAATAAAATTTTCATTGCATTGAACAGCTTATTCTATGAATAATAGTATCAAATGTATACCAAGGCAACGCTAGGCCGGATCCTCTAGTATATTATAAAATATAGTATATATTAAGGTGAGTCAGAAAAGGGTATATTTTTGTCGTTAGGTCCTGTGAAAAATAGGTTCTTAGCCACCTTTACGAAAATCTCTTCAAGTATGCGTTCTTAATTGAAACGGAAATACCTCCGCCTTACAGTTTTCTATGTTTTCTTATGATCATAAGCCTCATTCTGTACTCAGGCTGTTGATTGTAGTACATGAAATGTGAAACCCTATTAATTTCAACGCATGGCAACCACTTGGAAGCATGGGAGGGGTATAATTTTTGTGTGTAGAATACTAGAAAATTATATAAATGTTGCTTTATTTAAAAAATTAATCCGTGGATAACAAAATAGTAGTTCTAAATGAGTGAATGTAACCATTGCCTAGATGTATGCTTTCATTTAGAAGCAATATATATAAGTTTGGCTGATATTGACGAAATTGATAATAGTGGCATTTATGAATTTTGAAAAACTATTTATTTAGATTTATTTTAATGAAGATTATATCCATTTGAAGACAAGTACTTCAAAACTTTGATATTTAATATTTTTGTTATCTTTTTTTTTTTGTTCAGAACGTGCTTTAAACTACTGAATTCTACACTAAAACGCAAAAGCTAACGAGTTCAGTCTGCTTTCCACTCGCCATGTGACGCCAAAACTCATAATAACTCCAAAAACGTCAGCTTATTTAAAAATATCAAAAATATAATAGCACAAATACGTCAAAGCTCCTTTTAAATTAAATACTGTATATCCTTTTGGCGTCAACGCTACTGCTTGCTGACAAGCGAAAATTTCACGCAAAAAATGCAATTTTAAAAAATACACGCTACAAAATGAGTGTGAACGCAAAATGGAACAGAAAATCAGAGTCTCTTTACCATGTCCTCAGCACTAGACGTGGCATATCCTTGCGCGTTGCTTCATTTTTTCTTTTTTTTTGTTTTTGTGCTTGCTTTGCTATCTACAGATTTCCAGCGCTCTTAATTTTTTATGCGTTTCTCTGTGTAGCACGCATTTTTCGCTTGAAATTTTATTTTCTGTCATTTAATGCCTTTATGACGCTAAAGCTTTATGAGCTTTTCAGCGCTTCATATTTTCGTTGCATATTTTTTTGCTGCATGATAAATGCAAAAAAAAAAATTAAATAAAAAATGGTGGAAATGCCACTTCATAAACTTAATTTGCACGCAAAAGTGAATGAGAACGCAAACAAATATGACGACAACACATAAGAAAGATGTCTGTCTGTCTATCTGTCGCCGTTTGTGGTCTCGCATTTGCCTTTTAACGCAACGAAATGCAATTAAGAATATATTATTTATGCGCACTATTTTAAATTGCTTATTTGAATGTATATTCGTTTGAAATTAAATATAAAATAGTAGAAAAGCGAAACGAAGTGTGCTGATTAACCAACGCCTAAAAGATGCTATAGTTTTTTAAAAGCTATCTAAAAGTGTAGTTTAAGAAAGTAAATTACCGTTTATTAGATTAATTTATAGATAGATTAAGTTACTAGAGAGATACATATAAGAAACCCGTTATTTTCCTAAATTTATTTCGGCTTTGGCTCTAAATCCAGAAATGCTTTTTAAAGCTATTAATGTCACAAATGACATTATTATTTTACTTTTGCAGCCAAAAGATGTCATTATTTTAGATAACGTCTCAATTAGTGCGAAATAAAAACTAAAAATAATATTTAATAATAAAAGCGCCTAAGGATATGCAAAGTTTACTCTAAAAGTTAATGTTCTGAGTTATTTTTTCTTTTCTTCTTACTCTCCTCAAAACTTCTTTCGTTCATATTTTATTTCTGCACATTTTTAAAAAAGTGCCACTTTTTATCGCCCAAAAGTATGCTTTACATTGCTTTAAGCGCCTTACATTTGCTACAAATTCGTTCCTTAGCTGCACTTTTCTTGCTGAGCTGCAGGTTTTCAGCTGTCATCTTCATTAATGCGCAATCACATTATTAAATTAAGCAATTTTTGCGAATATCTTAAAAAAATTTTAATTCTTAAAATTATTTTCTTACATTTGCATCTTGACTTCCACAACTTCCTTACTTGTTGTTCTTGCTATGCACTTTTCAAATAGTTTTCACGTCACTCAGCATTTGTGTTGGCAGTTTCCTATTAAGTGAAGCATTTTATTCAATGCCAAGTCTGTCTGTGTCGATGGCTTATATTTTTCCATTCTTGTTGTTGCTCCTTCACTGCGTCTCACCTTCCCTTATTTGCCTCTTAGTTAAATTTTCTCCCCAGTTAGCGCTCCCCATTGCGTTTTGTCGCTAGTGTTAATATAGGGCTCCCCAAACTAATCTCTGAATAAATTAATTGTGTATAAGTGCATGGGTCAGTGCGTTCACTCGTAAAACTCAGAATATTTTTTTGGACTTTCACTATGCCCTGAACAAGATATTCTAAGTCTCGCTACAAAATTTGTAACACTTTCAACAAAACGTCGGAGTTTAGAGAATATGCATGCAAATAAATAAGAGAGCTGCATATGTTTAGCACCAAAGACCCAGTTTCACAAAGCATACATCAGTTATTAATATAAAGAGCCCACTGTACTTCAAGAAGATATCAGAAGCACGTTGCACATCACGTATACGCTAGCTTGGGTCTCTGCAGCACATAATCATGTCATTAGTGACATCATATCACACATAGACATACTCATACATTCTTTAATAAATCGTTATACACAACAATTTATACTGTAGATATGGCTCCTCACTATTAAAATGCAAATAATATATTTGTTCATTGCTAACATGACATGACCCTCAGACATTAACTGAAACTACTGACACTGACTTTCCCTCACATCACATTTACAATTGTAGTAGTTTTTGCCATTCTGAATTTACCAATATCCTTTTGGCGTCCCTTCATATTTATGCGCCATTTAACATTTTCATTTGACGTGCTAATTGCAAGTTACTTAATGTTGCAGACTCTTTCGAGCATATTTACATAAGGTTAAGTTGATGTAATATACCCCTTACGGAGAAAAAAAAAGTGGTTGGCTTACCCAAAAAACTCAAAATAGCAGAATTTAGTTTATATTCCGACTATTATATAAACCATTGGAGAATCCGACGTTGACAATGGTGGGCGAATGAAATATACGTAATATTCTGAAATTAAGAGAATTTTTAGCACAGACTCAACGAATGTTACGGTTAACTGTTACTTCGAAAAATCACAATCAACTCACTCTCAAGCTTAGACACACACCATCCACAAACCTATATAGCTCTCTACGGATTCTTTGATGGAATTCGATGGCAATCAGGAAATTTTCTTACTTTTTGAACTCCATATTGCCTTTCTGTAAATGTTTTCGGTTTGAGATCTATCTATCCATTTACAGGATATTTAATGAAATCTAGGCTGACTTCTTCAAACCAATTTGTTCCTGAAATATACAGAAAAATACCAGTAATAACTGGTGCTACTACTTTAGATCGTTCTAATACCTCCGAACTAACAATTTTCAACTTCCCTTCGTCAATGTTTTTCAAACAGTTTGAAAGATATATTATCTGAGAGTAATTTTTTATTACTGTAATTTCAAAAAATATTACTAAGAAATGCTAATTTATTATATAAATCATACTTATTTTCCACTCTTCTCATTGTAGGCTACTTTTCGTTGCTCAATGACAAGGGTATACCCACAGCCACGCTTTACACCTCACTCATACAGTTGGTGCGCGAACGTGTTTACAAATTCGTCTCAGTCGACAATATGCCCGCCTTCACGGAATCCCAACCCAACGTAAATAACCCACCCATAGAGGGTTGCATACCAATATATACCCAACCACCGCCACCACCGACCAACAATCGCCCACAGTATGTGAAAACGACAGCGAGAGGTGGTCAAGTATTTCGACTGCTAGCCGTTTTCGAAGATGGCAAGCAAGATCACACGACAATCGGTTGTACCGGTGGTGTTACAACCAAAGCGAATAACAATCATGGGCGTGAGAAGGAGAAGGGACGCTATGCGCAATTGCTGAATGAGAATCGACAGGTGTTGTATGTGTCGCTCTCCACGAAGGGCAAATTCTACGAGATCGAACCGGGTATACCACAAATACTGCAGAAACTGGGTGGTATCGGCAATGAGGCGAATAAAAAAGTCAATCCGGATTGTGTGCATCGCATTACGACGCTGATAACGCCACAACGGGAGTTGCCGTTAACGCTACGTTACATATCCGGACCGCATGGCTGTAGTAGCGCGATACCCGAGAATGTTTGCGTTACACACATAACCACTGAGAATGTGGTGATCGCCTGTCCCATCGAGGATGTGGAAGTGCAAAGTCCATTGCATTTACGTAAGCTGCATCTATCCAAAGAGATGAATTTGTTGAAGAGCTCACTGGGTTTCGAGAGTGAACAACGCATGCTGGCAAATCCCAATGTGCAAAATATATTGAAGTTCTGTCAATTCAATTGTGATCAGTTTTTGAAGATGGTTGAGGTTGAGATACTGCACCGTCCGGAGCGCTCTGGTTCGAAGAGTCGTGGTGAAGGTTTGAAAATTTTAAAACCACTACATCTACCAAAGCTGCTACGACGTGAGAAGACCACAATACCGGCGCATGAGAAGGAAGACTCCATAATCTTTCTCAGCAAATCGGATCTCGCTAATCTGGAGGCAAAAGAAGCAGCCGCACAAGCAGCCTTTGAAAGCGCAGCAAGCAGCACCAACCGCATTAGTGATAAGATGAAAGTTTTTCAGTCGACAAAGAAGAAATGGTTCCGCAAACAGGACAAACATGCAGCGCACACAATGACCTCCTACGAACTGGATGTGCAGGCGAAGCGCATGAGCATGGAACGCTATTCGGATATGTCGAAGCTGTTGCAGGAACGTTTCGGCGACAAACCAAATACGCAGCCACAAGACGCGCACGAGTCAATTTCGGAACCGAGTGGCGGCGCATCGGATATCGGTTGCTCTGATACGGAGACCACAACTTTGGCGACTATTGATGAAAAATTCAAGAAAGTCGAAACGAGCGGCAACAAATTGATAACCAAATCAATGTCGCTGCAGGATATTGAGCTTATTAGCGGCGGCGCCGCTACACGCAAACCTGATTTGCTGCCAAACACCGATACCATCTCAGAGGCGGGCACCGATCTTGAAGATCTCGAGAATCAGGACCTCATGCCACAGTCTTTTATAACCGAAAAGCTTTATAATGAGTTCCACGTCAAAACGCGGCAGTACAGCAAATCCTCCTCGAGCCTGCATCAGCTCTTGAATTTTTCATTACCCCAAAAAATGCAGTTACACGACAACAAACGTTCGCTGGCGCAACTGAAGCACAATGGCAACAATGGCGTCTTAGCAGCAAAACCAACGTTAGGTGACAAACGACTTGATTTTAATATCGGCGAACCCGTAACTGGCAGACGTGCAGCTGGCGGGCTTTCACTGCTTGCCGGCAACGGTGGGCTGGGCCATTCAAGCCAACACACTGCGCTCGCCTCACCGCTCACACCCACCAGCCTAATTGACGACCTGCCCTACTCAAGCGTGCGCGATTCGCTGGTGCTCTCAAGCGACGAATCGGCATCGGAGAATCCGGCGGGCAACATTTGTCAGGCACTCAACATGATCGACTACAACAAAGAGAATATCTATGCGGAGATATGTCACGACAATGTTAGTCACAATGCCGCAGCCACAGCTGGCACCACGGTGTCGGCTATGGGCGGCATTTGCACATCAGCCACGCGTGACACTTTTTCCGCTGAAACACACTCCACGCAGATCTCAGACGATTATGGTGATTACGCATCGCTAACATACACCACAATCGCACAGCCGTTTAACGGTAGTGCACGCAGCGCGAGCATTGCCAGCGCGCTCAGCAAGTCGACGAGCGGTCAAACTGTGGTCAGCGCAATAGCACCACCAGCAGGCCTGGCGATCAGTCGCGTACAAATCAATTGCAACTCCGTCAGTCCGGTGAGCTATCACACGGTATATTTGGGCGATGAGCCGCTGCACAACGACAAACAACGCGAACGCGCGACAAGGCGTGGCAAAGTGGGCAGCAAGAGTCGCGCGCATGTCACCACAGTGGCGCTGGAGGGCAACTCGGCAACGGCCAATGATATGCACAACAACAGCAACAGCAATGGCGGTAGTATTGGCGCTACTGCAGCGAGCATTGCAAATGAACTGGAGGAGGTGGCTGACAATATTTACAATACACTGAAATGATGACTAATGTGATTTAGTTGGAAACTGGGTGCGTCGGTGTTGAGCATGATAAGCAACGGCAAGGGGTTCTATTGAGCCGCCGCGTCGTTGCCAACACACTTGCTCAGCCGCAATTCGAACTTAGTGCGTGAGAACTAGTGATTAAATCTAATTTAATATTAAACTACGATTCGAACTGCTCGAAAGAGGAAACAGATATGTGATGTTTAGGGTTTTCTAAGCGATAATGATAAAGGTGCGTTTAGAAGGTTTTTTTTCTTTAATATTGAAGATACATATTGATATGGCTTTAGCTTAGTGTGGATGGCGTGGGATTTTGTATTTAATTAAGTGTAATGTATATAGAAATATATATTGGTAAAATATAGTTTTAATCAAGATGAACTCAAAGACATGCAAAAGTTCGAAATTGAAATACATTAAGATACATTTGTCAACAAAATACATCCAGAAAACTTGTGAGAGTGACTTCATGTAATCGAAAAAGGCGTAATTTATTGTGTTGAAAATGAAACGAATAGACAAATGTGCTATATCAGTTGGGAAAGTGGGAAATTGAACATATTTAATAACTTTTTTTTTGGTTTATCGCCGATTTTCTTCATGTTTCCAAAGATCCAACTCTCCTAACTTGAATACACTGCTTTATTTGTTACAATAACACACTATTTTTGAAATCTCTGTCGATTTGTAGCTCTTTCCGTGAATATTTCTCTCTCCCTAACATAACTTGAACAGTATAAACCACATATTTCTTTACTTCGAAAAGCTCAAGTGGAAGTTTACTTATACTTTCAGTCCTCTACAGCTTTCACAAAGAGAGAGACACACAATTAAGTCCCTCACGAAGGTCGCTCTCGAAGTTTTCTAGATTATTTTAACTCTCATTTTTAAATGAAGAATTATGTTCTTTTTAACAGTATTGCATTTGTGAAAATAAAGTAAATAAAAGCTTCATTATTTTTAATAACAACAAATTAATTACAGTAAATTAACAAAAATTTATGGGTAATTTAAACGAAAATCAAAATCAGTCGCGCAAATTAGTATTAACAAAAATTCAATACAAATTTAATGTGGTAATATTAAGCTTGCTGCAGAATAAGCACCAAAACGCATTTAAATAAAATACCTAAAATGAAAGGCATTAATAAATATTAGTAACTGTGAATTAGAAGTACATAGGCAATCATACAAATAGCAAATCGGTAAACTAATTTGTATACGACAAAAAATTTAGTTGATTAGTCTCGATTAATATCAGATCAAACGACTAACATAAAATTAATTTCAGATTAATCGAATAATCTTAAATAATCTAATTCAGTTTAGTCGACTAAACTAAGATTAATTTCTTCTTAATCGTTTAATCTAAGATTTATTCCAGGTAACCAACTAATCTAAAATTAATTTTAGATTAATCGATTAATATTAGACTAATTTCAGATTAATCGACTAATCTAAGATTAATTTTAGTTTAGTCGAATAATCTAAAATTAATTTCTGTTTAATCGACTAATCTAAGATTAGGTGTAGTTTAATCGACTAATCTGGGATTACTTTCTTGTTAATCGTTTAATATAAGATTAATTTCAGATTAAGCGATTAACTCAAATTAAATTATAAATATCCAAAATAGTCGATTAATCAAAAAAAAAAAAAATACACCTATCGCCCAATTAACTCCGTTTGTCGTGTTAGTCAAAAATTTTCCATATCTTCAACACTCTATAAAAATATATAAATTAGACAAAATCGTTTAACCAAAAGTCGCATAGTTAATCACTATCACAATTAATCGATTAATCACCACACAGATGAACACTTATCTTCACTAAATCACTAACATATTAACTTCATTTGAAATAAATTACAGGCCTATATTTATTTCAAAAGCAAATAATTCGAAACCACAATCAACTTCACCTTATGTACATTGTAAATAAAAAAACATACTAATTTGTAGCAGAGCAAATATACCTAGATATTGATACAAATATCATTACCGACGTAAATCACAAATCATCAAGCAATTAATCAAGCCATCAATATAAATGTGTCACAATTAAAGCATACAATATTTCAACCAGAAGGCTTAAGCATACAAAATATATACATAAATATCTCACAATCAAGTTAAATAAAATATCAGCTGTCCTGCAATGAATTCAAATTTCACTCAAGACTCAAAAAATTTAAATGCTCAAGTTTGTTTTTTTGAGGTAAGTGAATTTTTGGTTTTTTTTTCAAAGAAAATTATTTATGAGAAAGCTAACCCAAAGTCTGAAAATTATGGTTTGAGCTTTTGATACATTTGAGCATAGTCGAATTTTTAACCTTTTTGAAACGACTTATCACCTAGCTTCCGAAATATGGAATATAGTGAAGGCTTGCAGTCTCAATCAGACGAAACCAAATTGCGAACTTGTAAGCTTGAATCATCTATGAAAGCAATTAAGAAAAGCGTATATCATTTGTCCAATACTAATAATAATAAATAATAAATCAGCGAGCTTTTATCAGCTTAAAGCACACTTGAAAGATCTGAATATGAACAGGTTAAGGCATATACGGGTATTTCTTATTGTAACATACTTGACTTCTAAAGTTTTTCATCAAATAATTTTTTTTAATAGCTTGCTAATATCGTATTACTTTTGGTGTCTTTCAACAAACACTTTTTTTGATTAAAGGAAGTTGGAACTTTTTTGGGCAAGAGAACTTAATTTAAAGTTAATCGTTATGCTTTATTAACTTTCTTAAAGCGTTTTCTGCATAAAGCTTTGAGGACTGATGAAAATTCTAAAGTGTGTTGTTTTGGGTTAAGCTTAAAAGATGAAAGCTCTAAAGCTTGGAAGATTGATGAAAGCTTTTAAGCACAAAGCTTCAAGGATTGGTGAAAGCTTTATAGTTATTAAGAACAAAATTTACTGAAATATTTATTTCAGTGCGTAAACGGCTTAAAATTTGAAAAAAAAAAAATAGATTTTTAGTGAAGTGAGCGAGTTTTGAAGATGTGAAATAATACATATATACTCAAGTTCTACAGCAAACAAAATTTTGCACCCAAATCATGCAAAGTATAAGTGCACTTGCAGGACAGTGAATATTATTAATAATACTTGTAGTATATATACAAATAACCCGTCATATCTCACCAATCACATAAGCATCATTATCGTACGTGGCAATCAGTAATTCCACAGCTTTGCAAATACTGTTTGCATACTGTAATCACCAAATAAATATCAATAGCCATCTCAGAGCACGCATATGTAGTATAACTGTACATGCCATTTCACAAACACACTAGCACCGTTTAACAGAAGTTAGATGTTATTGATAGCCTTACAACCCGACTCATCAATCAATACACACAAGTCAAAGTCATTGGAATATCACAAACAAATAAAAAATAAAAACAAAAATAAAATTAATTGAGCAGAACTCAATATGATTTTTGAAATCGAATATATGCGATTGCAAATTATAAATATGTAAATATTAAATTTCGAGCCAAAAGCGATAAGCAATGAATTTATAATATTTTCAATCAGATATTCGAACTCCAATATCTACAAAAGTAAAGTAAATGAAAATTATTGAAATATAAATATTGCTTACAGTATTGCAAGGCAATTTGAATACACGATACAACAACAAAACGGCTATACGACGTCTGTAGCTCGAGTAAAGTATTAAATTAGCGTAAAAATATTCATTTGTAATTTTAACTGTAAATAAATAATAATTAAGCTTGAAAAACAAAGTTTAAATTGAAAATAAATATGTACAGCGGCGGTGCAAGAGCATACATGTAGTAGATAAAAATATACTATAACAAAAAAATATTTAAAATTTAAATTACATTTAAAATAAAGTATTTAACCAAGCATGCACTTTTAAGATTTTTTAAAGCGAATTTTACTTTTCTAATGTATGATTTTGTAAATTACGTCAAAGGCCGACGAAGAATAGTAGAAATGACAACTCAAATGTAATATTAAAAAAATTATAACTGCAATATATGAGAAAAAAACACGTTAAATAAATTATAAACAATTTCAAATTTTTTGTAATTAAAAAAAATTAATATTTCTTTGTTGTAAATAAGAATTGCAAAATTTCTCAAAACAAAAACATAAATTTTTTGCAAACAAAAACAAATTTTTTTTTTTTGCGAAAAACATCAAAAATTCTTTTTTTAATTTGCACTTACATTTTTTGCAAATATGAATATCTTTTGTAATTTAGCAACATATAAATTAAATGTAATTATGTGTTAGTACTATTAAATTTTTTTTTACAAAAATAAGAAAAAAATTATCTCTAAGCAAACACACGAAAAAGTCATTTTAGTTTGTAATGAAAAACAAATTATTTATAGCTTCGAAAACTTTTTGTAAATTTCTTAATTATTAAAAATAAGGTTTTTTAAGAAAACGCAGTTTTATTTAAAAAAAAAAAAATCAGCATCCAAAACTAAAAATTTTAAGACAACTTTTGATTCTTATAAAAAGAACACTTGGTATACGATACTTGGTCTCAATGAAAATTAAAAAAAAAAACATTTTATATATAAATAGAAAACCACAGCAAACAAACAAGCAAATATATATAAAAATAATTACAAAAACAATATTAAATTCTTATACATATATGTGTATGTACCATATATAAATGCAGCAAACCCGCTTTTAATTTTTTGTCACTACACAAAATACAGTTATTTGTGCATTAAGTCAGTAAGATTTTTTTTTGCCTAAATACAGACGAATTTGGTTCTATTTAATTTTACGCATATTATTAATTATATATTATTTTTCCACTTAAGCCTAGCGATTATCAATACAAACACATATTTACTTTAATTTATAACACAAAAAAGGCAAAAAGTAAAACTTATAAATACAAAATATATATACATATATCAAAAAATTCAAATATTTTTGTTTTATTCAAGAATTTTTACTTTTACCAACCAATATTAAAAAAAATTCTGAAAAAAATTTAAAAAATAAATATTTAAAAAAAATTTTATTGCATAAATTAAAAAAAAATAATTAATATTTAAAAAAAAAAAATTGTTTCTCGAAAAAAATATAAAATAATAATTTTAATTTAATTTATAAAATTTTCTATTATCGAAAAAATTATTTTTTTTTAATCGAGTTTCCACTTAAACTCACATGCGACTATTTTAAGTTAACAGTCCTCTTAACTTGAGTTAACTTGTACCCTTCAGTATGTCATTTTTATTATTTACATACCACAATCTCAAAATAAATTGAAAAGTGAAAGATTTATACACCAAATTAATAGTAGTGTAAAAAAATCTCGGAAACGCACATTAATGATAAAAATTATGATAAAATATTACTATTAATATAAAATATTATGTAAAAAATATATATAAATGTCTATGCGATACCAGAATCATACATACCCACACATCTAAGCATAAAATATACACTGGAAAGCGACGAAATGGAGAAAGTATGCTAGAAATATTGCAGAAAAATTAGTAGCAAGAAACTTCAAAGCCCGCCATGCAGCTAAATTCTAGACTACACTTGGTCTAGGTAAGTCGCCTATTATACAAACAAGTTTCAACATTTAATGAAGGTTAGTGAAATCTCCATGTTTATTTTGTAAGTGCAATTTGTATGTATTAAGGGGCTATATCAAACTGCAATTTTCAAAAATTCAATTTTTTTCTAATATCTTCTTCTTCTTTCTTGGATTAGACACCGCTTACGCGGTTATAGCGCACCAGTCGTTCTTCCTTTTCGCTGTTTGGCGCCAATTGGAGATTCCAAGCGTAACCTTTTGTTAGTCACCGCTGTTCAAGCTCTTCATACTCACGCATTTGGGCCTCTCTCTTTTTCTGTCTGCTAATGCGTCTTGCTTCCCTCCTCAAAGCGGGTTTAAAACCCAGCGCACAACCCTGGTGAGGGATGGCCTTCGCATTTGTGCTCGCCTTCTAACGCGTGTTTTTTTTGGCTGCCCAGAGGATATTTGTTCTAAGGCCAGAAGTCGTGAGCTGCTTGAGCCATATGTAAAAGAATCGTTTCTGGCTACTGCCAAGTGAGCTCAGAGAACTTTCCTCATTGGCGTGAACTTATATATATGGCTTCATATTCCTTTTCTAATATATCGAATACAAACTTATATATTTGAGAACTAACCCTGAAAATTTGAAGCTGATCCAACAAATTGTTTCGTAGACACGAGCGTATCTTTTAGGTTAGAATTCTCTAGCTTAATGTAATTGGTTTCCAAAACCATAAACCATTTTCTCGGAAAGCTGTTTTCAGAGTCGATGAGGAAAATTTCCTACAAAACGGATGGACTGATCGTCTTAAAATCAGATAAATATCGAATAAGTGAGACTTTTAATAATTTTAAAATCTAATAAAATTTTCCTCGCCGTCGGACACCTCCTTTTGATGTTACTCCTGGAAATCGACTACCGGATCACTTTTTTCGATAAATATTTTCGAAAAACAGTGTCGCGTTAACGTCTGTGAAACAATACTTTTCGACTACCAGTATGTCATGAATCGTATTATTACTATGAGTCTTGGATCAATGCTTATGGCCCGGAAACAGACGATCAATCTGCCGAGTATCGTGTCAAAGGTGAGCCGAAGCAGAAAAAACACGTCATGGCAGATCAAAATTCACGGTTAAGTTCATAGTTTTCTTTGATTATCGAGGTGTAGTGCACTCCGTATTCCTTCCGACCGGCCAAGCCGTCAACAAGGAATAATATTAGAGTGTTATGCTTCATTTGCGAAAAGCTATTCGCAAAATGAGGCCGAAATTATGGGCCGACAACTCTTGGTTTTTGCACCAGGATAATGCACCGTTGTATACTGCATTGATTCTTCGCGATTTAGCTCTGTGTGACTTCTGGCTATTCAGCAAACTCAAAAGACTGCTCCGGGGAAACCGTTTGGAGTCAACTGAAAGCATTAATATGAATCGCTACGCGCATTAAAGACTATTCCGAAATATTTACTTCAACAACGGTTTCGAGAACTGGAACCGCCGTTGCCATAAGTGTGTTGAGGACAAGGTAGTTGAGGAGGACGACATAGATTTCGAATAATAAATTAAAAATTTTAAAATTATGAACAAAGGCTCGATTCATTACCGAGAAACTCTTGAACTATAATGTCAATTATTTTCCAACATAAAGTCCTTCATCGCATAGACAATTGACAATCTGTCTTTTCTTCTTCTATCTTTTGGCAGCTTCTGCAATAGTCGTTGTGCGGCATCTCCAGCCCAAAGGTGTGTCTGTCCTTATGTCATTTCTTTCGAATTTTAACAGCTGGCTTGAGAGAAAATTAGAATGGAACTGACTTCACCGTGACTCAGCTATATATCAAACTAATTTGTCCTTTAAATAACTACAAATGTCCCGAAGCTACTATATGTGTCCTCCTCTTTGTAGGGTGCCTACTAAGTGTAGTTAATCTGTTTCACTGTTACCAGGAATAGCAGTAATACCAGTTTCTTATAGATAATTATTCCTGTGTCCCTGTCCAACTTACCCTAGTTCCACTCTGCTCTGAAATCGGTGGCAATATTGGAGAAAGAAGTTAATCTAATATCATAAAAAATCACATCGCTCACATATATATATTTAAAAAAAAACTGTCAACTCTATATCTGACTCTCCTTATTTTTCTCATATATTTTTTTGATTTTTGTAATTTTAGTGTTATGAGCTATTAACATAACTGTCATTCATATAAAACATTTCCAAATTCTCTTAGACAATTGTTGAACAAGTACTTAATCACATCGAGAACATAATTACTTGGAGATTTCATACCTAATTAAAACAAAAAAATATTCCGTTTTGTCTATATATCAAATATGCAAATCTTTTTTCAGACGCAAGACAGCAAAATGTTGGAGAAGAACGCTGACGCATTCACATAATACACATTCGTGTATTTTTGTAAGAGAAAACATGGAAAATCATATCAAAAGCACCAAGGATAACAAAAAATTAAAGGACATACAACAATAAAAGCATCCATATTAATCATATAAATAAGGTGTAGCAAGTTTTAAGTGAAACAGTAGGGTTCATATAAAAATTAAACATAAAATTCCACAAGACATCACATAAAAATATAAACGAGTATATATAAAATACAAAAAACGAGTATAAAAATACAAAATTAATGCAATAAGTAAATAAACAAAAATACAAACATTTAATGGCAGCTATTTTACATTTTTTCATACAATAATGCACACATACCACTTACAAAAACACATTGCGATAAAAAAAAAGTTGGAAAATTCATAAGAGAAAATGTCAATAGTGGACTTAAAGCAGACGAGCAAGCAATGTTATTAAAATTATAAAATATGTGTCTGTATATATAATAGGAAGTAATTAGAAGTTCGTAGTTACATAAATATTAGGAAGACATGCAAATACTCAGCACTAACCATTGTAAATATTTACTGTAAAATAATCCTTCCTCTCTGCAAGAGAAATAACTTCGAAAAGGCGATTAATTGGGTAATATTCTAATATTCTAGTTAGATGTGCAGCTCGGGCAATTAGTTGCTTGGAAAATGTAAATAAATTAGTTGCGTTTGATTTATTTGCTAATGACTCATAAATTAATGCTCAATTTAGAAAACAGCCAACTGAAAACATAATTAAAAAGCAGTTACAAATGAAATTTAGGTTGAGAAAAAGCGTCTGTCAGTCGTTTACAGGGCATTTTAAATTCTCACTCAAATCTTTTAATTAAATTGACGTTTTTTCTGATGCTAAATTTTATTTGTAGCTGCTAAATATAATTTATAAGATGCCTTTACGAGTAATAAAAACTTTAGTTAAATGTTTACTTTTCTTTAGTTAAGTTAATACTTTTCAAAGGTGTGTTACCACTTAACAATACAGAGTAACTTTGCCGAAATAATAGCTCTTGACCGATTAAAGCTGGATCATTTCAAATTTCAAATCGGCTATTGTGGGAATTGTTAAAGGGGCGCACAGTATTTATTATATTTCCTTTCTAATAACTTAAATTAAAATACCAGAGAGTGACTTCAAGCCTGCTTTCTATAGTTTCAGTCCCTCTTTTTGTATAGTATGAGTCACTCAGAAATTTCAAAAATCTAACTCATGTGACGTCACTCTAGCATAATACAGGGAGATTTGTGCGAAAAAATTAAAAAAAAAATTAAAATGGGAAAACGTTGTATATGTTAGCAAGAAATTATCAAATTATCAAAATGCGACATAACTCACTGCGAATTTTGGCATACGAAAAAAGTTCAACCTAACATGGTATTAACCGAAGTCTAACCACTACATATTATTTTCTATATTAAATTTATGGTTCAAAATTATTAAAATTTAAGGTGATGAGGCACTATACGATATGAAATCATTTCTGAACGGTAATGAAAATGTTGCAACCACGAGAATTGAAAAGCGATATCAAAAATTAAGATCGTTTCGAACTGAAATATTTTCAGGTTGGTAATAAAAATGTTAGACGGCTGGCAATAATTATTGTCTGTGGGAACTGGGTATTAAGCTCTGCAATTCAATTCGTTTATGACATAAAAAAGAAGCAAATTTATTGGAAAAATTATAAAAAAAAGGGTTGGTAAAAATAGTACTAGCTAAAACTAGGCTTGAAGAGAAAGAAGTGACAAAATAAGCTCTCATAAATATATTCGGATTCATTGTCGCAAGGTTTGAACCGAAAGCACTTTTAAACACAAATTTTGGAATTTTATTAATATTATTGTATTAATTTTAAGTAACGGCACCACTTACAATATTTATTAAGTTTAAATTTTACAATTTTATACATATATAAATGTATGTATATAAATAACAAAAATCATTTAATTAATTAAAATAACTGCTTCTTAATTAAATAATACTAATTTTTAGACAATTAATTAAATCCACTCTCTGAAAAAGATGTGGAATTTGTTATTATATTAATTGTAAATTAAAATTAATTAATTAAATATATTTTTTTTTATTTTATTAATTGTATAGTATAAAAAAATAATTTTTACCTAATTAACTTTTAATTAAATATTTTGGAATTTAATTAATATTAATTAAATATGAAAAAATTAAATAAAAAAAATATTTTTAATTTAATAGTTTTAATTTTAAATTACTTTTAGCTAATTAATTCCATATCTTTTTCAGTCATTTAATTTAATTAATTAACTAAAAGTTATTATTATTTAATTAAGTAGTAATTAACCAAAACTAATTTTGTTTTTTTAACGTTTTCCTCCTCCTCTCAATTTATTTTATGACTTATTTATGAGAATTAATTTGCCAACCTCTTTCCTGAAATATTTTATATAATTAAAAAAAAATACTTGTCTGTAAATATTGTATGTAAAATTAGCAAATAGACAGCGTTTGCGCTGAAAATGAAATAATCCTTGTAAAAATACAAACGATACTCACAAAATAGCTATGATATTAGTATTAAAATGATGGAATACAAATACGAATAGTATATTTGTATAATGTATAGTTAAAAAAAAAACAAAAAACTAAATGATAAACATGTATATGAGTCAAGTGTGTTATGTAAAGTAAGGGACTAATAATAAAAGTAATGAAAACCAAACATTGTATCTATTATCTATACACACATACAAACATACATATGTATGAAAGTAGGTAATAAAGAAACTTTTTCGAAATGACTCGCTTTCAATGTCAGCATTTGCCGTCTAACCTCTTCTAATACTCAATGTGATAGTAGTGAAGTCTATTTTTGCAAAAGAAAAAACAAGAATAACAACAGTAAATAACCAACAACACAACAATAACAATAATAATTAATAAGAGTATATCAACTGGAATGCAAATAGAATTTCTTAAAAAAATTCTAAGAAAAATTAAAAGCGTGAATATGCAATTTTTAAAACTAGTGATACAATAAAAAAGTTAATGTGAATTCTTAAAAAAAATATAAAAGTTTGCAGAGCTTCATATGAGCATAAGTTTTTATTTATGAAGAAAGCTATAAAAGCTCACACGAAAGTTTTTATTTAAAATGAAAGCTAAAAAAAGCTCGCAGCGTAATAAAGTGTGTGAAGTCAATGAACTCAACTGTTTTCGAGTGTCTAATAGAAAGCGTCGTGCTGCTCACGCGAAAAAGTCCTCATGAAATATTCGAAAATCTCAGATATAAAATTGAATTGCAGATAATATTTAACCAATAGTAGAATTCAGTGTTAAATAAATGCTTTAAATTTATCAGTGTCTAAAAATATGAATAAATACAAATATAGAAATTATCAAAAATTAGTAGCTATAAATATAGGATAAAATAAATATTGAAGTTGAAAATTAGGCAGAGCTGGAAATGAAGTGAGCAACTCAATTATATTATAACTAGGCAGAACTAAAATTAAAATTTTGAGTTATTGAATTTTTTTCGGGAACGTCTTTCGAGGCATAATTTTGTAATTTAATTTTTACATATTTTAGTGCTGAGTTTTAGTACGTTATAATAAGTGGGTTTCTAGTTATAAATTTCGTTTATACCCACGAATTTTATGATTTCCGCAACTGTTTTTTTAAGGCGTTATATCCACTTTCAAGTCAAAAATTGTCTTTTGGGGAATTTTTTAAGATTCATTTTATTTAATTAATACATATACAGAATTGTATGTATTCTAATAAACGGTAAATCACTTTGAAAAGTCTTAGACTCCCTTGATCTTGTAACCGATATCCACCAGGCCCTCCGACATGAGGTTTTTGAGAGTGAGTTAAAATTTTAATTTTGAATGAAATGATCGCTTTCCAAAATGTCGATTTTTGTGAAAAAAATTTCACTTCAGAGTGGCTTAAGAAATCGATATTATCAATTCACATTCTCCAATTTAGACACGAAAAGACCTCATTGACTTTAATATTATGGTCGTTTTGATTTTTGGAGAAATATGGGCCAATAATTACCACTGCTCATTAAGCATACCAAAAAGTGACTTTTTGAGTATGTAACGGCGCTGTCAACAATGGCTTGAAAAATATCATCATTCCAAATGCGACCATTTTCTTTATTAACGAACCCATTCAACCCAGAGCTTGAGCTTCTTCGCTGAATACAATTTTATAATTAAAAATCTAATTTGTTGCCCTTCGTGTTTTAAGCAGATTCACCGAACGTGTACGCCTTTGATGCGCTTTCAGCTTCATTTCTTACACAAGTTGAATTTTGTAAGCCCGCAAATCAATAACCTCCCTCAAAATCCTCCATAAAGTATATGGGCATAACTGCAATTGTTGCGTACGTTGGAGGATAGACTAATTTGGATCTTCTTCGATACTCTGCTTCACAGCAGCAATAGCCTCTTCGATGCTCCCTGTATGCCACCTATAAGGATACGAATTATACACCATTATAAACTTTCTGCGAAGCAGTTATTTTCAAATTAAGAATTTTTATTTTAAATATTTTTTATCAGTTTCACTATTGTTACCTGTGTGGTTTATCTTTACATTCAAAAGTTCCAATGTTCTCAATTCTATGATGTCTGAAAAGTACCTCACAAAATATACCTCATAACAAAGGTTTTCTCGGAATAAGGTTCTTAAAATCTATTATATTATCATAACAGTACTCCGCATGCGACAGAAGACATGTTATTATGTTGACAGGGTTGCACCGCCAGTGATGCGTAGAGTTTGTTCGATTCGCTTGAGAGCTTGTCGAATCGAACCGCTGTATTTTCCTAGCGCTCTGCTAGAATTTTATTTGACACGCGAGTTTTATAAAAGACACAAATGTTTGTTCGACTCGCTAGATTTATATTTACGGTTTACATCTCGCTGTTTACAAATTTAATTTCGTTTCGATCTTGACCGACTCGCGAGTTTTATTATTTCTTCCTGTACTTGTGTTCTTTCCAATTATTTAATAATAATATTAATGTTGTTCAATTGGCGCATTTTGCAATTGTGAACTTGTTATCGGGCCTCAGATTAAATATTTCACGAGTTGCTTTTCCTTATGCAAAGCGATTATTATATAAGTAGTTTCCGAAATTGTTAGCCAACCAACTATTTTAATTAAGCTAGAAATTAGACACTGTATTTAAGTAACGAGTGCATCCTTATCATACCTAGTATAACCACTTCAAGTCTTAGTAGTCTACCTAATTGGCATACAATGTTGCTTATAAGCATTTAAGCATTTGTGATATGTAAACAATCAGTATATTTATTTGTATGTATGTAGTAATTAAACACTTTCTTCATTATTATAACACTTGAAAAGTAACAATTTGAGAGCGGCACATATATATACTCCATTTTAATTAATTTATTTAAAATATTTTCGAACTGATTCATAAGAAGACTTCATTGAAATGTAAAGAATATAAATTTAGTTCTTCAATTAAGTTAGAAATGTATTTGAATAGGAAAGTAATTAAGCAGCAGATATGCGTAATTTAAGGGAGAAAAGCACAACTCAATGTTAGATGATAGGTTAGGAAGCATTTATTAATGAAATAATGACGTTGAGGGTATAAAAATATTGCAGGAGTGTAATGAAAACAAATTTAATAGAATAAAAACAAATACGATGGAATAAAAAAATTAAAAATGATAAAGATAGTGAGAAGATATTAAATATGATAAAAAAGTAATAATGATAAAAATAGTCAGAAGTGATTCACATAAGAGAAGTTGTTAAAATAAATTAAAACACTCGAGTTGAGGTGATGCAATGTGCAGAAAACGTCCGAAAATAATTATAATGAGAGAAATAACGTGATATCACTTTATACTTTGACAGGAGGCATGAAAATATTACTCAAAAAGTATGAAAATCAAAGCCAAAATAAAATCTTTGTTACAAGTGAGGCAAAATATGGCGAAATAAATTAAAATTGTAGTAGAAACACAAAAAAATTTTAAGAGAGCAAAGAGAAGAGAGACAAAAAAAAAAAATATATCGTAGAAATACGAAAAATTTAAAGAGAGCGAAGAGAAGAGCACGTCATAATTGGCTGAATTGAAGAAATAAGTATGGAAGATCCTAGCAAAGAGGAGATAAAAAGCATGGAAACTTAAAAAAGCAATAATTCTTGAAGAGTTTGTAAAAATTTACGCCTAAAATGCAAAATTTTTTTTTTAATGCAGTGGGTCATAATTAAAATTTTATTTTCCAAAAAGAATTTCTTACAGCTAAATATGTCAAATTAAAACACTGTGAACAAATTATTTTCGTTAAGCGAGTAGAAGGGTTCATAATTTTTTAACAAGTAATTTTTTCACAAAATTTTTTTCATTTTCAAAAATACGCAAAGTGAAGTTATGCCGTTTGACTAGTTTCAACTGGCACAAACAAATTATAATTAATGCATAACCTCAAAAATTTGAATTTTCATTTTTACTCACACAAATCATGAGAATTTTAAAGCTAAAATAGTGAAATAAAAAACAAAAATATTTAAAGTAAGCAAAAAAAATATTAATAATAAATACACAAACAAACAAAGCAAACCTCCCCGCCAGCATATATTCAAATGGTGTGATAAAACTCTATAACATTAAAAATAAGCATTAATTAGCATTAAAAACTAATAGGCCGAAAAATATTAAATATTTAACTATAAATTGCTAACAAAATATTGTCAACAATAAAGAAAAAATAGTGTAAGAAAAGTGATAAAAAAAAATCTAGAAGAAAAAATTTTAACAATTAACACAAATTTGTGGCCACGAGGACAACCGAATTAACTCGAGTTTAAGAAATTTTGAACTAGAACACTCTCAAAATATTCTAGAAAATAAAATAAAAATGTTTAAAGAAAAAAATATGCTTTAAATCTATGGAATCAAGAAAAAATATACACTTTAAAAATCTGGAAACAATAGATTTGGAAATAGATCTTTAAAGTATATAGTTTTTCTTAAACGTCCCACATTACATTCCATTTACTTGAATATTTTTTAAAAGCTTAAAAAGTATGGATTTAAGCAGAGATCTGCCACTCAGTTGTGCGCAAAGTCGTGTTAAGTGGTTATTCCTAGCGGCTTTAGATGTTACGGGAGTATTCCTTGTAACTCTATGAACTCCAACAAAAATACATTTTTATATTATTTGTATAATACAACAAAAAATAACAGTTAAAAAGCGATTTCTCACTAAAACTAATAGTAAAACTGAGAAAAATTAATTCACAACACAAAAAATGTTTTTTTAATGAAAATTTTAAGTAGATACCATTTTTCTTCATTTAAAACAGCAGAATGTCCTACAGTGACTTAAAATCTATATTAAGCGAGCAGTGAATATACTTAGCACTTAAAATAACATATAAAAATATAGCGAAAATACAACAATAATTATTTTATAAACAATTTCCACTTTTTCGATGTCTACGTTAAACAAATATATCATATATGATAATTATTATACATAGTAGTATACCAAATGTAGCTATGTGGTGAAGCAAAAGTGAATCCTTTAAGGAAAATCTAAGCACAAATTATTAAATAAATTTCAATAATGCAATAGTTATTCAAATATTGTAGGAATTTAATAGAATTAAAAACAACAAAATGGTGTGGTGTAAAAAAGTTTAAAAAGTGGTTAAGAATTTTGTTTTTGAAGTCTGAAAAAATTATTAAAAAATACGAAAATTAAATACTATTAAATAAATAAATTTTAATGAAAATATTGGAAAATAATTAAAACTCTTAAGTGCAGCAAGAAATATTAAATAACTTAGCAAGACATTTTTTAATCATAATTTTTGTAAAACTTTAATTTTTGTTTAATTTTAAGTTTTTACTTTTAATTTTTTTCTTTTTACTTCCGGTTTTTTAAAATTTTTTTTATTAATTTTAACTTAGTTTTATTTTAAATTTTTCTTTACTCTTATTATTTATGTTTTAAATGTATTATTTAATTTTTTCTGTCTTAAGTAAACTTTATGTAAAAATTAAAAAATTTACAATTTTTTTTTTAATTTTGATATGTTATTTTTTAAATTTGATTCATTTATTTAAATTATTTTATTTTAATTAAAGCAAAAATATACAAAAACTGATAAATTTAAATATTGCTTTTTAACTTAATTTATTACTAATTTAAATTTTTTTAAATATTAATTTTGTTTTATTTTAATTAAGAAAATTTTTTCTCAAATTTGTTAAAGTGTTCTGTATTATTTTTTTTAAATTTAAATTTTGTTTTTAATTTAATTTTTTTATTTAATATTTGTTTTTAATTTAAAATTTTTTAATTTAGTAAACTGTATGCAAAAATTTTAAAATTTGAAATTAAATTTTTTGACAATTTTAATTTCATTTATTTTACTTAAGACAAATTTATAAATTTTTCTAAATTTTTTTCTTTTAAGTTTTAATTTTGCTTTTAATTTATTTCTAAATTTTATTTTAATTTAAAGAAGGAAAATTTATTCAAATTTAAAAATTTTAGTAATTATTTATATTAATTTTTTTGTTTAATTTAAACAAGTTTATAAAAAATTTATAAATCTGAAAACCTTTTGTTATTGAATTTCTTTTATCGCAAATTTGATTTAATTTTTTTAATTAAAATTTTGATTTTAATTTCAGTTTTTGCTAATTTTATTTTTAATTCATGCAAATTTATTAAAAAAATTTTAAATTTGAATATGCTTTTTAAATTAAAATTTTTTAATTCAATGTTTTTAATATATTTTTTAATTCAATTAATTAAGGCAAATTTATGTTAACATTTTTTCAATTTTAAATTTTTTGTTTAATTTAATTTTTAGTAATTTAACTTTTTTAATTTAATTTTTTATTAAGAAAAATGTATGCAAAAATTTAAATATTTGAGTTTTCTTAAGTTTTAAAATTTTATATTATGTTAAATTTTAATTTTGTTAAGTTTTTTGGATTTTAATTAAGTAACATATATGACAAATTTAAAAATTTGAATTTTTTTTGTTAATTTTAGTTCTTTTAGTTTAAAAATTTTAGTATTTTATTAATTTTTTTAATTCCAATTCTGTTTTGTTTTTTTAATTTTAATTATGGAAACCACTTAAATTTTTTCATATATTTTTTTGTTTTATTAAACATTCTCACCGATATGGTGAGTAATAAAAAATAAAAATATTTTGCTAAGCATATGCTGATACAACAACTAACCAAAACTTACATATAACCACATTTTAAAAGCCTAACTACGTATACACATATGTACATGCATATGTCAATACAGTATATGAAAAAAGTCGCACGACAACTGTACTTCTATAATAATAGTAAGTCAAAATAATACTCCTGGGTACACAAAACAATAACGAAAATATTTTCACATATAAATTTGATAAATTAGTAAAGCAAATGCGTCTACAGTGCACACAGAAATGCAAAAACAAAAAGTTATGAAATAAACATTTTGTTGGCGATTGAAACTTGGTAAATTGTGTGAAATTATGTTTGACGGATAGAAAAACGAAGGTTGAAAATTAATTTAATATAATTTATATGGTTAGTTTTGAGTTTGAAAAGCATTGCCTTCAGATACTTGAGAGAAGAGGGTGAGGGAGTCAGCTCAAACTTTCAATTGTCAACGGGGTGTTCCAAATACGTTTAATCACCAGCTCACCAAATCAAAATATGCAACCGAATACAATAACCCAACAACATACATACACACATACTTACATATATAAATGCATAAAAATATACTTGCAATAAAAAATATAATAAGAAAATATCACAAAAAATACTCAAATAAGTAAACGAAAATCATTTAAGAAAAAAACATAAAAATAATGCATCAAAGTAAATGTGATTTGTGCTGAACCACAAAAACCTAAAATAACTGCAATAAATAATTATTATAACAAGTATTAAACGAAGATTACAGCAAAAGGAACCCTCACACTAAAGTTAAAACTAAAATAAAAGTGAAATGAAAGCATTTACTTCATCAAAAAACAAAACTTTTAGGCACCCAAAAACAAATTTCTAAAGAAAGCTATATAGAAAATATTAAAATTAATAAGTATTTGAAAACTAAAACTCGTATCTGTGCTAATATTTCGATAACAGTGTTGCGGTGGCGAACAATTTTGGCTAAACATTTTGGAAAGACTGAAACGAAATTGAAAAACTGAAATTTGAGATTAGAAATTGTTGAAAATTTTGTTAAAGCATAATAATGATAATGCAGCTAGGAAAGAAACCAGAAAAAAAACTATGAAGAAAGTTAAAAAAAATAAAGAAAATAGAAATAAATTAATGTAATATTAATAAAATAATAAAATATGAGTGCAAAACTGTATGTTTGACAAAAAACAAATTCAAAATTGAAAAACAAAATTTTTTGAAAGCTTAAAAAAATAATATTTTAGAAGAACATTATTACTTTTTGTGCTAATTTTTCAAGTTTAGAAGTAAAATCTTTTAAATTTATATTTAAAATTAATTTTTTTTTGATTTCTAGTTACATAATAATTAAAATTTTTGATATTATCGTGGAAATGTGTAGTCAAAATATTGGTATGAACCTGGATAAGTTTGGAAATTTTTTATTTTGAAATATTTATATTTTTTTTTTTTTTTTGTTTGGAAATAACAATTTAAAACATTTTCCTTAAAATTTAATGGATTTTTTATTAATTTAACTTTTTTATTCTAAATAAATTTTTTTGGCACTAAAAATTAGTTTTGAAAAAAAAAACAATGAAAATATTTCAAAAATAAAAAAATTTTAAATTTTTCAAAATAAAAAATTTCTTAATTTTTCTAAAATATTAAAATTCTCAATTTAAAAAAAAATCTGAATTTTTCAAAAAAAAAAAATTACTAAATTTCTGGTTACGAAAAATGGAAAAATGGCATATGCTAATACCATAAAGCTCTGTCATATTGTCTAGTAAAAATGGCATAGTGTAAACCAGGCATCATAATTGCAATGCTAAATTCAAATATTTTGATTATTTTAAATATTTTAAATTATTGTTATTTTTTAATTTTGGGAAAAAAATAAAATTATAAGGAATATGTATTACAAATATTTTTTTTTATAAATTTATATTTTTTATTTGTTCAAATATAATGTAAAATATTTTAAAGAAATTTTTCGAGATTAAAAAATTAATAAATTTCATGTGACTTATTGGAAAAGTGTCTAGTGGTGACACTGCCATGCTAAAACTATGTCAAAATTATGACCTAGTTTTAACCAGGCATAATAACTTTAGTCCCAAATGAATATATGTTTTGAATAATTTTAATTGTTTTCAACAAATAATTTATTTCTAATAAAATAAACAAAAAAGTTCACGAAATATATACTCTTATTCCTATCCTTTGAAAGCATATACCTTCACTGTATAAAAATATTTCTATTGTACATTACATTCATTTTCAAAACAACTCTCTCTCAAAGGTTTCCTCTCATTTGCATTTCATAAAAAATCTGAATAATGATATTTGAAAACAAAAATGACAAAAATTAAAAATTACAGTGGATGAAAGCATGGATTGTGTAAATGCAGCTGAAATGTTAACGTATGTGAGCTAGTATAATTAAATTTAATTCTTTATAAAAGAAAATAAACCGCATGAGAACTGCTCAGCAAGAGCGGCAAAGACAATGAAAAATAATAATTAAAAAAAATATTAGAAGTGAGAAAGTAAACAAATATTATATATATACCAAATAATAAATAAAAAATTGTAGGGTAACAAATGCAAAGTAAAAGCAAACACAAAACACATACTTACATATAACTAACAAATTAATAGAATAAACAATTAACAAAACACAAAAGTCACCAAGAAAAAACAGAAACAAAAACAAAAAAACTTAGATACCAAAACAAAATAAATAAATATTAGATACAAAAAATATAAAAAAAGAAATAAAAAATAAAATTTTTTCTCTCTTTTATGTGTGCGTGTGTAGTTTATAGTTTATAACCAATGAGCAAATTATTAAAACCATTATTAGCTACGAATGTGGCGAAGAACGAAAAAGTGAAAAACTCAATGAAATGTGAAAAAACCTCTATACAAGTAAAGAGTTCACGAAAAGAGTGAAAGAACAGCTAAATTTGGTTGGTTTCAGGCAAGATTGTGTTATTATAGAAAGAAGGATTGAAGGCGCTGAGAATGTGAGAGTACAGAATTTAAGAGAGGGTGGTAAATAATGTTCGATAATAGATCCCTGCTTGAATTTACAGCCACAAGACATTGTGCGGTGGAACCGTAATGTGGTCCAATCCTTGGAAATAAATTCAAAAATTATTCAAGGGATAAGGGATTGTTTTTTCTACACTAATCTTCTTCCGAGAATAAATTCAAAAAATCTTCGGGCGATAATGAATTATTTTTCTCCACTCGGCAGTTCCAATCGAAGAAGAGAATAAGTGCTAAATGTTGTTTACATCCCGGACTTTAGTGGTGTCTTTCATTTTGCCTCTAAAGTATTTCTCAGCTCTTTTCTATATGGGATTTGAACGTGGAAGACTTTTACCATAAACCTCATACCCTTCACTCATTTATTTTCATTCGTAATACATTTTTTACAAAAACTTTGCACATGTAATCTTTTATAGAACTATTGAAATTAGGCTGGGAGACCTTTAAATTAATAATCACTTCATTCACTAAAACTCAAAATCATCTACTTTTTTACTTTAAAATATCCCCAAAAATTTGCTACTGTAGTTTTTCAAAACCATTAAAGGCAAGGAAATTCCACGCAATAAATACTGAAAATAATATTGAAGTGGAAAACCTGAAAACCAACCAAAGAGCATTGTGCTGAAGTTAAAAAAGAACAACAAAAAGCTATTAACTAACACAGAATACACGAATTATTATATTATATTATATTAAATAAACAATATATAGAAAAACAAAAAAATACCACAAATAATGTGAATAAAGCATAAAATGATTAAAAATAATTTTTATAGAATTTTTATTTCAAATTACAGAGGAAATGGGTTACAATAATAAAATTTTGAGTTGGGGACGCTGATGGTAAAAGAACTCTAGTCAGGGTTAAATTGCCTCCAACATACACAATCTATAAAAATGTTACTCTATATCAAAAGTTTATCAAGCGCTTGAATGTCAGGAATCTCATTTCTTAACTCAATTAATGCCGACAGTCAAAACGTTTGCAAACCTTTGACGTGTTTAAGATATCTTTATCTTAAGTAGAAAACTCATGCTTATGGTACATGAAAAACCCCTGGCATTACCTTTAAGCGCTTTGTTCATATTGATCCTCTTATGCTGAATAAATATTGAAAGAAAGGTCTAAACATCCTTCTTATATAGTATCTTTGAAAAAAGGATGCAAGCATTCGAATTATTTTTAAACTAGAAAAAATCTTGAGAGTAGTAGAGAAGTGTGAGTAGGGAGAAGTATGAAAACCAACTGTCCATTAGGTTCTCAATAGAAACAGGTTTTGTGCCAAGTTAGTCAATAAATGCTCCAATAAGTTTTAATTTATCTGGAAATTATATGGTAAAACTGTTTGAGACGAGTTTGAGGTTTCTAACAATCACTCCTTCACATGAAGTTCTCGCAGAAATCGAAGCATATCATTGTATGTGCTAAGCAACTTTATGCTATAGTTATTATTTTGAATTCGACCCCAACACAAGTATATTAGATCCTTTGATGAAAGACCTCTACCTGCTACCAACACTCACAAAATCAGGTACAGAGTTCCAGACTTCTCTGTATTACATAAAAACTTTGTTATTTCTCGATTGTTTACAGCATTTTTAAATATTTTCGATGATTGTGTAAAAACATACAAATTCTATGTATAACATACTAATGTATAAACTGATTTTTGTTTCATTTGAGTATCCCTGTATTAAAAAAATGATTTCTTCTATCTAGCAAAGACACTGCAACTACCTGGTGCGTGTCATTACTAAGAAATAAACTTTCGGTACATTTCGGAGAATCCGAAAAGCTTCTTATGTAATTCTTGTACAAAATTTAAGCTTTATTGTTTAGATTTCCCTATATTACACCTAGCAGCTACAAGAACCCTTGAAACGGTTACACCGAAAACGAGTATTCGGTGAAAATACTTGCTAAAATTTTGAGCTTTTATACCCAGTGCTTATTGAAAATGGGAGGTATGAATTTTTTCTTGGAGCAGGCATAAATTACGTCACAGTGAAAAAACTATTTTAAGTTTGACTACAATATATGAATACAATCAGCGATTTGAATAAGTATTGTTAAAATTATTTACAGTAACATTACTTCTTTCTCTGAATAACTGAAGTAAAGAAGATATTTTCGGTTAAAAAAATTTAAGTTCAAGCATAATTCGATTTCAGCGAACTTCGGGCTATATGAGCAATTTTGACGGAGGCTGTCAGCTGTGTAATTGTAGTAATTATCCAAAAATTTGATCTATATTACTTAGGCTACTGAAAGTAGGGAGAAGAAGAATGTGTCCTTTCTTCCATAAAATCATTTATTGTTATCCAATTCAGCACTTATGTAGATTCATTATTTTGTTAGGTATATGAGTTTCCTACCGTAGTAGTTAAGGTTATCCGTCTAAAGTTCTTAATTGAAGAGTTGGCTTTTTTATAACCTCCTTTTGGACTCCCACTTTTATTTCCTTCCACATTTTTACGTAGTTGGTCATAAATAACATAAAAAATAAAATTTTTCTTAGATCGGCACAAATTTTTTTAATTCGGGTGGAGCTGGATCTCCATATGTCCATTAGTGTGTGCTTGGTAGTTGTTAGTTTACGAAACAAGAAGTTTCTCTAGTTACTTTGAACATGAAAAAGCCATGAGTTTGCTTACACTTAAATGATTGGTGAAAGTGCTGCAAAAGGGTTTCGTGAAGTCATCGAAAACTTAGCTCTTTCGAGTCGTCGATGACGATAACATCGAAACTATTTGATGATGGATTGTTGCCATAAGGGAGATAGCAAACTCATCATCTCTTATAGATCGTCTCAACATAGTTTGGTTAGTTTTTTGTATAAAGTAGGTTCAAAGACCTCGCATAAATGACGCTTGACAACGTAACTGAAAACTCTCAAATAAACCATTACTAGTGACTAGAAGTGGGCTTATGAATATCCAACAATCTAGCGAAAAGCGCTGCCAAAATGAGCCGAAACCCAAAAAATCGAAACTCGCTGCGGAGACCAAAGGTCATCATACCAGCATAAGCTTATAACAAGTGTATAGAAACTAGGATTAAGGAGCATAGTTTGAAGGCGATTACGAAGATTTGTATTAGAATACCTGAAAATGTAATTTTTTTAACAGACCAGCTCAAAGGTGTTCAGATGATATCATAATAAAAATGAGGGATCGGGATCATTGTATGCCAAGTTACCAACTGAGTGTTAAGAATAGTTAAACAGGGTCACAGCTACACACTCTTTCTCACACCTTCTCTCTAGCTCACTTCTTTCAGCAAACTTTTCTACATGACAATATAAGCTTTATAATTCCCTCTAACCTTCAACTCGATAGTCAAAAATCGGATTTCGCTCCGCTTTCATGGCAATAGAGACTGAAAAGCTAATAGGCTTGTCAAAGGTTATTTATACAAATTTCGAGTGCACACATCAATTTTGAAATTACTTATAAAATAATTTGATTTCATTGCAAATTTATACAAATCCAAACGAAATTTTATTTTGAGCGGTGATGAAATGAAACCAGGAAGCTATTATTATATTAAGCCAATGCTTTTTTGGGAAGGAGAAAGGATGTGCTTATACAAACATTCATACATATGTACTTACACATACATATATTTGTACTTATGTGTATGTATAGTAAAATGAGTATGTGTATGTGTGTGTTGGTGTTGGTGCGTCTGCTGGCATGTTAACCGCATTTTATCAAACCACAATTTATGCGTTTTGCGTACCAATGTCGACTACAACAATAACAGCAACAACAAAAGCACTTCGGTTCAAATAAAAACCAACAACAACGGCAATTCGATTTGTTACACAGGCTTTTGGTCACGTTACCGCCGCTCCAACATTCGATTATGTGTGAGCACACACATACAGTTATAACGATAAACCAAAATGTACGTTATATCAACATTCAAATATCCTTTCACCCATTATATAGGATTCCCCACTCCTCCTCACACACCTAACTGCTTTTGCTCTGCTCACTCTCCACGCACTGCGATGATTTACTCGCTTGGTTTACGGCTGTCCGTTGCGGTCGTCGGCGCGCTGTTTTGTATCCATTGCAGCTCACCGTTCATCCTGACACAGCCTTGCTGCTTCCATTTACATTGAGCACTTCAATCGTCTGCTCGGTGTTTGCCTCCGCGTTTGTGGTATGCTAGTGTTACTGTTGTTGTTGTTTATTGTGAAACTGTGTTGATTTTAATCGTCCGTTATGCCCATGCTTGCCTTTATGTGAATGTATGTATGTATGTGATAGGTATTTTTGTGGCGGGAAAGCAATTGACTCGTGAATGATAATTTTTTGCTGCATTTCATCATTTCAGTTTTCATCTTTTCATATTTTTTATTATTAATATATCCATATTAAGTGCCACTTGCGTGAAAATATGAAATAAAAATCATTTTAATTGATTTACGTTATTATGACTTGCGAATATCAACGATGAAATTAATTATTATCCTTAAATTGCAAATTGACTGCGGAGTTCTGGTGTGAACTGCATCGTTATGGTCGTGAAAACATTTTCGAATATTTAAAGTATTGCCGCTGATTGCATATTAAAAGTTATTTATTAATTATTTATGCATACAAGGGCAATATACACTGAGTGCTGAGTGCGTACCATTAAAAATGGCATTATGTCAGAGGATGGACAAAGATAAAGTTCAGTGAAAGCTATGAGTTTTTAAGAATAAAGGCTTGAAAATATTTATGACACTCTTTAATGACAGAAAAAAGAAAAGAAAAAACGTTAATTTCGGTTATACCGGTTTTAATTCTTGATCATCACTTTTCATGGCAGCTTTAGTGATCCGATCTGATTTAGACAACAACGCATGCCAAAGCTTTCCATAAAAGATTTTTATTCCCATTGTTCAGTTAGTATGGTTACTAAAATCAATTTATTTTATTCAAAATTGTCTCCTTCTGATGCGTTACAGCTTTTTGCACGATCCAAAAGCATGTCGAACAAGTGTTTTAGCTCGTTGGCGGGTATGGCCTCCAGTATGCGGATGCAAGCCTTTTGAATGGCCTCTGCATCTGCATAACGCTTTCTTGCATGGGCAAATGAATTTTTCCGAAAAGAATGAAGTCGCACGGTGCCATATCAGGTGAATATGGGGAGTGGTTAATGGTTAAAATGTGATTTTTGGTCAAATAATAGGTCACAGGCGTCAATCGATGAGACGGCGCATTATCATGCAACAAACGCCAACTTTCATCTTCGCGATATTCAAAACTCCAAACTTGATGTTTTGGAAATGTTCAATTCTATTATTTCACGTACAGTTTCGATGAAATTTCTGGTGATACGGATTTTAATTGGCCCACATGTTGATCGTTATTTATGTTCTCACGACCACTTTGAAAACGTCGAAACCACCCGTGCACTCTGCTACGGGATAGGCAATCATCGCCATAAACTTGTTTCTTGATAAAGATATTTACTTTAGAATGCACCTTGTATACCTATTCAGGGTATAAAACACTATATTTCACGAGAATTACACACATTCTTTATTTTCGTGATGGCAGCAAATAATTACCATAATGTTCAGAAACAAAAGCTTTGATGCCAAAATTTTTATTTGCTACAGGTCGACTTGAAGTACTAGCGGAGATATACATACATACATAAGACCATGAATAGTTCGGTCTCAAAAAGCTTTTAAAAAGCTCTTAAGCTGGGATTACAGCTCAGTTAAAAGCACTTGCTGATTGATGGCCTTAAAGGTAGAGCGGAGATCAACTAACTAATAACAAAGCTATGCTCAGAAAAATAAGGCTGATAAGTTTCAAAAGCTTTTTAAAAAAAGTGCATCAAAGCTCTTCATAAGTTCGTAAGTAAAGTAAGCTTTCATAAAAACTATAATTAAAAGAGAGTTTAGATGTAAAAACAATGGCTAAATAGAGCTTTTATACTCACAACACTGTAATTTTTGTCATCGGGATAGAAAAAGAAGCCAAATGTGATTGAATCTACAGATTTGATTCAATCACATTTGGCTGATTTTGAAGAAATTATACTATTAATTATTATTTTTTTTTTTTTGACAAAAAAGCTCATGCATAAAAAGTTTGTTATTAAGAGTTCATTAATAATATGTCATTAATGACTTTCAGTCAGCTTTTATCAGTAGTTCTTGAAGTCGTGCCAATGCTGGGGTCATACCTTCAAGCTAAATGTCAATTTCCGCTGTTATACGCACACAAACATCTGTTTCACCACTAAGTATTACCGCACCATTTATGTTCATCACAATTCTACCCTTAAGTATTCCTACTTCGGTCGATCACACCCACAGCGCGCCACGCGACCCTAATCCGGACATCATAGTTTTCTGACATTTGTCATTTTATTGTTGCCCTCATAACTTAATTTACATTTTAATTATTGTTTTAAAGTGTTGATTTACAGGAATCATGCCGGAGTAATGTCTGTAAAATGAAATGCACCAACGTCACAAGCAGGTGGGGTGTTAAGGATGTAAAGCGGGAATCAACCACCTTGTCATGTAGTGTAAGTACCGTTGTTTTTGTCAAGATTTAGCTATTAAGTGGGAGCGTCAGTGAATGCACGACATTCAGCCACCTTATCACATCAAAAAAAATTATACGTAGGTGTTTGTTTTTGACATCATTTTGATGGAGAGAAACGTTACTAGATTTTTTTCAGCACTATGCGCTCGATAAGTAGGCGCTAACTAATTAACGTTTTCTGGAAATAAGTTTAAAACTTTTTTAAAAGCTTTATTTGAATGGAAAACATTAATTATGACTTAGATCCGCAAAGTTAGTTTGGATCAACCAAAAAATAATTTTTTTTTTTTTTAAATAATCTTTTATTAATTTTTATTAGCTTTTGACATCCAAAAATGCTTATTTATGACACCGTTATTCAAACCGAACTACAAATACACAAAACACAACAAACAATTATGCAAACACCGAGCCTTTTCCGCAAAATATCGCTCCTCAGAAAATGTCCTGCAAACAAAAAAAAAAAACAACGTTAACAATGCTGCTTGCAACCAAACAGTGCTGCCACTACAGCCTTACTGTCAAGTGTTGATTTTCGTTATTGAAATTCAAACGCATTTCCGCAAAATTTGCAAAAAGAGAGTTGGTTTAGGCAGTGGAATGCGGTTGAAATCCCGAATTGTGGTGACTAGTTTCGATTTAGTTTGTTTTGGAGAAGTGCTAAATTTTACTAAAAATGTAAAAAAACGTTAAATTATGTATTTTTTTAATTTATTGGTAGTAGATAGTAATGACTAGTTCCAAACTAGTTTGTTATGGAGCTGTGCTAAATTTAATAAATTGTAAAAAAATGTTAATTTTGTATATTTATGACTAAAATGGTGGTAGATGGTACTGACTAGTTCCGAACTAGTTTGTTTTGGAGAAGTGCTTAATTTTACAAACAAATTAAGAAATATTAAATATATATACTTATCTATGACTAAATTGGTGGTGTATGGTCCGATCTAGTTTGTTTTGGAGTTGTGCTTACTTTCACAAACAACTTTAGAAATGTTAATTATCTAATTTTATGACTAAATGAGTGATAGGTTCATTTTGAAGTAGGGCGAAGTTTGACTTGAAATATAAGGAAATGTTGAATTATTTAATTTTATGACTGAATGGGTGGTAGTTTCGAAATTTTAATGCCTTGCTCGAAATTAGTTTGTTTTGGAGCAGTCCCCAATTTTACTCAAAGTGTAATTTAACTAGGAAATGTTTAATTATTGAATTTTATTAATGAGTTTGTGGTATTTTCAAATAGTTTTTTGTAATGCTTATATGTTTACAATATAAAGTTTGCAAAGTTGTTAGTTGTGGCGGTGTTAACATAATATATAAATTTTGTTGTCCCTTTTACATATTTTTTAATACCAAAAGTACATTTTAAAAAGTAGTCTTAGATTTTCTCTCAGAGCTACTTTTTACTATAAAATATTGATGATTTTTCACATGTTTTCCTGAATTCGGTGGATATTTTAGCCATTTCTAAACGATGCATAATTATTCATTATCACTCTGGTCAACACGACTCTTTTCATTATAAAATTGTCGTACTGAAGAGCTGAAATAATGCTTAACTGGTTCAATTTTCATACGTTTTGGATTAGTTCTAAGCCAGTCACTATCCATCCATTGGCTGTATAATACTCCCGTAGCTCAAATTTTCCGTTCGTTCAGCAATGTTTTTTCTCTGTGGTTGCTATGTGCACTTTGTTTTTTGCGGATGACATTAGGGATATGACTAAATAAATTAATAACACTTCAATGCCTGTAAAAAATAAACAACGAGTGGATATTCGAGCGTAGCCGAGCGAAGAGTGAATATTGGTGTTGCTGAAGTGGTTCGTGGAGTTGTGCGATTGACATCGTGGAAAAAATCAACAGGTAAATACAAATGTAGTCAGATTTCTAATTAAATAGATAAAATAAAATCATATTTAATTTTTGAATAAAAATTTAATAAAATTTTATTCAATTGAAATTCATATTCTTATGTCTTGAACAGGAAATATTATGTTTGCCATGAAGTTTGCAAAATCTAGAAAGAGAGGTCACCGAACTATATCCTCAAGTTTTGAGACATCGATTTGAAATTTTTTAAACGAACTTCTCACCTCGAGAAGCTACTTATTTGTCAGAACTGCCTATATCGGACCACTATACGTTAAAGCTACATGAAAACTTATCTTTTAATATCAAACGCTTGTATGGAAAACTTTTTTAAATGCCATCATCATGCATGTGCAAAGCACGCTTGTCGACGGCAACACATGAAGTTATGCTTGAGCTCCCACCCTTTCATCTAGTGATCGGTCAGTACACACTGCTGGTAATGACAGAAGAAGGGTGTTTCAGATGTAAGTTAATCTCGTCCCTGCGGATGAAAGAGTTAAGTGGTACTATACCATTGGCCCTTCTGAATGGAATTATACCTCTTTCGAGCTACTGCTTAAGGATAGAACGATCAAGTGGCAAGTCTGAAATATAGTTGTTATATATACGTGACAGATCGAAATCAAGATATAGATTTTATTATACACTTTCAGGCTATAATAAATGCTCATGTGAGTAATCAAAAGTTTTTGCTCAATGATTTTCCATGTTTGCTTTCGTAATTAAAATTATTCAAAGTTAAAGGATAATAGAATAATAGTATGTAAAATAAAAGTAAATTCAAAACTTCTATATCCTTATTTACTTTGCCAAATATAAACATTTCTAACAAAATATTGTTTCATTACAATAACAACCCTCATTTACATAACTTTTGCGCATTCGATTTTCATAACTCACTGAAATAATATTCAACTTAAATGCCTATTAGTTTCCAACTACCTTTACAAATATTTATGTGCATAGGTATTTAAGCCGAAATTGCTTTGCTTACTATAAATGAGGGTCACATAGTTTTCCGTTAGCTGATATGCCTCATACATATGCCACTCACTATTGCCACTTGCCACCAACAGTCGCAACAAAAACATTGTAAATTTAAATGTGGCTACACGAAATTTACCTAAAAGGGATATCAAGATAAGCCCACACACACTGTGCTATTAACACACAGGCACATGTACACATGCGTTTACAGCGACCGCTTTAATAACACTTAAATATATGCGCAGCTACCCAAGTTGGATTTTTTCCAAAACACACCATATCATACATATTTAAATACACCCACACCTATGCATTTATATATCCTTTCATATTTATTCCACACGCCCCTTTGTCAGCCTTTATTACCTTCCAATCAGTGGCGACAGCAAACACATGCGTGTGAGTCAATGAATGTGTGTACACGCACACATTGACATATAAAGACGGAAAATTATATTCTTTTTATTATATTTCTTTTAACCCTCAAAGTCCGCAATTGTTGTTGCATATTGCCTCGGAACAATTGTTACTTTGTAGATTTGAAAATAACAAAGGATATTGTAAATATTGGCGGATTTCAAAATTTATCTATTATAGTACATGTGTACAAATATATAAAAAAAAATTTACTGCAATCATATATTTATGTATATATGTACTTGCCATTTATCAAAGGTAAATTCAAACTAAATACTTTTGGACTCGTTGAAAAAAATATTCACCCGCATCATATCAAACCAAATACAAGTAAGGAAGAGGGTAACCGAAATTTGATACTATCGCAACTCATAAAGAGCAAAGCAGGGCAAATTACTTCCAAATTTCTATAATCTCCCAGGCTGACTGAAATTTCCACAAAAAGTTCGTAATACCAACAGGATCTACATATTTGGTATCAAAGGGTTCGAACTCTTGTAATTCGATTTTGATAATTTTTGATCATCGATCATTGACACTCCTTAGACGCACTTTTCATGCAAAGTTTCATCGCGATACATTCAAAATTTGGTTCGAAAACTTCGGTTCTTCATGGAACTTTTCATCATCCCATTGATCGAAGCAATGTCACTTGGGAAGGTAGAGTGGCTTCAGTTCTTCCACAAACTGTATTTTATACGCTTTCAATTTTAGATCTCGACATAAAATGCGCCAAGTCGTTCCATACGTCAGTTCGAGTTGTTGAAAACAGCGTCGAATCGACTCTCCATGGTCTTCTTGTATATTCTCAGCTACGGCTGCTATATTTTCTTCATTAAGTACTGGATGTGGTCTATTTGGTTGAATATTACCCAATATTGAATGCTGGGTCTCAAGGTGGGAGATGGTGTTGCGAATAGTATGGCCGATTCTGTTCATCATAAGTTGAGCGAAGCGCGCGAAACTTATTCTGAACGTGAATTTTCGTAATAAAGTTAAACGATATGTAAGCATTGTTCAAGCGTAAATCTTTTCATCACATGACTGATTTGCATGACTCACGCGTGATCTGTCAAAAAGGCTATTGAAAAAGGTACATACTCGTATACTTGTATCACTAGTTATTAGATTCAGCTCCTATCTGATGAAAAGTATAAAAAATAACGGTAAACTCATTAGATTAAAGTTAGTAAATTATCTGGTTTATATAAATGCAAAGAGAGTTCAGGAGAACTAACATATCACTGTTTTTTATATGAAGACCTAGTAGTATGAAAGTGTTGGACCAGAAACATTCGCAATCTCCGAAATTTTTTATATCACCAACATTTCAAGGCCTTGTTTCCGATATACACCAGTATTAAAAATTCTCAGTGAAAATTTGTTTTCTTTTTATCTACGAAGTTACGCCTTAAGCAAAATTTGTTTCTTTGGATGTCCTTTTCGCATTATAAACCCCAATGTTAGCTAAAATACTGCATTCACTTCTTCTTCAAATTCTCAGTTCTGCATTTACTGGGTTCTTCATATTTTATTGCGGCAAATTTGACCGGTAATGCCGTACTATTTTAATAAATCCGATCGGAGATTCCTTTATCTTCGTCTCATGTTTTGAAAGGCTTCTATGTTGCATTAGAATCCTAACGACTGAGTACTTTATAAGTGATCTGCTACTCAGCTTTACTTCAAGGACTCAAGCTTCTGGCAAGATTTCAGCTACTATCATGCATTTTGATTGTCTGAATAGACAAAAATGATAAATGATTAGAAAGGTAGATAAATGTTTAGTTTCACCCGAAAAGATCTTGGGGTTCCAGTAAACCAGCAGTTCAAATTGAAGTGTTGTCCTCCGAAGCTGAAATTATCGATCCAAAGGGTTTCCAGAAAAGCTCTATCTTTAAAATTCATATTGTTACTGTGACCATTTCACTTTTTGTTTTCTACTTCATTTCTTTGAACTAAATTTCCTTCCAAAAACTTGTTTTATGAATTCTATCAATTTCTTAAACCCAGAAAATCATGTATGTCTATAACTTTATTTATTGTTCCAGATAACATATAGTAAATCTTTCTATCTCAACTTTCCATTTGGCACCCCTATCAATAGGTGTCTAATATTACAACAACAACAACTAGAGAATAAAATGTTTGCGCAATTTTGTTTTTTGTCCAAAGCTTTCAGACCCCCAAAAACGCCACAAAGAAAAATAAAAACACAATATTATTTACCAGAAAACAATAACAAATGCGTTTTCAAGCGTCAATGTCAAGGATTCTCCAAAAACTCACAACAAACACGAAGCAAGGCAAGTGAGCGAACACAAGAGCAACTGAGCGCCAATACAATTGGAGTTCCATGTGGATGTATGTTGTTGTTGCCGCTCTCCCTCAAACGCAAATGCCTGCGAAGTGTTTGGAGAGCAAATTAACGGAAATGGGCATTTTGCTCACCTAAAGCCCAGCCACCCAACAATGCTATGTGCATGTAACGTGCCATCAGTGAGCGAGGCCATGCGCTCCAGTTTCGTTTCGGCATTCGCGTTGAAAGGTTGTGCGGAAAAATCGCGAGGGTGAATTGGTAAGTCAGGGCTAAGCAAACGGCAAGTGACACTCGTGCGTGCGGCAGAGAGGCAGGCGCGCTGACGAGGCGTAGGCGGCGGTCGGTAGAAGTAAATGCAAAGCCTTGCGGATTACATTTGTGCAGTCAGCGAAAGGGATGCGGAAAGCCGTTAGAAATGTGTAGTGCGAATTTCATAACATTGAAATCGAGTGAAGAAAAAAATGAAATTACGAATGAATAACGAAGAATGAAGAAATGCTGCATGAATGCATGCTGCAGGAAAGTGAAAGTGTGATATAAGCAAAATGGATAAAGGAGTAACGCGTTGAATGGTGATAAAGTGGCCATATTGTGCGGTACAAGGCAAACAGTTAGAGGCAGCTTGATGCTAATGATAAGGGAGGCAATCTGCGAATTTGAAAGGAAAATTGTTTAAGCAAATAATAATGCCAACTACAAAAGTGGGAGAGTTGAATAAATATGCGGGTGAATATATTTTAAAGTTTATTTAGAGTAAAGCTTTTCAATGCAAAAGTGTGCAATATGGTTAAATTGTGTTAATAATTCTGTAAGCGGTGCAATTAATTAAATTTCAAAACAGAAAAATTAGTCAAATTAGTACGATTTGCAAAGAAGAAGTACCAAAATTAATGAAATTAATAAAACTAGTGATATTAAAAATTAAAAAAAAGTGCAATGAACATATAGATATGTATGTACAAATGTAGATAAAAAATCGATTAGTAACTTACGTTCAGTGAAATTCTTCAATCAAATATTAAGCAAAAATTAGATAAAGTGAAATTAATATAAAAATTAAAAAAAAAAATTTAAAAACTTAATGTTAATGAAGTAATAAAGAAAAAATAAATAATTGAAAAATAATCGAAAGGTGAAGGTAAAAAAAAAATTAAAAAATTTTGTGAGGAAGTGTTCAAAAATATTTTTTAGTGTAAAATTTTACCAGATATTTTATAAAATGCGGTTTATCTGTTCAACGAATGTGAAAAGCATCAAGCGATTATGCATCTTTAAAGGCCATACATAAAAGCCCTCTCTCAATAATTTACCGGTTTTTGCACCTTACACCAAAACGCCCACGCATACCTGCAAACAAACACACATGCCTATAACATTTGAGCCCACTGCACGCCAACCGAGCCCCCCAATTTTGCATATCTTAATTGAATCAAGTACGAGCATAACACGTCTGATTATCTACAAATTTACAATGTGCCACAAAGGCAGGAACCTGCGTGCATACGCTTCAACGCATATCGCACCATCTACGAGCGCAAACACGCACACATAAGCGCACACACACCCACATATAAGAGAAGGCCTCCTACTATTTGACGCGTTCGCGTTTATCTTAAATCGGTTTAAGCGTTTTATGTTCGCGTTAATCGCTCCATCGGTGCACGCAATGCTGCAACAACAACAACAACAGTGTATGTGAAAAGCAACAATAGCGTTAATAAAAAGTGCAATAAGCAAGTGTTGTGTGCTCGGTAGTGCTACCCAGTTCAGCCCCCTGACAATATTTTGTAGTGCAAATCAATAGAGTTTTTCGTGTGTTTATATGTGTGCGTAACGGTAACCACCACTTTTAAAGATTCCTCCGTTTGTCGCTGCTTTTTAATGCATAGCGCGAGGATATAAATTGTCACTCTTGCAGCGACACAGGGATTACATTGTGGATTTCCGCGTGCGGATGTGTTGGTTTCCGATGGGTAAGTCGATTTTATTGCTAAATATTGCATAAGTGCGTAATTTATTACGCTAATAAGATACGAGTCAAAGCAAGAGTTCATTCAATTTTATAATTGACCTATTTTCAAGTTTCTTCTATGGGGTAAAATTTTAAATATGAACACAAAAATCATAAAAGAAAAGGAACAATACTTTAAAAATTTAGTGTTTCAAAGTCATTAGAATTCACATCCAGAATGTCAACATGGTTGGTTACCTACCAAATTTCGTGAAGATATCTCGTAAAATAAAAAAGGGCATGATTTTGTTCGTTTAATTTGCAGCTACATACATATAATTTAAGCGCCCGTCCTGGAAATTTTAACATATATCATAGCGTTGTGTTGAATTCATTCAGCTACCTTCTTAACTAAAAAAGTTTTCCATATAAGAACTTAAGTCCGATCGTTCAGCTTGTATGGCAGCTATATGCTATAGTTGGCCGATATCGGCGGTTTCGTCAAATGATCAGCTTTTTGGTGAGGAAAGAACGTCTGCGAAATTTCAGACCGATATTTCAAAAACAGAGAGCCGGGTAAGTGTATATACAGATGGACATGGCTAAATCGACTCAGCTCGTCAGGTTTATCATTAAAATATACGTATATATTCTTTATAGGGCCTTTGACGTTTCCTTTTGGGTGTTACGATCAATACATATAGATGGATTTATAATTATCTAATATCTCTTACTTAGAATTATTATCATCGTTCACTGCTAATTTCTCTCTCTTCTTTTGTCAACAAATATAAATAAAAAAGCTCCAATGGTTTCCGGTGTTAATACGGATACTTTACAACTTTGTGCTGAAGATATGGGAAAAAGCGAGCTTTGGCCGGAAATCAATCTTTTTAAATTTTAGAACCAATTAGTGTGATCCTTTCTATTTCCAGATGATGGTTCAGTTTAATTTGAGCTGATGTATGCGACATATAGAACATCAACGCTTTTTTTGAACTCTAAGAGGGACCGGATACCTGATTTTGATACTTCATCTAGTCTCTGGAACTGTAGAGCTCCTAGATAACTCAGACGAGTTCTAGATAATGCTGGATAGAAGTTAAGAGAAGTTCCAGCGTCTACATGTAGCCACTATATCTAGTTCCTCTTTGCTTCCAAGGACATTCTCTGACGTAATGCGATGTGAGATTATTTCTGTATTTGCCGCCTGGCTATCGACGTATGTACATATATATTGATTTTATCCTTATTCTTTGTTATGTGTTGTTAGCTATATCAGTCCAAAGACTTTTACTTGAAAGATACTGAGGTTGCCTAAACTCTAGCTGCGAGCAAAAGATTCCGACGTCCACTCCAATAGCCTTTTTTGATATGTCTATCTAGATGTTGTAAGTCTCGCTGGTGAGTTGCATGCTCCTACGCCTCTACCCTAATTTAGTGTGGTCTATTTTATCCACTAACACCTTGCACCTATGGAGCAATGTCCAAAGGTCCTTGTAGAGAATTTACGTAACGCCGCACATCTTACAGCTGAACCCTGAAATTCAAAAAATATTTGAGCTACCGTTTCACATTCCAAGAAGTTGAATTGCTCAACAGCTGTTGTTTTAAAGTCTAGAAAAAGCACTTGTGTAACTCATAACACATAAACACAACTGAACGCACTTATAAAACGAAAAGTGTACCATACTTCACTCATTATATCTCAGCAAAAATAAGTTATAAATTATGTCATTTCGAACGTATAATTCACAATGCCTCAAAACTCATGGAAACCACCTTAACCTAGAGCAGCAAATCTTAATCACAAAAACGCATTCGTGCACACCTAACCTCATACCGGGTTAAAATTAAATATTTTACACCTTTTTTGTGAAGAGTGATAAAAAATCAAATGAAAACGGGAAAGCAACGCAAAGGCGAGAGCAAATGCCGACACAAACTTTGGTGTAAAAAGGCAAAATTGAATTTTGCTTCCGTTGCACAAAACGTGTGTGAAAAGCAAAATGGAGTAATCTGGCAAAAAGGTGGCAATAACGCATACTTTACCGGTGATGCTGACACCAACATGCAAGCATACTTCCAGGCGCAAACATGGAAAACACACGAAGCTAGCTTGCGTCAGTGTGTGCGTGAAAAGTCTATAAAAATATTTACGAGTAAATATTACAACTACCCAGGGAGAGCTCCCAGGTGGCATAATATTGCGTTATATGGAGCAGACTTAAGTAAAATTGGAACGTGAGTTGAGTGCATAAATACTCGTATATTTGTTTGTCACAAGGTTGCGGGGTACATACAATTTAAGCAGCTAAAGTAAGATGTTTCGCACAAAAGACGAGGCTTCAATTTAAAGTGTGCGGCATTTAAGGGCGCAAATGAAATGAAAATGGAAAAAGGAATTGCTAGAGCAAGATAAATACTACTACAATAGCATTTAGTGTAGCATATGCACAGGCGCTTATGAAGAACAAAGCAGCCTGCACGTGCGGCGCCAAAGCTTGCTACGTCATCGGCATTGCATTTCATAACGCTTTTCCTGAAAGCTTGCCAAATGATTCATACATGAGTTTATTTGTAATTTTTTGTTCACATACACAGTCGAGGCAGCGCATGAAACTGTTATGAATCATGCGAGTGTGGGCCGGTAATTTGATCGCTACTGGAGCACACGATGGGAGTGGGGGATGTTCCGCAAGCAAGGCGCATGCAGGTTCTATTGCAATCACTAAATTTCTATAAACACACTTATACACACACGGCTGCATAGACGAAGCAAAATCTTCACATTTGCTTGTAGATGTGTGTCTTTCCGGCAATGCTGTCATTTCATCTGCGCTTTTATTACTTTCCTGTGCCATTTTTATTACCCTGGTATTATTACCAGTTCTGTTTGTATTGTTTTCCAATTTCCTCATTTTCCGTTGGATGCGCGCTTGTTAGCAATGCAATTGCACTGTTTGCCTGAGTACTGATTATACGTGTGAAGTTGCTCTTAGGGGATGCAATAAATTAATGTGTTCATAAAAAATTCTGGCTAACATAATTATGGCAAAAGAAAGTGCAAAATACACAATAGCAATAGAAAAGTAGAAATTAGGGCGCTCTATACTATTCGTAAGACTTTGGTTGTAGCTTCGTCATGCCTTCGCTGAGTTTCTCAACACTATTAGTGGGGGGATATGGGAGAGATCACAGTAATATAATTGTACATTATAAAAACTTTGATTATTTAATTTATTAAAAAGCGCTCAAGAGCTTTGTGCGCCTTAAAAAAAGTAAACAATTCAAGCAGAAATGTATTATTTTACAATCTTGAAATATTATTCTTAGTGTAAAAGGTCGGCTGGATTTTTTTAAGCTTTATGTCCTCTTGTGTGAACCTTTAAGTCGAAAGGGTCGAATTGGCTTCACTTAAGCCCTCAATGGTTGCCGCCAAAAAACTCCTGTTAGGTAAGTAGGAGTGCTGCTATTATGGGAACGCTCGATGCGCAATCCGTTATGTTTTTTGAGGACAACCACAACCATTCAAGGATTGGTCACTCACCAGTTTCAAGAATTTGGGTCGGATTTATGAAAGCATATATAGGTCTCATCCAAACGTTCCTATCGGAAATAGTATTGGAGGCTCCTAGCTTTGCCAACTCGTCTACCTTTTTACCCTTGTTGAAAATGTTCGTGGTGTCGGGAACCCAAATTAGGGACAAGTGGAGTGTAGGCCTTCCAGTAAGCTTAAGCTCTTCCGTAGTTGCTGACTTTATGGAATTAATCTGTGGTATCGACAAGGCAAGCGACGCCACCTGGCTGTACTGCTTTCTGGAATTTGCTTTGGTAGTCGGAGAGAGAGAGAGAGAGAGAGAGAGAGAGATATGTCAAAATCATTGGAGTGCTCACGCTCATCAAAGACAAAATTTGTGTCTTCCTTCCTGACTTTACCTCTTCTCCATTCTTGTCGTCTGAAGGGAATTTTCACCATTGAAATCTACCTTTGGAAGCTTATACTTGTAGTCTGATTTACTTATATTTAACTGATTTGGGATGGCGCTATGTCGGACTCTTCTCCGCTTCATTCTTCATGTTTGAAATGAAAGCAAAGTATAATTTGACAGTCAGCCTTTAATCTAGAATTTTTCAAATATTTAGTTCCAGTAGAGAAAAAATCGTATCCTAAATATTCAAATTCGCAAATATTATGAACGGATTCTGCACGGTGCCAGGTACTGTGGAAACACCTGAATTCGCAAAGCTCATGAGTCCGCTAGAGAAGTTACACAAAACCCCCTTTTATCCGATTGGAATGTCGATAGCCTCTTGGTGGACGTTTGAACCTCCCTTGAGGTTTACACGGAGCGAACCATGGGAGGTCCTCTGAAGTGCTTGCCCTTAGCAAAGTCAATCTCGCTGCAATTGTGTGTGTTCAGACTGAATTCAATCCTATAGGCTCACATGTTGTGTGGATAAATATTTTGTTCGACATTTTTGTACAAAACTGCTTTGTGGAAGACATCTAGGAACTTTCTCTTCTACTATCCAGCTTTTAATATACTGAGATGAAAATATCTCTGTAGACACACGTTCGGCAACCCTAATGAAGTGGCTTGGTCTATGAGGATCTGGTGATCTATTTTTAAAACTTTTCGGATACCGTAAAATACCAAATTACAATTCAAGTAAAATCAAGCGTCACCTTTGGTGCGAGGTTCACTCCTATGACATTTCAGTAACTTTCCTCAATTCAAGAGGCGACTAGATTACTGAAAGTAATCATGTATAAACCTTGTAAAAGAAAACACCAATGCAAGGAAAACAGTTCGAAAAGTTTACAATACATGTGAGTATTTAAAAACAAAATACTTCACACTTCACTGAAGTGTAAAAACAATAACACAAATCAGTAAATAAATCAGCTGCGATGTCATCTAAGGGTGTAGTTAAAAAGTTATCAAGGAACACATAATTAAGCCACTTAAAGTTTCCACCGAATACACTTGTTGTAATCGCTAATCTTTAATTACAAAATTAAAACGCTTTCATACTAATTTCTCCACTCACACTCTCCGCCAGCTACAGCGAAGTCAGTTGGTTATATTCTGTATATATTATTGCTTCACCCTCTATTACTGTTTTAGAAGTAGATCTTTCCTCACTCCAACCTCCATCTAATGTTTTCCCTTTAAGGCCTCGCACACAATTTTGGGGCGCTTTGATACTCGCACAAGCTTTCTTGTGGGCCTGATAGCCTCTCGGCCCTTTATTTGTCAATCATTATCATTTTATTTGTGTAAAGTGTCCGTAAACAACCACCCAGTTTGTTGTTAGCCCACAAAACACCCCACATCCGTATTACTATACCGCTACAGAAACGTCGCTTCACAAACTATACGCCTGTAAGCCACCACGCCACCCAGCAGGCCTTAAGTGCCTAACACCACGATAACAAAGAAAGTTTTTCCTTGCAACTCACACTTACTTGCTTGTAATGTGGCGTGTCCTACGACATTCTTCTTACTTTTTCGTGTCTTATTCATCTTGCTGCTTGCGAGCTGCTCGGTTGGTGTCAATGCTATCAGCGTTATCATCAAGTCACTTGTCATTCGTGTTCATGTTTACAGCGAAATTCCTCTCGACTGAAGTATTGTTTAGATTACCATCTCACATGATGTGCCGCGTTACCGTGATGCCTGTTCGCGCCTTTGTGTGCTCTGGTTATTATTTCACGAGGAAGTCCCATAGTTCTTTCAGTGTAGTGTTTTCGTCTGTTGTCATTCGGCATGTTGCTTGTAAAAATTTTCCAACTTGCTGCCTTGCTTAATCTGTTGGAAAACATCAACAACCATATTTATGCTAATCTGCGGCTGTATTCATAAAAATATATGATGTTCTTTGTACTCGTTCGGTGTGGGGTTTGGTCTGAAGTTTTGTTGTTAGGTAGTATAGCACGTTTCAAGTTAGTTAAGAGGATAAATGTAAATTAGCTACGTGTAATAAAGCTGGCCAGCTGGCTTTCGTTTCTTATTAGAAAATGTACATAACTACTTTTTTTGGGGACACTGTTGGCTTTAGTTTAAGGTTATGTACTGCTAGTTGATAAAACCGGTGGAATCTTTACCGCACGTTTGATAAATATTAGTTCCTTGTGAAAGAGTCTTTCGATACAAACTGAAATATTTGAAGGTAATTGTAGCATTGCTGACTTAAGTATCAATTATGAGTCCTTATTAACATCACAGATTTTTCCATTATACCTTAAAGTTTATTTTTAACATGTTTTATACTTTGCATTAGACGGCACGTGGAAAAAACTTATCCTCCAACTTAAAAGAGTTTCCCCGAGACGAGTCCTATAAACATAAAGCACTTTCTGTTTTGATATTCATATCTGTCATATAAACATTTTCGTTTTAGAATGATACTTTTCTAGGTCGTTAATGGAGTTAATATTGATAAACGTAAAAAGAGAAGTTCATTTATTGTTCCCTGAACTGTCAAAAACTGTCCAAAACTCTTGTTAAATGAGCCTTATATTTCACTGTCGAGGAAACCATAACTGCCCTTTTTCGAATAATGACCTCTCAGTTAAGCTGTGGTTTGACGTCTTCGCATAATTTCGGTAGAAGTTTCTCTACAGTCATTCAGTCCCCTTGTTTGCCTTGGTTGGGATACATAGGAAGTACTTATCATGGCCCTCAACTTGGTCGATAATAATGCTAAGGGGTGATACATTTCGATCTTTCCTACTATTGTAAAGAAAAAACAAAGAAACTGCTAATTTTATGAGGAATGTCTATTGTCATTGTAATGATGCGGCCACGTCCCAGATGGTTTATCCGTTGAGTCCAATTTATGAGCCTTTCGACTGGTAGCTGGCGAATGTCACGTGTGATGTTTTGCACCAAGGCCCGAATCGAAGCGGGATTGTCCGCTGAGAATTTACATTTTACATACCCACAAGAGAAAGTCTAACGGTGTGATATCACACGACCTTGGTGGCCAATCTACCAGCTCAACTCGTGAAATTACGTGCTCACCGAAATGTTCTCTCCATAAATCGATTGATTGATGCGAAGTATGGGAAGTAGCGCCGAAATCAAGAGCTTCAACATCAGGCATCAATAAGTCAGTTATCATAACGTAATAACGCTCGCCATTGACGGTTACGTTCTCACCTGTGTCATTTTTGAAGAGATATGAACCGATGAATCCTCTAGCCCACAAGCCGCCGTTAATCAAGTGTAAACTTAATTTATCTAATATTGTCACATTAACAATAATATCACTCATTCCGAAACTGTATTATCCAAACCACATTAATCATTTGCCAAATAACAATGCAATTACTGCCACATATTAAGTATTAACCCTAATATGTATACATTATCACGCCCAATAATTTATAAAGATTACGATTAAATGAAAATTTCAGCTTCCACAAAACGGTATGTGCAGCTTTAAGCATAAACCTTAGGAAACCACAAAACAGCCGCACAATGACCAAATTCTTAGGCTTTTAGGTTGGATATTATAGCAATCCAAAGTACACGTAGACACACTAATGACCCATGGCACATATATGTATTTATAAATATGTAATTGTGTACATAAATACATGTATAAAGTCATGTGTGTAACGCAAAGACATTGCTGCAGTGAAAGCAAGATTTTCCTACCCCATTAAATAAACATTTGCCATGAAGACAAAATGTCAAAGGCATACACTCAGGCGCACAGGCCGTAAGGCTAGATTATGCATACACATAAAACTAACAATGTATGCAGAGGCGTAAGAAACTAACAAGCTGTGTCCCGCTTGTCTGTTTAGTTACTCAAACAAGACGGTCGCTCACTTATACGCCACTCACTCACTTTCTTGCTAAGCACTTCAGTCACTTTTACGAGCCTCAGCATTTCCTTTGTGTGAACATATGGTTGTATGTTTGTAGAAACACTTCTAAAGGAACAAAAATACTTAAATTATATTTATTTGACTTGTGGTCCAGTTTACTCTGTTTTCATTTTCATTGTTAACTTGAGATTCTAACACTGAGGTTTATGTCCATTTTATTATTTATAACTAAGAGTCAACTTCTATGATATTTTTGTATAATATTTGCTGAGTTGTTGCTGTTGCTTTAAACTTTTTTGTTGTCTCTCTTTCTTCTAATCCTAATGAATTGCCAAGAGGTTGAGAGACTGAGCTCACACCTTTTTGAACACAGGAAGTACATATCATTCATATGTATATATGATATTGTCTCATATATTTGTATATTTCCTTTTACGTTTGTTTATATTTTGTTGTTGAACCACTTTTAGTGTGCCACAAGCCACTTGTCACTTGCCTCTCATACTTCTAAGTACTTGATAGTTAACGTTGTCAACTCATCACCACCCAACTTTTCTGGAATACGTAAGGGAAGTTTGCCCTTTAGAATTTCTCCTTTATGTGCCGTGTATGTGGTTTAATTTGCCTTTAAAACTACGACTCCTGAAACCACCGAATTAAAAAATATTATTTGAGTAAATGTTTGTTAAAATATCTGCTTTTTTTCTTTATCAACGAAAAACTCTTCGTTTTTTCTTATTGTCAACTTATGTTCAAACGAAGTATCAGTTAATTTTGAGATTTTGAAATAAAGAAACACTGTATGAGGGATTTCACTCACTTTTTACACCAAGACTCACTAGGAAAGGCGTTTATAAATTTCAGTGTTTATCTTAGAGTTTAAACGTTATTATCGACAAATAGTCGGCAACTTTATGGACCGATTTTTGTTGAAATTGGTGGAATACTTCCTGAGCTATAGTGTTTTATCCAAAGGTGGGTTGTGTCAAGATTTATACCCGCTATAATGAAATCCTTCCCTATCATCTTTTTTGAGAAATTTAATGCTTCTGACCAACAAGTGCGTTATCTCGCTTTTAGTAGTTTTCAATACAGCCGTTATATGGAAAGTGGGCGATCCGATTTCACCCACTTTTTAAAAAATTTCAGACCAAAGGTTCTGGTGTATCAAATTACAGCTTTATAACTTATTACGCTCAACTGCAATACCAACCCATCGGAAGTTTATTATGCAGATATTTCTCAAGTGCATAACAAAAATGTTTTCATATTCTGATTTTTAAAATCTAAAGATAAATATTTTAACAGCAGGATGTCACTTCGTAGGCTCGCATATGAGGGAAATATTTTAGGTTTCATGCTGAATGCGATTTATCGTAATCGATTTTAGACCCATAATTTCTTAGACAAAGTTATTCAGAATGATCCATATAACTTTTTCCGTATTAGTAATTTTTTCGTTTTTGGGTTGTTTGTAAGCCCACCAATTCTAATATACATATATTGGTTAATCAAATAACTATCCACAAATTTATAGAAAACGGGCACTTCAAAAGTATTTACTCACCAAAACTATTCTCATAAGTAAAAACCTCTTCCTAAACTTCTGAGTGGCTATGATAGTCCACAAAAGGCGCTATCAACCGATGAAATGGAAGGAGTTTTTATGACAAAGACAAAGAAGAACAGAAACATATCACTTACTTGAGTAGCGTTTTTTTCTTGATGAAATAGGGCTGTGTAAAATTTCGTGAAGATCGATTGAGTGTTCTTGAGGAATCTTGCCAACCGACTTCAAAAACACGGTTTAGAGAAAAACTATTTAAAAGACGACGAACTTAATCAAGCTAGCCTCGAGCGCACAAGTTTTCAAAGCTGTATCTCCGAAACTATTACCCGGATCAACTTGAAAATTTAGGAAAGTATTTTAGAGGTGTTGTAGAATTAAAAAGTGAATGAAAAAAAATCGGTTTTTTGAAACTTGTAAACAGATGTAACCCCTTTAGTAAGCCTTAGAGAGTAGCGAATCAAGTAAACAAGTGGTATAAGTCAGATAAACGGGCATAATTAAGAAAATGTGGAATAACAAGCGACATATTAATGAAAGAAAAGTTCAAACTTAGCGAGCAGAAAGAGCGACCAATGAAAGTCGGCTATAATTGTTCTCAGTAAAGTGAAAATCAGGAAGGGTTTTTTGCATGCTTTATGGATATACATATATATTCATAAATATACGGAAACACCTTATTATTTTAGGATTCTTCTCATAGGGATTCAGCATTATAATTCACTAAACAGCTGTTGAATTTCATAATAAGCTTGGCTTTTCTTTTGAAATAGAAAATGCCGTAAATTCTGTTTAGAGTTAGATTTTTTCCGAAAGCTCCTTAATTGTTATACTTGTTAGGTATCGAATCGTTAGCCAAAAACATACATGCTTTTTGAACTACTTGTATGTATTTCACGTTCTCACTTGGTACATCTTATAACTCAGCCACATCAATTACTTGCAAACTAATAAATTCGCTTCCATTTAAAACGTCAAAAAGCTGTCTGACCAACGATTTAATAAAACTTCACAAACGCCATTGTGTTAAACGTTTGCAATGCCGGCAAAGTTCAATAAAGTCATAGTAAACGCGTGCATTTCCACAAAGCAATACCGATTCGCAGCAAATATTGCCATATGAGGCGATAATTTATTTAAGGATAACGAATTGCAAGCTGCACATGCGACCGACACGAAACCAACTGTTAAGGGTAGTTGTTGTTACTACTGTTGTTGTTGTTGAAATAAAAGGGGATAGCACAAATTGCTGCGAACGCCTCGCAATTCTCGCCGCACACCAACTCGAGATAGTCTAACAATCATTATTTGTAGAGTGCAAATTACAGAATGATATGTGGGTGTACCTAAGCAAATACTAGCACTAGTGCGTGGCATCAGCTCTGGATAACGGCAATAGTCCACCGAAAGTCAAATAGAATTCGGGGTGCTTTTGTTTTATACCTTTCGCATCGCTGTTGCATGCGGCAGACGCAGCAGCAAGTGATTTGTGGATAAAGCGATAGAACACACCAAATTGTTTTGTGGCAACCATGAGAGACTGCATAACGGTAGGTGAAAGCAAACATGTTGAATGAGTTAATTCAATGAAGCGTACGGGTTGCAGCGCTAGAAGACGCTGACCATGCGACGTGGCAATTTATGAGCGCGCTAAAGACAAAGTATGTTGCTATTATTATGCCCGTGAGTGTACATGACATGCTTAATTAAATAAATAAAAATGATTTACAAACCGTGTTATTAATATATATGCACGGTGGAGTCTTGCAAAGCTAACTGAACAAGTGGAACACCACACGCATAAGAATATGAGCGTAATTAGGTTTGTGCGCCCGGAAGTATGCTACTGTGTACATTAATAGTGTAGCATTAATTAATCGTACACTCTGCTGTGATTACTCAAGCAAACATACACAAGTGTAGAACAACAACAAAATGCTACTGTGCTCGCCACGCAGCAAGAAATTAACCACAAAATGTTTATGGTCCTACTAAAGCATACTCATATATGTATGAGTGTATCTATGTACGTATAAGTGCAAGAGCATAAACCATCCGGCGTTGCTTCTTCATTGTTTCAAACCTGTTTGTTGTTGCTGCGCACAAAGGAAAGCGGAATTTATTAGCTGCTTTCGCTGTGACCACACATTTCACCTTTTAGTGTTGGCAAGTTTATGAGCCAAAAAGGACATGTTAATCTGCCAACGCCAGCTGCTTGCTCCAAGATGTGTCTCTATGTGTATGTATGTGGTAGCAGTAGTGTGTTAAATTCCACTTGCACTCGTGTATTGCTCGCTCTTAATCCCGTTTGGTCACCTTCGGTCAGCTGGCAATGAATTTTATTGGCTGTGTTTACGAGCATTGCTCAGACCCTAGAAATATTTTCAGTTTAATTCTGTTTGTGCACTTTGAAAGCTTTGCATTGGCATCACAAATGTTAACTGTGAAAATAAATTAAATTGTCCTTTAATGAAGTTATGTACCATAAAGTAATGGTTAAGCACATGCTTAATGGCTAGCAGTGGCGTAGAGAGACAAAACAATGCCAGAGCAGAAAAAAGGGTAGAAGCTCTATTTCAACTGTGTATGATATTAAGTTCTTAATTTTTTTAAAAGCAATTATGAACATATTTTATTCAGTTATCGATGTTTGATTCAAATAAATTTATAATTATATCTCCTATCTACAAAACCCTTTATTTCAGACTTTCTGACAAGTCTATCTTCCTCGGATTTATTTAAGTATTCTGATTTTTCTTTCTTATCTTCTTCATCTGGCATTACTTGTAACATTTTGATTAATTAAAAGTTCAAAAGTGTATATGAAATTTAAGCACCTCTTACAGTAAATCAAACTACGCCTTTGACTTCATTTATGTATATGTTTATTCCATACCACATGCTTAATTCGTTTGTGCTTTTCCTTTTGAAAGCTCTGCCCTGCGGGTGCTAATTATTACTACTTTAATCGTACCCCAATTTAGCTTAATCTAAATGCTTTTTGAAAGTGAATTAACTTACAATTGTGTACGGGTAGGTGCTCTATTCCCCTCTTGTAGGCTACTATTGGATAGCTGAGCTTGGGAAGCTTGAACAGCACGGGGCTACCATAGGTTCATATACAGTCACAAGGTTCTTTAGATCTGAAATCGATTGAGATCTAGTACTCCACTAGGTACTAGCATTGTGGGAGTTCTAACAGGCCATTGCCCTATCGGCGTTCATATCGTAAGGTTTAAAACTTGAAAGTTCACACTTTCGGATATCCCACCGAACCGGTGTGCATTCACTCCGATAGCAGAGCGGCTACACCGGCCTTGACTATGCGCTCAAAATTAGTCTAAGAGTACAGGATTTCATTAACAATGCTTTTAAACTTTTTCCGTATTAGGCTTCTAAATGGTCGATGAACTAAATTTTTCCAATTTCATCTGATTGGAAACGAGTGGGTTTTTCTCTTGCGTACTTAGCTCCACTGAGCTCAGAAAACGCTGGTTAACTACCAGAATTTCTGCAACTGCGAGATACTTTTGGTCCCAAAAGAACCGTACGAAGTCCTCCGAGTTCACACTTTGCCAAAGCTTTGGGGGGGGGGGGAAACAAGATGCTTAGATACATTCTCCTCTACTGCCAAGCTATTGCCTGCTCAAAATACTTCGTTGATCCATGAGGATCAAAGGATCCCTTTTTAGGAGTTTATGGGTAACAGAAAGAACACATATCTCTCCGAGTGAGGTCCATCGACTTTCGATCAACTTTACGACCTAACCTAATCAAGGGAATTATTTATTTAGACTGTTTATTGAATCAGTTTGTGAACGCAGTTTAAATGGGGTAGTCCGGGTCATATTTGATCAGATTGTACTAAGAGATACTATTTATTTCTGAGTTTCTGAGTTCATAGAAGATTTACTAAAATAATGTGTATTGAAATCTATATCCTTCAAATGCTGATTATAAGAGAAGAATACCTTCGATCTCGAGATAGTTTTCCCATTATTGTGCATTTTATACATAACTGAAGTTATCGGAAAAATTTCGAATGATTCACTTAAAACTCAATTTATCTCTTTGAGAACTGTGGGTACTAAAATATCCAAAGTGGGTTTGTGATTCAGTGGTTTTGTTCTGAGTTCTGAAATCGAAAGTCAATTGGATTGACTTAAGAAATCATTTTCATTACCTTGAGAACAGAGGAGCACACTTATTATTTATAACATCATGATGACGGTGCCTTTAGATACATTCGTGAGTGGAGCCGTCTTTAATTTGTCACAACCCCGGTAGCTAAGTTTCCCTGCATGATGCACATGTCAAAGTAGACAATCAATACTCCAGGGATGACTGGCAGACTGACATGCAGTTTTTCCACCCAAGACAAACAATAGCTTAACGCTTTTAAAGAGCTCCACCGCAGGGAGATGTGGTCGTGGAGGTTTTCAAGTGGAGTCCTTGCTTGGCACCCTTCTTTTCTGAATAAAGAGGAGAAAATATTCCAACTATAGGAAAAACAGCTGGTTATTCATTTAACGCTTATTGGCGGCGGGGAGCGATGGATTCACATAGGTATTGCTGATATGTAAACACATAAAATATATGTATGTATACGAGTATATATATATGTATATGCCTGAGTAAACTGCTGTCCAGGCTATTGGTGTGCGCTCGTTGGTTATTCATCAATGATGATCAGGTCGTAAATTTTTTATTTGCCATGACCCACCGTTCGCAGGCACACGCCTCAACTGTCAAACAATAACGGTATACAGCACGTGACCGTTACAATTACAAATTGCAGTTTGCTTGCATGGGTGCGATTCAAAAGGCGTGTGCGTGTGGGAGGGCATGTCAGTTTGCTAAGATTGAACCGTACATACACATAAAAACTCACGACTACACGGACATATAGCCATACATAAAAAAATATTTATTCGTGAAAACACAAAAATGATGCGGCAGTTATCTGCAGCGTGAAATACAAGCAGTCTAAACACTTGTTGTAAGCACAGAGCTCAAAAAGTCAAAAATCCGCCGTTTTTTCTCTACTCACGAGTTCTCGGGGTGAAGCCATTGCGGTTGTCTTACCGTCTGTTCGCTGTCGTTTAGTTGATTTTCGATTATAAATCACATGTTAGAAGCACCGCAACGTAGCTTGATTTATTGTTTCATTCGGATCAATCTTTAAGGACTCAAGCACTTCTAAGCTGCCTCTGCAACGCTCCCATTTCTCTAACCACATCCACCAGCAGCCCATTGCTGGTGTCTGCTTCCTATGCCGTCAGCGCCAGTTGTTTGCTAATTGACTTAAAATTCAATTTGACAGCGCAGACGGCTTTTACGCCGGCGGCAGCATCAGCTTGGTCACGTGTCACAACAATACTAACGGTCCGGTCATTGCCCGTTACACAGCGCAGCTGTTTTTGTTGATTTGCCACCAAACTTTGATGCGTTAAATTTTACTTAACCTCAAAACACTGACCTTAAATTGTCGCAATTAATTGCTTTGTGGCGCTAATTTCAGCCGCTTTATGATAAAATAGTAATTTTCACGCTGCTTTTATTGACCATTCCGGTTCTTAAGTTTTACAACTTAATTTACACTCACACCACTCTACTGCCGTAATGTTTATGCTTTTCCGAGTAAGTGCGTACTCTTTGTTATATTTTTCTCGCAGAGTGCCAGCTGCGCGTTTTGTTGAGAAGCTTATTTGTGTCACTGACGAGGGTATACTGTGGCCATATGCCTTTTGAAGTTTATTTTCTTTGATACTTATGTTCCTAAGCTGACTAAAAAGATTTTGTGTTGGTCCTACAGAAAACATTGTCTTGAAATGAACTCCTACCCCTAAGAAGGAATATGTGAGCGAAGAAAGCAACACAAAATACTATTGGAGACCTTAATACTCTAAGTGACTCAAGAAAATGAACCTTAAAGTCCATTGCGTTTCTTTAAGGAGGACGGTTTCTACAAAAAAAAAAAAAATTTTATAAACTGAGAGCTTCAAATAATTTCAGTTTTCCACAGCTGTATTAAGCTGAATTCAGATTCGGTCTATATCCATAAAGATTCAGTCCACAAATTCCTATGAGCCTCATTACTATTAGAGAATTATTTAGTCAGAAATATTTCATACGAAGCTCTCGCTTTGCGCTTATAACTATCACGGGAAATCTACTAATTCGAAAACTGGAACATAGATGAACATGAAAATATTGGGAAGTCTCTAAGGGATAATTAAATTATTTTAATATGAACGAACCCTAGTTTACTTTAATATGAACGAACCCTAGTTAACATAAAACAAAAACAAAATTTAACTACGATGATATCGAAGCTATAATCTTCATCTTCTTTACTGGCGTAGACTACCGCTTACGCGATTATAGCCGAGTTAACAACAGCACGAAGCTATAATACCCTTCACAAATGTGAAAGCAAGAACTTAATTTTAATGGATCAGCTTGCAACGTTTTCAGGGCGTTACAAAATTCTTAATATGCCCTGTTCTGAGTTCAAAAACGGGCATTAGAAACAGTCAAACGAAAATTAAAAAGACTAACCGAAAAATTAAACTTCTAGTAAAACAATGCGCAGAAGTTCAGGGGAAGACAAAAACCGCCAGATTTATAATTCCACGATTCCAACAATAGAAATAGAAAAAAAAACTAAAATCATTACAAAGAGCATCAGGAAAAATAACATAAATATTAGGAAGCTTTATGGTATTAATCGAGATTTTTCGAAGTTTAACAAAGTCTACGGAACTACACCAGCCATTTGAAAAAAAAAAAATTACGTAGATGTCTTAAAACTTCATGAGCATTTTTATAGAAGAGCTAAGCTATATTGCGATGACCGAAAATAAATACAAGTCTGATATCTAACGCTACTAAAGACTGACATCGTTCTATACTTCGAAGAACTTGTAGATATATCAAATCCAAGAATGATCATTGGAATATATTATATTACGGCGGTATATTAGATTATTAGCACTTTTTTTTGAAAGTAATAGATAAATGTCTCATATCTAAGGCCACTGTCTTAAATTAATATATATCTATATTTTGACGAACCTGTATATCTATCACCAGGGCGATCATATTTCTAAGAGATATCAATATAATATAATATATTAGGAAGGTTTGTGAAACTATTCCAGCTGTTTGAAAAAAATATTTAGACACTTCTCTCAAAACGTACTGAGGGATTTTGTGTAGTGGGTAGTGGAGTTAACCGCTACGAGAAGTGTAGAATCAGTAGACCCATCAACACGTCGATCCTATTTGATCTAACACAAGATAAGTTTCAAACAAGATCTTAGTATATACCATTTGCTAATTTTATGCTGAGAGTTTTAATTTTATCGGTCAAAATAGGGTTCCCTAAACCTTGAGAACTAGGCGTACGACTTATACTAACGGATTTCGCGATTCGGAAATGCATTTGAAGGTTCAACATCATAAACATATTATATCTCTTTGGTTGGCTTCTTTCGACTCTAATAAGCATCAACATAACATCACCATAATATCAGAGCTATGGCAACACTGTCATACATGTGGATATTAACTTTTCTTTGAGCGTCTACTTTTAATAAGTTCCTAATGGCGTTGACATAATTTTTCCGCGGCATGAATTTCAGCGCGCGTTATTATCATAAAAGTGCTAATATCGCCAACTAACGACAATTGAAGTACCACTTAGACGGCGCAGAATAAGTAAAGTGGCGCACCAATGTAGCACAGTCAATGTGGCAAGAGGAGTCAGCAGCTGTTGCGCCACATTACCGCCGCAATTCGTATTGATTTTTCATTTGAGACATGTGGAGTGATATTATGGTATATGAATATTTTCGCGTTTACTGATATTTCCTCATACATATAGTACAATTACAGAAAAAATGAAAAAAGAGAAAAATAATCAAGCTTCCATATTCACTAAAGCATAACAGTTTAAATACACACATGACTACCACGCCTTCCTCAAATTCAACACAAATTAGCAGAAACATCAATCACCACAAAACGACAAGAAAGAAAAACCAGCGCTCAAGCAAACAACCCGAAATTAAGGTCAAAACTCAGAAGGCCACCGAAACCAAACTGGGGAAAAACTCGAAAAATGCGTGAAAAACTGATTGCAACACCATCTTGCTTACCGCACACTTTTTTCTTCGCAGTCAACGGCAAAGCACGTGCCATTCGCTATTTGCCATTTCTTTATTCTTCCTTTCTTGTACTGAAGGAAGTGAGTAGGGAAAAGATATTTTGTTTTGTTTGTGTGCGTATCTGAAGCGTAAATTAGCTCATTTTCCGGTTCAACAAACTCACATGTTCAACTCACCGTCGCTGTCGTCATGACAGGCTGCCGACTGCCGGCTGCCGACGTGCCAGTCAATGCTTGCCTCGGAAATGCCAGATAAAAGTTGTGGCAGCAAAGAAAGTTGGCAAACAGTAAGATGAGCCTGACTTGCCTGAGCGATGTGCTGTTATTAACTACATTCAAAAGTAGCAGCTGTTTGCCAAAAAGCTTACCATTTCGGTGTTTTTTTCTAAGAGGTTGGATGATACTAAAACTGTCTGACATTAAGGTGAAGGTTGGCAGTATCGGTTTAGTATTTTGAATGAGCTTATTCGAAGATTTCTATTTTTGATATATAATATACAAAATATTCCAGTTTTATAGATAGAAATATCTAATTCTGAGAAGTGAGTATAATAATTCTCACTCTTCCTTGAGGTCTCTTTGTGTAAGTTAACTCGAAATGTAGCAAATGAACATATACCCGGAATTATATTTGGTCAGTTACACTTAAGCCTGTCAGCGTTCCTCAAACTAATTTGGGGAATATTTTCTAATTGAGTGTAATGTCGTGTTTCTTATTCGAAAAATGTAGCAATGCTTTTTTTGGGAATAAACGTCGAGCATTCATCAGATGGAACCATATATCTACACACTTAAAGGCTTCATTGTAATGTATTTTTTTTTTTTAATCAAAAACATCTTTTCACTGAACCCCTTTTTTATGTAAGAGCTGGCCAGTAAATGTCTATCTATCTATCAATACAATATTGACTAATAACGAGCTTTCTTGAGATCCAGAATGTCTGTGAATTGTTGACCGTAAGAGAGTAATCTTAGACTTAGGATGGTTTAGGTTAAAAGGTCGATTTTAACAGGGATCTCACTTGAACAATTTATGGCCGGTATGCTGTGATATCTTAAAGTCCTATAAAATTGATAATAAAGTTCCTCATAACTCGACAAAGCGCTTTGAGACGATCACAAATTTGTTGATGTGACTAATGCCAGGTTCGGGTACGTCTCCTGATTCGCTGGAGGTAAACTTGCCGAATTTTTTCAACATCGGTCTTACAAAAGCTAGACAATGGAGGAACGGGCGTGTATGTCTCCACCTCACATTCTTCCATGTAACTTTGGCAGTTTGAGTCGGCCTAGATTTTTATTCGTACAGCAGGAATGGCTATTGGACAATGTCCAGTAAGAACTACTATGACTGTGACAAGATAAACTTTGCTAAGGACAAGTAGCTTAGTAGATCTCCTACGTTTTAATCTATCCCAAAGGCAGTCGCATGGAGCCGGGTTATCAATCAAAGCCTGCTGAGCGTACACGAGGTAACCGTTGACTTTGTTGGCAATATACTATATTATATTACGTTTCTTTGACTTTATACGTATTATATTCAACTAATAGAGGATATTTAATATATAATAATAGATTAGCAAAAAGTGGATAGCGAGACTTGCAAAGCTGAAGTCACTTTTAAAATACTCACAACTAGACTTCTCTTTTTATCGTTTTATGACTTTATATTAGTTATTCATCATACCACAATTTTAGGAAACAAAATGTATTTACCTGATTTTCTCGTCCACAAATCTTCTTAACTTTCGTTCTTTCGTGATTTGTCCAAAGCTTTAATTTCCTTCAAATTCCTTCTTAACACAAATAGAAACGTTTTATGAAAACTAATCGCAGCAGAAATTTAAGAAATATATAAAAACAGAAACTTTGTAGCTCATGACAATGAACCTTTGGGGATCGCAAAAAGTAATACATTTAGTCCAAGCACGTATTTTCACAACAAAATAGCAAAATTCCGTTGCCATTTCATCTTGGCAATCACATGTCTGGGGAGATGGAGAGGTGAGTGAAATGAGACGCACAGCCTGTCGTAACAAAAATTTGCCAAATGAAGATAAAAGCAATGAAAAGACACAATAATGCATATTGAGATATATATTTAAGAAGATATATGTATATAGAGATAAAAATTTAAGCTAGAGATTTGGTTAGGCTGCACATAACCTGAACGACCTTAATTTTTAGTAAATAAAAAATGGCAAATTTTATATAAATTTTTTTATTACTTTAATTAGTCTCATGTAGACCTAAATTTGTTTCTAAAGATGTATGGTGTAGAAAGGTAACCAGACCAATTAGGAATCTTAAAAAAATTAAACTCTATTTCAATATAACAAATCAATTTTAATTGAAGTAAAAAATTAAAAAAATTAATGCTTTCCGTTCAGTTTTCAACCGAAGAATCTGCGAAACACTACTAAAAATACGGGTATCATATCAACCTCTTCAAAATGACATTCAAATCCATTGGCTCGAGGTAATCCAAGACTGGTAACCCCATGTTGACAGCTTGCTTTGGGGAATTATCAACGCGAATTGCCAGCAAGTGCAAAGTAAGCAAACGCTGGATGTTCGCTACTCGCAAAGGACAATACAGGACGTCGGTAATAATTCAAGCGGGTCGCCTTACACACGCACATACACCAACAGACTTGCACGGATACTTACAAATTCCGCTTTGTGCGCGCAAAGTGTCAGCGTTGCGCTTTTTAGTATTGTAATACAGAAGATATACAAGCCAACATACTTTTGTGACTGTGTGTATACGAGGGGCTTTAGGTTGAATGAGGCGAAGAAAGACGAATGCAACCCGTATCGTATGCCGATTTGTTTTCAAATTGCTTGTCGCGCATCAAATGATATGAGATGATAAGCTGGCGGATTGTAGTACGGATTTAGGTTAAGAGAAGGTTCGAGGTTGGCATATAATTTAATATTCTCTATAAATGAATTAAATTTCTGATTTAGTTTTTGTAATATTTTTTCTTGCATTTCTGAGAATTAACCGTTAAAAATAATGAAATGTTTCAAGATTAGTTTCTTTTTCATCAACTTGGATATGAATAACCGATCTGTGGTCCTCAACGATACCTTGATACCTCAATCTAAAATCAGCCTTGAGATTACGAAACACAGCAATCTGATTAAATCCGTTTCACCACTGACAAAAAAGACGACTAAAACTCTCTTTTATCAATATTATCTTCAAAAGCTGTGTATAATTTATGACGCGGTTTATTTCTATTTGAGCCGTGATTTGAAAAGCTTTGTCTTTGAAGCCCATTGAAAAATGAGAACCATAATCGTTACAGTTTTGCAGCCACTTCAAAGGTATATTCTACAGTCTCTGCTATGGGATGGACCAGATTTTGGTTTCAACATATATTCTCAGTATTTAAGCAAAATATATTTTAGGGTAAGGAAGAGGCTGCTAAAGGATATTTTTATATTTCTACTAGTTCTCTCGTTAACCGTCCAAGATTATCCATAGCCAAAGACTGATTACTACCACTACTTCATCGAGCTACTTCATAATAAAACTTATACGCATATAAAATTTTAAAGGATCTTACAAGAAAACGTTTTCTCAGAGCAATACCGTCAGGCTAGTAATAGATAGAAGCTCCGCTGTTTTCACGCTAATATCGTCAGACTGGGGTCAGAGCTTCATGTGCCCTATCGAGCTGAACAAATACTAGAAATTGCACGTCTGTCAGGTGCTTACAGTCCAAAATATATCTCCTTACTCTTAACAGAATTCATCTAGCTTTGGTTGTGGAGTTATAGACCAGTAAGAGCCATATAATAAGCATCAAAGTAGTGAGCTAAAAATGAGAAGCCAATTGTCGAAGTTATTTGGAAGATGGCGAAATAGAATCACCATCGATGTCCAGACTTTCAGACTATCCACCTTTTACAAGTCTAAAATCGAAGTCATTTTAGCGAGTCAGACAACTATTTGCTACTTGGTGACAAATTTAGACTCTTAAATAGCTGCTATATTCATGCTTAGGAGCTGTTTGTTTTACACAGGACCGGTATATCAGTTGAAGTTTTTGCCGAAAAGATAAGCCTTCATCCATGACCGATAAAAAAGTCTTTGTTCATGAAAGGAGAGAATTGTTGTAAAACATATTGAACAAAAAGTTCCAACGTGTATACGAGACTATAAATTGTATGTATAAGGTTAGGTTAGGAAAGATGGTTTTCTTTCAGCATGGCATGGTTTTTCAATCCTACCGCATGAATCCCGATCGCATAATATCCTGTTAGAACTCCTGCAAGCATTGAAAGGTTGGCTTTGCCGAGAGTGAAGAGTTAGAAATGAGCTAGAAATACTTTGTGACTGCACAGCTTTCTGCAGTTTACCAACGCTTGCTGAGCTGGTCAGTCGAGTAGTGAATCACAAGAAACTAACGGAGCTTCCTCCCGTTTCCAATCCGCAATGATTGAAACTGGTTTATACCTACATATATCCTAGCGATCCTTACAGTTTCCTTTGATACCACTTTGGGCAGGCACCCTAAACATTTTACTTGTACTTAAAATAATTCAATACTAGGAAAAAAGAACAAAACAAAAAAAAGTCTGAACATACCGTCAGTGAACTGAAGGTGAATATCATTGCCCTCCCATCGGATTTGATAGTCACCATTTTAAAGGACGCTGCGCTCCGGATAAGTAGATTTACTGCTAAATTTATAGAAATCACCCTCGCCTAAACCATTCTACTGTGGTCAGGGAGTGTAAATTTAAGTGATTGAAAGTTTCCGACAATTTCCCTTCAAACTTTTCTGCATATAATGGCCGGGGAGTCATCTCTCCCAGTAAGTCTTTCTCTCCCATGCCTCCCTCGATAGTATGTGAGCAGAGAAGTGACAGCCAGGCTACCCACCGGTGCTATATGCAGCAAGACATCCAGCAGCATGGTTAGTGTGGATCGTATAGATATCATACTAGATATACTTGTATGTATATAAGAAGTAAAAGGCAATATTTGCTTAGTTTTAGCTCTGCTTAAGGAAATTTGATTTTTCTGTATTAATAGCAATATAAGTCTAAATTTTTCTTATAAACAAACCAGATTTTTACAACTTACTTTTCTTCTCTACTTTCAGAGCTCTCCAGCCCATAGAGCATACTTTGCATACACCTCTCATGTGATAAATTAACCCGTCAATTACCGCTTAAGTGAAACTGGCAACAATATAAAATTGCAATCAACGCAAAGCTCTTTATTAGCTGAGCGTAAAGTTAACGGTATATATTTGTCAGCAAAATGCACGAGCCAACAACAGCAAGAGCATTAGCCAGCAATCAATCAGGCTAAGCGACAGCAAAGTGAAGGAGTAAACACATATACATTTACACCTGTACATATGTATATGTGTACGCTATGCATGTAGCGAAGAAGTTGCCGTGAAGCAGCAAGCAATTTTCCCACCGTCATCTAGCGGCACGTTAAAAAGCGCAAAGTGTTCGAGCGAAAATGCCGCACCATCATCATGTCGACTACAACCGGAAGTACTCCGCCCAGGAAACGATACAGGTAAGTGTTTGTTTTCATATAAAAACCGACTCGTTTCATATTAAGCCATTTGTTTAGATATAAACGGTTGTTGTGTGTGTGTGTGTGATTTAATGCATGAGCTCATACGTATATATATGTGACTGTGCGTGTGTGCAACCACTTGTCCTTGCAAGTTGAAGTGTAAACGCGCTCTTGGCGTGATTGTGTATAATATTTTATTTCCTACTTCCGCGTAGAGGCAAACTAAAACAACAATTTCAAGTGGAAATGGTAATGAAAATGTGAAGCGACTTTAGTTAAGCAGCAGGAATAGTTGCAGCTATTATACTTAAGTCTTTTAAAATTATTGTACGCAACGCGCTACAGGAAAAACAGAAACAAACAAGAAGAAAAGCAACATAACAGCAAAAACTACACAATGTTTTTAAGTCTCAGCGGGCCTCTCGTAATTAACACAAATTGACAACTCTTATTCTAATTTGTTTTTTGTTGATTTTTTTTTTATTTTGCGTTAAATAAATTGCTCTTCTTAATGCCAATGACAAGTGCCTTTCTTCGTTAGCTCGTGGCACGCGACCAAATGCCATTTCATTAAAGTAGTGGAAGGAAGAAAGCAATTTGCCAAGGCGGGGTTTCAAATTCATAAGGATATAGACGGTTAGATTTTCTTTGCCTAAAAATATGAGTGAGTTTTTCAAAATGAGCAACTTAGAGTGTAAAAGTAAAGAAATTTTATAAATAAGAGAAAGCAAAATGGAGTAAAAAGATTTTTATATTTTATTTGACAAATAGCTTTTCATTTTCAAACACACAGCGGAGACATGAAATATTTTTAATCAAATTACAATTTATTTTTGTTTTATCTGCATTAAAACTTCCACGCCAAGCTCTTCCAGTTTTTGCCGAATCATCGAAGATGTATATGGTCTAGCGTTGTCCTGGCAGAAGACGAAGCCCTTTCTCTTGATCAGTTCTGGCCGTTTTTTTCGATTCTTGCTTTACTATCATCAGTTGTTGGCAGTAAAATGAAGAATAAATCATTCGACCACGCTGGAGCTGCTCATAGTGGATGATTCCTTTCCAATCCCACCAATCTCTCAGCATAACCTTTCGAGCCGTCATGGCTTTGCGAACATTTGTTTAGCTTCACCACGCTTGGACCATGATTTTTCCGCACATTTTTATCGTATTTGATCCCCTTTTCGTATCCTGTTACCATTCGCTTCAGAAATGGTTCGATTTCATTTCGTTTCAGCAAAGAATCACAGATGTTAATTCGATTCATTAAATTTTTCACAGACAATTCATGTGCACCCCTTTTTAAATGGTTCAAAACTGTTTGATGATGAATATTAAGTTCCTTAGCAATGCCATGACTGCTTATGTGTCGGTCTTGGTCAATCTTTTCCATAATTTCATCGACTTTTTCAACGATAGGTCGACCAGAGCGAGGTGCATCTTTCACATCAAAATTTCCAGAACGGATCCATTTTTGTGCTACACGAACTGATTCAGCACGTCTGAGAGTACTTCTAAGTAAAGTAGTGTATATAATATAAATGAATTTATGTTTAAATAGGACAGTATTATCTTCCTACGTCCTCCTCGGGCTCCAATTTAAGAATATGATTTTCGTCATATTCGCTGTCAAATACAATTCCGCCGCGATTAGTTACTTGTAAAAAAATAGTTTTTGGCAAGGGATTGTTCAATAAGACTATATGCGTACCATATCCAGATAATTTAGGAATTTACTCGATATTTCTTCATATTTCGAAATTAACTACAGTTTGATGGAAACATATATTTTTCTTTCTTTTTCAACTATAAGTAGAATACTATAGTTCATATAATATATGTTATTGCACCAGCTGTTTCATTAAATGAATAAGAGAAACATAACTAACGGTATAACAAAAATACGATTATTCTTGCTACCATTAGCAATATGCTCCAACGATTATTTTTTCTACCCACAACCTCTAAACTTCTATGAATAAATTTCGCACTTCCGTGTCGTCATGCTGCAACTTGAAATAAATAAGCGGAAAGCATGCAAAACACAAACACATTTCTCTCCATAATGCGCGAACGGAAAACAGTTCGCGCTTATATGCCACTCTTTCGCGCCAAACGCTCGTTTTGAACTCCCCATTGGCGTAATTTGACAGGCTAATGAAACGTTGTTGAGGAATTTTAAATGCTTGTTTGTCGCGCTTGTCATTTGCCTTCCACCCAGCACCCAAACTCTGCGCTATTATCTAGTAATCTCAACCGCCTCCCCCCGTTTTCGCCTTTATAATACGCCCCAGCACCTACGCAGTGTGATCCTGCTTGACATTTATTGTGCGGAATATGAAATTTTTATTGCCTTTGATACTGCGAAACTTTCATGCTTAAATTAGATTAGATGAAACTTTGCTGTTTACGAAAGAGTCGAGGAAGAGTCGAGGAAGCGTTGTGGAAGATTTGTTATTTCTTAATATTCGGTAAAGTTTTAATGTCTTTAATTTGTGCGCAATAAGCAAAAATTTATGTTTACAAGTGCTTTAATTAGTTCGCTTGCGTAATTAACTCATCATTTATGGAATGACAATGAAGATTTTAGAATGGAATTAAATAATTCAAGAGTGTGGCAATGTTGGTGAGTGTATTACTCGAAGTGTGTGAGAAATAAACTTTTGTTATTTATGGGTTCGAATTGCATATAATTAAAAGTTTGAGGTTGGTCTTAATTGAGTACATTAGTATTATGGTTGATAGTCTGATAAGTGACTACATCAACTAGGATTATCTTCAGCAATAAGTCAATTCAATTTTCGTAAAAATAAATCTTTTCATGTATAAAATTTCTTCCAAAAGTACTTAATTTGAAAACTTGGTTTGTATGGAAATAGTGCCTTTGTGTAAAACAGTAATCCACACTAAATTTCGTTACGTTTTGAAATATAAAAGTTTTCCTATAAGCATTTAAGTTTGTATAGCAGCTATACGCTATAGTGGCACGATATAGGGAAAACAGGACGTGTGCAAAATTTCTGTTCTATGTCTCAAAAACTAAGGGCCTAGTTCGTGAATATATAAACGGTCAGATGGAGGAGCATGGCTTAGTCGGCTCAGCTCTTCATGCAGATGATTTATTTATATACATACGTTATAGGGTCGCCAAAGTTACCTTCTGGCTTCGAAATTACCTATTCAGAATAACAGGTCTAATTTATGGATTTTTGCTAACATTTTAAATGACTTGTGCCACGATGCAGTGCCTTGGAGAAACAGCACTTTCCTTTTCTTCAAATTATGTTAATTTTTTTGTCCATTTTGTCTTTCAAGCGGTGCAATAACGCTATAGTCCTTAATTTTGTAAGCTAGTAAATAAAAATTATTCCATGTGCATCTCAAAATACATACGATATAGCATTGCCAGACCACGGATGCTTTAGAACTGATTCGTCGTGTCTTGTGTACTCGGAAGTCTGTAGATTGGATTTTGGTGTGAAATTATCCGTTGTCAGACAACGACGGAAAAACTCGGGTTAATTACGATTTAACATCTCCAAACACTGCTCCGAGTCATCAACACATCGTTGCTTTTGTTCAAAAGCGAGCTCACGTTGCATCGACTTTGCACAGAGTTTTCTCATACCCAAGTATTCATGAACAATATGATATACACATTAAGTTGATAACTTTAGAGTACCTACCATTTCATTTAGCTTCCCTTTATTGTCATCTAAAATTATTTTGTGGATTTTGTTTTGGTGTTTTCGTCGGTACTAACCTCTTTTGGGCGCCCACTGAGTTCAGCGTCATTGGTACCCATTTCGCCTTGATGAGACCTCAAACTACTTTTCAATGGTTGATTTTCTGAGCTGTATGAGCTGTATTTGTTCTTTCAAAAAGCAATATTTATCAAAATGCGAAATTCCTTTTTATCAATTTTTTCACAATAATAGAAATTGCTTCACTCAATATGTTATAATTCACAAACAGCTAATCTGACGGCTGCCATTTGAAGGTTTGGGATAACTAAAAATAATGTGGATTTAATTGTGGTAGCACCATCTATTCCAGGCTTCTCTTTATTATATAAAACCCTCGTTATTATTTTCAATTGAACTGTTATATTATGGGATCTCCGACGTTTCCTTCTGCGGATTACAAATTTCGTGGAAAACTTTGTATACTCTGTTTATTGTATAAATATGTAAAATATCTATACTTTGTTTAGGTTAGAAAATTTAGAAATTTATAAATGTATACATAACCTCTTTTGTCTTTTTTGAACCATATCTAAAAAGTGCTAATACGTGAACAAAATAGGACAGAATGGTAAAGTACCCCTCCGATAGGCCTGAAATATTCATTGCTCGTAATGAAATTCTTCTTTGGTTTAAGTTTCAAGTGCTCTTTGTTTGAACCATAAAGAAGTTCTTTGATTTATTATGACTATAATATGATAAGTTTTCACTCATATTATTTCCGTTAAAAATTTTTAAGAAAAAAATATTTTGAAATAATATTTGAAATCAATAGTAGCTAAATCACCCAAAATCAAAATCTTAATCCTTCACACAAGGAATCTTGTAATACCACTCGCTCTCATTTCCACATTTAACCGACTCACACTTACATAAAAATACGCTCTCTGTAAAATGTTTACAAGCGAGTTTGCTCTGCACAGCCTTTTATTTGTTTTTTTTTTTTTACCGTTAAGTAAGCAAAGCACGTGACTTAAATGCTGGAATTCGAAACAAACACTTGAACTCGTTGTTGTTGCTTTTGTAAAGCATCCGTATACGATTTCCTACAACAAATTCCTGGGCGGCATTGACATTTTTTGGAGACCTTGAGCTCACCTCCCTCAAAACTTACTCATTTTACTCAATGAGAGCGCTCTACAATTCTTAAATCGCACATCTCAGCGGAGAGTGCGAGAGCATATGAATGAATTTGTTTTTCACCTTGAAGGCTTGCACGAATGCCGGTTCGCTTTTGTATTCACTCTTTTTTGAGCGCGCACACACACTGCGTTGCACTTGAAAACTGAAACTGTTGTTGTTGTTGTGTAAAGTTTTCGTTTCGTTTCACTCCATAAAGCGCCAGACACATTTGCACAACAACAAAGAGTGAAATTTTGAAAAAATCTAACAATGAAATTTCGTCAGCTGGCAGCTGCGCGTCATTTGTGGCAAAATCAGGCGAATTTTTCGAAATTGTATGTGTGTACGTGTGTGTGAAATTGGAGATGCTGCTGATCTCAAAGTGGCAGGGAGTGCAGGTGGTTTGGTTTGTTGGTTGTAGTAGTGGTTTTTGGTGCTGTTCACTGCTTGCTGTCGTTGAAATTAAATTTCGTTGCATACTTTTGGGAGTGCTGTCGGCCAACTCTACCCGTGTACGCCCTCGTAGCAGGAGCTGTATAACTGGAATGTGTAGTGGGTTATGAATGACTGTAATATGAGTGTCAAAATGCTATTACAACAACTGGCTATTGTTGGCGTAGAGTGGCAATGTTGCATGACGTTGGTGGGGGATGAAATTCAAGATGAATAACTGAGTTGGGCTGGCGTGTATTTTCCGATTAGGCAAAAGCGTACACATTCATGTGCTCTTGTTGTTGGTTTGTTGCTTCTGTAGTCATAGTGTGGCTAAAAATCTACCACTTTGAGGCGGTTGTGCATCCCCTTAACGTTTGGCCTGCATTTGAACCTGACATTGATGTTGGAGGTGATTTTTTTTTGTGTTTATCTAACATGCACTGTGAGAATTTATAGGGAGAAGCTAAAACACTTGTTTGAAGATATATAATGTTTGAGTAGGTTTTATATGATAATATAGGATTTTCAAAGATGTTTTTTCTTGAAAATGGCTTCCAATTAAAAAATATTTCGTTTTCTTTTGGACAGAAGAAATCAAAGTGATACAGATGAAAGTCAAATTAAACTAATTACTGTATTATTGGATTGAGCGTTGAGATAAATTCGTGATAATACATAAAATAATCAATTGATTTAGAACCTCTTGACGTCTTCTTAGAAAGTGGTTAGGAGTTATTTACTTTAGTGATCCTTGTCGTATTTGTATTCCACAAAATAACTTGACAGAATAAGTTAAACAACGTTTTAACCACAAAAAAAAAAACAAAAAACATGAAAGACCCCTCTGAATCTCTAAGCATGTATTTTTTTGGGGAACAACGTTCAAAACATATTTTTAGAGTGAACTGAATTGAACTGTGATTCATTTCATAAGTCCGGTGTATATGGTTGAAAAGGATGGGGGAAAAAAATAATTTTTGTATTAAAGGGGAAGATTTATAGCTTTTTGGGACAAGGAAGGACCGTACATTTTCCCAGATATAGTAGGTGTTCGAAGCATAGTATATTTCAAAATGCTCCTGAAAACAAAATCAGAGCAATGAAGAATTTTTTATCAACTTGTCGTGTACGTCGAAAACATGAGTTTAGAAAATTTTCCATAACACATTTTTATTCACAATACGATCATTTCTATTTTTGTTTTCTATGTGACTATTGAGCAAATCGTTCATAATCCAGAGAAAAACATTTGTGAAAAACTAAATGAACTTACCTGCCAAACCAATAACATTCCTTCTCTTTTACGAAAATTATGGATAACTCACATAACGTTATTTTCAACTCTCACAACCACGTGTACCACCTGCTCAGATGGATGATGACCCCGAATGACAAAAAAAATCACAGTACAACCCAATTATGACCTTGAAAATAGACCTTCACCTTTCAAAGTTTTTGAAACCACCGCAATTCAATGAAAATTTGGTTCTTCCGTTTTGACTCCTTTTGGGAGTACCATTCGATTAATGTTAGACAGTTTCAACATACCTAGAATTCATAAACCCATCCCTCGGTACCAGTAAAGATACGTTTGATGAATATAAAGTCCTCAGCTACGTTGGCATCTCTTCTGCGACCTCTACTCAATCTAATCAGTTGTTGACAGTAAAATGTAGAATCAATCGTTCGACCAGGCTGGAGCAGTTCATAATAGATTTTTCCTTTCCAATCCCACCAAACACTCAGCATGACCTTCCGAGGAGTTAATTGCTTTGTGATCATTTGTTGAGCTTCACCACGCTGGAACCATGATCTTTTTTGCACATTATTGTCGTATTTTGAACCAGTTTTCGCCTCTTGTTACCATTTGCTTCAGAAATAGTTCAATTTCTTTTCGTTTCAGCAAAGAAACGCATATATTAATTCCGTCCAAACAATTAATATGGTACCCAAATATCGAGCTTCTTTTTATAGCCAGCCTTTTTTAAATGATTCAAACCCGTTTGATGATGAATATTATGTGACGTCCTGGTCATTCTTTTCCATAATTTCATCGACTTTACAATGACAGGTCGCCCAGAGCCAGGTGCATATTTCGCATCGAAATTTCCAGAACGGAAGCGAGCGAGCTACTGTTGTGCTAGACGAACTGATCCAGCATCGTTTCCGTAAACTTCACAAATTTCATTGGTGGCATTCTTCCCTTTCTTATACAGATATTTCAAAATACAGCGAATTTTTTCATTACTTTCAACAATTTTTGAATAATTTTTTTTTGTTTAAGTGAAGCTTAAAATCTAATGACAAAATACGAAAAGACTTTTTCGACTACCCAATATTTAAGCAAACACATTGTTCAGTTTTTTTATGCCAAAAATCGGCATATGGAGGTCCAACTTGAATTATAGTTTTACATATTTTCCCAATTTGAGCTCAAAGTTTTCTCCCAGTGTACATCAACCTTCGCTCTTGCCTTGGCACTATGCACTTTCTAATCAAACTTTCGCTGTTGAGATTGAAAGACTAGCCTAAATAAAACCAAACAAGGCAGAGCTACAGATATACATATATGCAAACTCAGTGGAAGATACATAAATGCAGAAAGAAACCAAAAGTCTTACTTTGCTTTGAGCTAATAGCACAGGGTGACTTCTGTTTTCCACTTTCTAGTCTTTGCAATTTTAAGTTTTTTCCTTGAAAATTTTTTAGCAGCAACGGCAGCCAAGCAATTTGGGGCGGTCGTTGGCCGCAAGCGAAATCAGAGTAGCTAGAGAAAAAAAGACCAACGTTAAATTAATAGAAACAAAAAGTAAACAAATGGTTGAAAACAAAAGCAACAAACACGAGTGTAAAACGAGAAATGTTAACAAAGACGTGAAGTGTAAAAACTTCACTTTGCTCCAACTCTCCCCCGCTGAACTCACCTCAACTCACGCTCCCTCGCTTTGCCATATTTTACTGTAAACTGCGCCATGCCGCAGGAGCTATTACCGTGTGCGTTCTTGTGGTGCGAGCACCGAACACAAAGTGGCTATTTAGCATTTCTGAACATCCTGCTCATCCTGCGCCGGCAAACACGCGCCACTCTTAACTGCAGCTGTGGTTATATGTGCTTATATTTTTGCTACTTTTTACCTTCTGCAAGCGGTCGGTTTTTGCTTGCCACACATTACCTGCCACTTGTACGTTGTTGTATGGTTGCTGTTGTTACCGGTGGATATTCCCTTCTTGTAGTCCTTGTGGTCTGATGGCTTGTAACTTTTACTATTTACCTTCAGATTGACCCGCAGGTGAAATTGTGGGCAGCCGGGTGGCCTTAATTTTTTATGCAATACCTACCGGCTTGTTTACCGTTGATTTACTTGTTATTTCTTGCGTCCTTTCTTTTTTGCGGCTTTCTTATTTTTCTTGGTAATATGGGCAAAGCGCTTGCGTTTAACTTTCGCGCGGGTAAACCGTGAATAAAGTATGCAAATTTCAAGGGTCAATTAGAGTTTTCGCTAGAGACTAAGAATATGGCTGGAATAAAATAATTATAAATGCGTGAATATATTGCTGGCGATTTTATATAAAAATGTGTGGCATACGTTTAGGCGCGCAAGCAATATAGGATTTTTTTATAAGAAATATTTTATGCAGCCATATATTTCATAGAAATTGCTATAATAACCTGTATAATATTCCAAGTCGTCTGTTAAACCATCAAGTTAAAATTTGTTAACATAATTTTAGGAGCTAAGCGCTCTCAGCACACATGCAATACCTTAATGCATGCATACATACCTCCACCTGCAAACAGTACAACTAAAGGAAACCCAACAACGGCAGCCAACTTATGTTTAGCTTCAAAATCACTGTCCTATTGCATAAATTCAGGCGTAACCGATACAGCTGTTCAAGTGCAAGCGAGTTCAATTGAAACGCTATCAAACACACAACCGTAGACTTGCTATTTATTTTGATATTTGTGCATGTGCATATGTTTCCACATCACTTACTTGCATTGTCTACCGTTTTCCGTGTTGCATACTTTTAGGGTTAGAAGCCAATCGTAGTCCAACCTGCACTTGAACTTCAGTCGTTTTAAGCTTTCCTTTCGTTCACTTTGCTTCGACAAGAAATTCGATTTTGCCGTATATCGGCGTTTTATACGAGTAAACCTTTACTCCTGCTACTTTCAAATAACAGTAAACCATATTTCCACGCTCGCGTCTGCTTTTTTACCAACGACTATTGTACACAAATACCTTGTGTACATATAAACTGCAGTAAACGGAAATGTCTAGTTTGTCTCCTCGTCGGAGGTAAAATTGTTGTTGCGCCTGTGTAAAAGGCTTATTCTCATGTTTGTATGTATGTATGTATACAGGAGTATTTATGCGCATGAATTAAATTATACGTCGGCGGTAAACGTCGTATGATATCGACAAACGGTTTGTCAATGGCAAGGACAATTATGTTTCCTCGACTCTGCCCTCATAGCTTCATAGGGGGCGAGTAGACTTGCTGAGGGAGCTTCGCGCGTAACGCCTACTACGGTTAGACAAAAACTAATAGCAATATGGCATTTAAATAGAATTTTGCGGTTGCAATAGTAGAGTGAAAAACAATCGTTTAATTCGTTTTCTTGCTTTGTTTTCAGGGTTTTACTGAAAGTGATGTGCCTGCAAGGCGCCTAAAAGCTGCCACGGAAAGTGTGTTTACTGAAATAATTGCTAAAATATGCGAAAATATGTTTTTTGGTAACTAATCTAAAAATTTCTGGAATGTAGATAAAAATTATTAAAATTAAATAAATACTTTAAAATTTTAAAAAATAAATTTGTCAAAAAAATAAATTTATTTTATAAAAATTAAAAAGAAAAATGTATTGTAAAAGCAATTTAATTTTCGGATTCTATAATTTCTTTTTAATTTAAAAATTGTTTAAAAAAGTTTTGTAAAAAAATTTTTTTTTAATATTAAAAAATTAAAAAAAAATTGAGTTAAAAAAAATGTATTACAAATATTTAAAAGTTCTTAGTATTTGAGTAGAAAAGCGTGTCACTAAGTCATTTTCAGTAACCAATAAGTCATCAAATTAGCCCTAAATCAAGCTATACGTGTACAGTTATTCCCTCAGCGTACAAAATACCAACATTCTCCAGAAATATCTACTTAAATCCGCCACAAAGCACATTTGCATACATTGAGCTGCATGTGCGCCTAAAATTATGCTAATCATGTAAATCAATATTCATTGCTGTGCCAAAGCTTTATTTTTCCACAATTCGTTACAGCTGCTGCCGGTTTGCTGCAAAATTCTTAAATATAAATCAATACTATCTACCAGCTGGCATAAGGAAAATATTAAATTTCCTTTTATGTTTACATATTTGCATATATTTTATTTTTTGCGCGCCTAAATTCGCTTAGTGTGTCAGCGCGTGTTTTGAATATTAAATCAGTTATAAAATGTTACCAAAAATATTATATAAATATGCCCTTGCAACTGAGGCTGAGGAAGATGTTGTGTGGAGTATGCAAGCATGGAAGAAAAAACTCAGCAAAGGGCAACATCTCCAGCGTGAAGAGTTTCCGTCAAGTCAGCCGTCAGTGATATGCCTTCTAACAAAGATAAATAATGTATGTTCCGTATATTAGTCACTTATTATGTGCCTTTTATGTGTGCGTTCCCTTGTGTCTGTTTGAAACTTTCCCTTTCTCATGTCGCTCATATAATTTCTACTCATCAGTATGACATACTTATAGGCGTTTGACATGCAAATGAAAGATTAATGATGGTTTGACAAACAGTGAGGAGACTTTCGTGCCACTGAGATGGTACTAGTAAGCTGATGTGGCAAGATGCATTTCTTTGTTGTCAACTTGAGAGTTCAATATTTAGTTTTTCGTAAATGATGCTGCAAAAATTGTCGGTGAAGTATTTTTCCGACTTATAAATTTTTTTTGTTTAGTTTTTTAGTGCCTTTTGGGTTTATTTATATATATATATTTTTGCGATTTTTGTGTGACTTACAAACTAAAATTTTATCTGATGATTTCAAATTTTACTTATTCCGCCTAAAAGTATGCCTGCACTTATCCCTTTTTATACTCTCGCAACAAAGTTGCTAAAGAGAGTATTATAGTTTTGTTCACATAACGGTTGTTTGTAAGTCCTAAAACTAAATGAGTCAGATATAGGGTTATATATACCAAAGTGATCAGGGTGACGAGTAGAGTTGAAATCCGGATGTCTGTCTGTCCGTCCGTCCGTCCGTCCGTCTGTCTGTCCGTCCGTGCAAGCTGTAACTTGAGTAAAAATTGAGATATCATGATGAAACTTGGAACACGTATTTCTTGGCTCCATAAGAAGGTTAAGTTCGAAGATGGGCAAAATCGGCCCACTGCCACGCCCACAAAATGGCGGAAACCGAAAACCTATAAAGTGTCATAACTAAGCCATAAATAAAGATATTAAAGTGAAATTTGGTACAAAGGATTGCATTAGGAAGGAACATATTTTGAGGTAATTTTTTTGGAAAAGTGGGCGTGGCCCCCTAAATAGTTTTTTGTACATATCTCGGAAACTACTATAGCTATGTCAACCAAACTCTACAGAAACGTTTCCTTCAGGCATTTACATATACAGTTCAAAAATGGAAGAAATCGGATAATAACCACGCCCACCTCCTATACAAAGGTTATGTTGAAAATCACTAAAAGTGCGTTAACCGACTAACAAAAAACGTCAGAAACACTAAATTTTACAGAAGAAATGGCAAAAGGAAGCTGCACCCAGGCTTCTTTTAAAAATTGAAAATGGAAGTGACGTCGCCCACTTATGGACCAAAAACCATATTTCAGGAACTACTCGACCGATTTCAATGAAATTCGGCATATAATATTTTCTTAACACCCTGATGACATGTACGAAATTTGGGTGAAATCGGTTCACAACCACGCCTTCTTCCAATATAACGCTATTTTGAATTCCATCTGATGCCTTCTCTGTATAATATATATGTCGTAGAATGGTAAATTAGCCCACTGTTTATGTTTGGCATAGAATGGTAAATTAGCCCACTGTATATGTGTGGCATAGAAGGGTTGGTTGGACCGTTGTACATGCATGTACAGTTTTGAATGGCGACACGATGTCGCTAACGGTTCTCAGAACGCACAGCAGTTCAGGGAAAGAAACATACTCTGCTGCTGAGTAAGGTCTGTTCGTAGGGGCAGAAGAGTAGTGTGAGTTAGCTCAGAATGTGCGTGACCAGTCAGTTGTTGTGGTGCCTCAGAGACGAACAGAACTTACTGCGTGAAAATGGAACTAAATCAAACATCTCCGACATCAGAAGTGGGATCTGCTTTGCCTACTGATCCACATTTGTTAGCGTTGGAACTGCAAAATCGCAACCTGATGGAAATAATTAAAAACATGCAGAATCCAAAGGCGCCGCAATCCGATGGTAAGGCGTCACACATTACCCTACCAAAATTTAACCCTGACGTTGCTGGAGCGGAGCCCTCATCTTGGTGTAGCACTGTGGACCTCATATTTGCTGATAACGTTCTCCAAGGTAGCAATCTGGTGATAGCACTAAGTAAGGCATTAGAAGGCACCGCATCACAGTGGCTTTCACAAATATGCTTTGCCGGAATCACTTGGGCGCAGTTCAGGGAACTGTTTCTTCAGCGTTTTGTTGGAATTGAAACTTCTGCTGGCATGGTTCTCAATGTATTGAATGGTCGACCGAAACCAGAAGAAGGATTTGCTGAATACGGCAGCCGGATTGTCACGATGCTTATGTCTAAATGGAAAGCCAAGGAGTTGGAAGAAATAGCTGTGTCTGTAACTTTGGCTCACATGGCGCAAGTTGACAGCAAGTTGGCGCGCTGGATTTTTACCACCAATGTAAAAACTCGCAATGAGCTACAACAACAGCTGCAGGCACACTCCTTCAGGAAGCGCAGCATAGAAGACGATGCGACTGGCTCGGATCGTAAAAAGTTCAAATCTCCATCCCTGGTGAAATGCCATTACTGTGGAAAGATTGGGCATAGATATGCCGAGTGTCGGGCACGTTTGCAGAAGGGCCAGAGTAAAGGCAAAACCTACAACAGCACAAATACGACGGGTGTGAAGGATCGATCTGGTGTCAAATGCTTCAAATGTGACGAAATTGGGCACTTTGCAACCGCATGTCCTAAAGGCCGATCAGGTGGAAATGAAAGAATTTCTGAAAAGCGTGTGGATATCTGCGCAGTAGCTCCACCATCTGGAACAATAAAGGCATCCGGTGAGTCTATTCCATTTTGTTTTGATTCTGGTGCAGAATGCTCGCTAGTTAAGGAAAGTGTAGTCCATAAGTTTAAAGGCAAAAGAGTTAATAATGTTGTAAAACTCAATGGCATAAGTAACGATGCAATTTATAGTACTCAACAAGTTTTATGTAATATAAATATTGATCAATATTGCTTTGAGATTTTGTTACACGTAATTTTAGACAAGTATTTGAAATACGATGTGTTAGTTGGTCGAGAGATTCTTAGCCAAGGCTTTGGCGTAATGATAGACGCTGATAAATTTCAGATTTATAAAACGAAAATGATAGATATGGTGACTTTAACTGATTATGAGGATATTATAAGTTCTGATACAGATTTAGTTGATTCCGATAAAATTGTCTTAACAAATATCTTAAAATGCTACTCTGACTGGTTTATTAGCGGAATACCAAAAACTCGAGTATCGACAGGGCTGTTGGAAATTAAGTGAATAGATCCACAGAAGACAGTGCAACGACGTCCCTATAGGCTAGGCGAGGAAGAAAAAAACCTGGTGCGTTGTAAAATCGATGAGTTGTTAAAAGCAAATATTATCCGTCCAAGTTGCTCACCTTTCGCCAGTCCAATGATGTTAGTAAAGAAGAAAAATGGCACTGATCGTCTTTGTGTTGACTATAGGATGTTAAATGATAATACCATTGCTGATAGGTATCCTTTGCCTCTTATCGCAGACCAGATTGCCCGACTTCGCGGTGCAAAATATTTCTCGTGCTTAGATATGGCTAGTGGTTTCTACCAAATTCCAATACACGAAAATTCAATTGAACGAACCGCGTTTGTGACACCAGAGGGTCAGTACGAGTTTTTGACCATGCCTTTTGGCTTGAAAAATGCACCTTCTGTTTTCCAGAGGGCCATAATAAGAGCATTGGGATCACTGGCACATTCATGCGCTGTCGTTTATATTGATGACGTGTTGGTTATAGCCGAAACTAAGGAAGAAGCTTTAGAACGGTTGCGTATCGTATTAGAAACATTGAGTAAGGCGGGATTTTCATTTAATATAACTAAGTGCTCATTTCTTAAAACTCGCATAGAGTACCTAGGTTTTGAGATAAGTAACGGAGAAATTAGGCCAAACGCACGTAAAATAAAAGCATTGTTAGATTTACCACCTCCACAATCTGTGTCGCAATTACGACAATTTATAGGATTGGCTTCGTATTTTAGACAGTTCGTTCCAAAATTCTCGGAAACGCTTAAGCCTTTGTATCAACTCACGTCAAAGAAAAATGTTGATTTTTCTTGGCAACAGCAACATGAGCAAATAAGGACTAAAATTATAACAGTATTGACGCAGGCACCTGTGTTGACTATATTCGACCCGAAACATGCAATCGAATTGCACACCGATGCAAGTTCGATTGGCTATGGTGCTATATTGTTGCATAAAATTAATGGCAAACTCCATGTGGTAGAATATTATAGTAAATGCACATCCCCTGCTGAGACAAAATATCATTCTTACGAATTAGAAACGCTAGCAGTAGTCAATGGTATCAGACACTTCCGCCATTACTTGCAGGGACGTAAATTTGTCGTATATACGGATTGTAATTCCTTAAAGGCTAGTCGCACAAAGCTAGACTTAACGCCGAGGGTACATAGGTGGTGGGCATTTTTACAATCGTTTGACTTTGACATAGAATATAGGAAGGGTGATCGTATGGCGCATGTAGATTGTTTATCTCGGAATCCAGTGTCCGATAAAAATATTTATCAGAATAAAATTCTGGAAAAACGCATTGCTTTGACCGAGGTAACTGACAACTGGTTGATTTCTGAACAACAACGTGATCCTGAGGTAGTAGACATATTAGCTAAGTTCAAAAATAACGAATTGCCAGAACATTTATTAAAAACCTATGAATTAAGGAAAGGAGTTTTATATAGGAAGATACAACGAAATGGTAAGACTAAATGTTTGCCTGTAATCCCTAGGGCATTTAGATGGGCAGTTATTAATCACGTTCATGAATCTATTATGCATCTAGGTTGGGAGAAAACATTGGATAAAGTCTATGGATTTTATTGGTTTGAAAATATGGCAAAGTACGTCCGTAGATTTGTTGAAAATTGCATTACTTGCAAATTAGCTAAGCCACCAGTTGGAAAAATTCAATCTGAATTACATTCGATTCCTAAGGTAGACATCCCGTGGCACACAGTGCATATAGACATAACAGGAAAGATGAGTGGAAAGAATGACCTAAAGGAATACGTAATTGTCTTGGTAGATGCGTTCACGAAATTTGTTTACTTACATCACACCTTAAATATTGATACTGAATGTTCAATCAAAGCTGTTAAAGCCGTTGTGTGCTTGTTTGGTGTGCCTACACGTATTATAGCGGATCAGGGACGTAATTTTGCAAGCTCAGGATTCCGTAAATTTTGTTCCTCCCAAAAGATTGAGCTACACTTAATTGCTACAGGTGCGAGTAGGGCAAATGGTCAGGTGGAGCGTATAATGAGCACACTTAAGAGTATGTTGACAGCAGTCGAAACCAGTCAGAGGTCGTGGCAAGATGCTTTATCGGAAGTACAATTGGCAATGAATTGCACCGCCAATCGAGTCACAAAATTCAGTCCATTAGAATTACTAATTGGTAGAGAATCTAGACCTCTTTGTTTGTTACCAATAGGTGAAGAAGAGGATAATGTAATTGATAGAGAGTCTATAAGAAAACAAGCCAAGGAAAATATGGAGGCTAATGCTCGTTATGACAAACTTAGATATGATAAGAATAAAGCAAAGATAATAAAATATAATGTAGGAGACCATGTGTTATTAAAAAACGAAGAGCGTCACCAAACTAAGCTTGATCCGAAATTTAAGGGTCCGTTCGAAATAATCGAACAACTAGATGGCGATAGGTATGTCTTAAAGTCTTTAATAAGCAAAAGAACTTATAAGTATGCACATGAGTTTTTGAGGGCATTGCCCAATAGAGAATTAAGTAAAGAAATTGATGAAGATTTTGATGACTCCAGGGGAGATGCATCTGACTCTCAAATGAGAAATAGAGATAAAGAAGGCACAGCAGTTGCCTTAGAATCCCAAGAGAGGATATAGAGACCGCACCATAACAGATGGAATTGTTATGGCGGGGGTCAATGATGATCGCACCATAACAGAAGGATTTGTTGTGGCGGGGATCGGTAAGAATAACTACACATCAAAATTGGAATTATATAAAAGAAGAATTGTTAAGTTTGATTTGAAAGAAAATGTTATGAAAAAGTTTATGTGATGGTATTGTGAAAACAATTTGATTGTTTTGTATAAAAATGTAAACTTTATATAAATAAAAGTTAATGAAGTAAATGGTTAATGGAATTTGACTGAGAAAATCTTGTCCTAGATTTAACACACGAGGACGTGTGATTTGTCAGGAAGGCCGTGTCGTAGAATGGTAAATTAGCCCACTGTTTATGTTTGGCATAGAATGGTAAATTAGCCCACTGTATATGTGTGGCATAGAAGGGTTGGTTGGACCGTTGTACATGCATGTACAGTTTTGAATGGCGACACGATGTCGCTAACGGTTCTCAGAACGCACAGCAGTTCAGGGAAAGAAACATACTCTGCTGCTGAGTGAGGTCTGTTCGTAGGGGCAGAAGAGTAGTGTGAGTTAGCTCAGAATGTGCGTGACCAGTCAGTTGTTGTGGTGCCTCAGAGACGAACAGAACTTACTGCGTGAAAATGGAACTAAATCAAACATCTCCGACATATACATACATATTCATATATATAGAATAAATGAAATGTACGTAGGAAACATTTTGCTATTTGTAAAAACATATCTTTAGAATTTAAAAATATAACATCTAATTATTAAAATATATAATACTTATTACTTCTAAGTCAAACCTGTATAATCTTATTCATGTAAGAAATAAAATGTGCATTAACTTCGAAAAACTATTGTTTTTGTTTTTTTACATAGCCCTCAACACAGTTAAAATAAATGAAAATACAATTCAATACTCAAAGTACACAAACTGATCTAATCTAATTAATTTTACAGCAAAATAAAAAAATATGTAAATGACGGATAATGAAATCTCGATTATCACTTTATCATGCGAGAGTATAAAATGTTCGGTGACACCCGAACTTAGCCCTTTCTTACTTGTTATACAATATGTTTTTTTTTATTTTTACATATTGTTATATTTGCTCTTTTCTCTCAAACAGCCTTGCAGTATTTACTTAGCTTACATTTTGCTAACTGCGGCTATATGTATGCCTTGTTTTGCATAACTTTTAGTTTTCCCTCGAATTCCCGCGGTTTTCCTTTTAAAAACCAAACTCAATCAGCAAAAATTATACCAAATTCAAAATGTTACCAATTTAGTTACCCTCTACCTTCGGTCCGTTATTAGTTTACCCCCTCACACCCATTACTATACCCTGCAAAGCCGTCTGAACTTCTTCAAGTGCATGTAAAGTAGTAAATTAACATAAAAAAAAAACTTCCTAAAGGTCGTAACTTTTAACCTTCTTCTTGTTATACTTCGATAGCTGCTTGCATAGGCGAAATTTGCTGGGCTGTAACAGAGATAAAAATGCTAAAGTAGCAGAGAGTAGTACTCCAAAGAGTCAGTAAATGCCGCGGCTAGTCAAAGTTTTTCCTTCAAACAACAAACAAACAAATAAACGAGGAAGGTTGCATGAAAAAGGCAAGCAAATAAAAGCGGCAAGTAACTAGGAAACTCACATAAACATAAATCGGAAAAGTCATTTTTGGTTTTCCTGCATAGACGCGCCAGTGTGTGTGTGTGTGCCGGCTGAGCTTTTACTACTCGTAAATCCGTAAAGGCGGGCAGACATCATTAGAAATTCCCATACAAAATGCAGTAAACGTGAAATTGGAAGGGTGCTCATGTGAGACGCGTATATATTGTAAGGGCGGTATTTTAAAATGCTACAAAAGCACATTCTCTCACCATCATTCCCCTCTCATCCTCATTCTCGCCTTCTCGCTCTCTCTCTTAACAGTTCAGCTAAATTTAGCGCCAAACTTTAGCAAAACGCCACGACAAGTTGTCGTTTCTTTTCAAATTTACATAAAGCTTAGCAAATGGTAAATGATATGCTGCCTAAATGTATGCAATATATTATGCCACGCTTGTAAATTTGTAATAAAACCTTGTAAATGACTTTGCATATTACAAAATATTACCGAGGGTTAATTACAAATCTAGCCGACGACGCACAAAAATATTCATTTGAGCCAACGGCTATAGACACAATGTCTGCTTTGATTTACAAGCTTTTAGGCGTTATGTTAAACTTTCAAAAATATTGTGTGTTGTTGAAAATGTGTTGCATACTTTTGTGGGCACATAAGTGTGTTTTTACAACTCATTTGGTAGGCTAATAAATTTTTGGGTACCTTTGGGCAACAACAAAGACCTTCCTTTTCAACAACAGAGCGTGTTAAGCAGTAAATTAAAAACCCATATTGTGTGCTTATGAATTTGTGCCGTTATGTGAATAATATGTTACATGAACCTGACGTGTTAATGTGCTTTCCTTTTGTTTGCATGACAAGTATTTTGGGTTCAAACTAATTTTTCTAATATTATGATAATTTTTTTTTCTGATATATCTATAACATATTTTTTTAAATTTTTGCCTGTTAAATTTAGTATTGTTTTCCTCAAGGTTAAAATTGGGCAATTGATTGCTTATCTATAGATTTCGATTATTAATTTTTGAAATATCGATAACATAAAATCGATTTAACATGATCGATAGTTGGTCACAAAAGCTTGGAGAATTAATTGCATATCTATGGATTGCGAATATTATTATTTAAAATGTGGATAACTTGAAATCGATTTATAATAGTCGATAGTTGATCGGTGAGTTATCGAAGATTAATGCATTTTTAAATTTTGGTAATTTATATATCGATATAAGTTTTCTTTTCCTTTTTTCCTAGGTGGGTCCACTTTTTTTTGATTTTTATTATGGACGATATATTAAGCGGATAACTTTATTAACCAGACAGAAGGACTGGTCCCGCCAGTTACCGTTTCCGAAAAATTTCTCGGGATATCTATTGCATGGGAATATTTTTATTTACAATATTGATAACATAAAATCGATTCATAACTCCTAATTTTTTTTATCAGAATTTTACAAAGTGTTTTAAACTTTCTCAAATAAGATTGAAATATGGATATCAGAAAACTGATTTAAAATGTTCGATTATTAATCGTTATATTTTTTAAAGTTTTTGATATTTTTATCTGCTCCAGATTTTTTTTTTAATTTTTATTTTTCTCAAATAAGAAAACAATTAAAATTTCGATAATATAAAATTTATTTAAAACAATCGATGATTTATCGATATTTTTATCGAAATTTTTCAGTTTTTGAAATTAAAAATACAATAGCGGTAGTTAAATTATATACCAGTAAATTTTTTTCTGGAAATGTTATCGATATATTTAACAAGTTCTTGTTAAAAATCAATTTATCGCTAATTTTTTTAACAATTTACTGCAATATGAAAAAAATATTTTTAAAATATTTATGTTTTGCTAAAATCGATATATAATATGGTAAATGAATACTTTAAATATTCATTATACTCCTACATACTTTTCTAAAAACACCCAACATTCAAGCCTTTTAAATCAGTAGTTCTTCACAACTGTCTACCCGAACATATCAAATACATCACAACACACTTTAAGGCGCACCAACTACTCCACACAACAGCGCAGCACAGCAGCAAATATGCCGGCTTAAAGCGCACGGATAATTTAGCACTTACTTTCGCTTAACTAAACCGCAATATGAGCACGCTTCGTAAATCCCACCGCTGCGCGCCCGCCATTCGACACCTAACATTTGTTATAACGTGCGCTTTTGGTTGGGAGCCGACAGTTTGTTTAAGCTATTGCGTAAATAAGCACAGCCTACTTTTAGGCTTAAGCACACATTCGGTGGCTACACAACTGCCTATAGAATAACAGTTCATTTCGTACGTATGTGTTAAGCCGTCAACGATTGCTTTGCGATATTTTTATTTTCTAAATGCTTTTGCCACTTTCACTTTAAGCGCCTAAAGCTAGACATCCGCACAGGCATACAAACACGCCCATAAGCATTTGCTTTATTTCCTTTCATTCATGCTTATTTTTCGCTTTCATTTGGCTTACTGTTTTCAGCCGCTTAGCGCGTTGAATGGCTTGCGCGTCACTACTCCTCAAAGTATGCTTTGTCAAATTGCTTTACACTGCTGGCGGCTTTTGATTACATTTGCGGTTGTGCAAAAGTCTTCGTATGCGGATGTGTGTGTGTTTAAGTATTTTCTCACACTTATTTCCACTTGTTATCACCACAATATCGTTTGTTTGTTGTATGCTGGCGCTTTGCTCATTTACGCCAAACCAACTCAATTCGCGGAGTTGTTTTTATTTTGCTTTATGCCTGCGGTTGCTTGCTGCTCACACCATGTTTATGTTTTTCCAGCATTTTAATTCATTTTATTGTTGATTATTTTGCCGTTATTTCTTCCTTTGCTCGTTTTGCGGTTTTTATTCTTCGCCTGTGTTTGTTGCAATTGCATACGTTTTTGTGTTTCTCTGAAATAAATATAAAATTGTATTTACTTTTGTATTATGGCGGCATGTGATTGCCGAGGCGTATTAATAGGCGTTGAACCGCCTAAAATGGTGTTGTGGGGCTAATACTTACGAGTGTTTAGGTGTTCATATAGATATACATACGTATGTATTAAATCCTACTTACATAACTGCATATGGCTTATTTGTTTGTACATATGGTTTCCAACTCGAAATATTTCCAAAAAGCAAACATGTTTGCAAAAAAATTGTATCGGTCAGTTAATATTTCTTGAAGAAAAAAATTATATAAAAAACGTGGTTCGTTTTAATTGACTTTTTTCTGCTGAGATTTTTAGAGTGGTTTGCTTGAGTACATAAGAACTTTTAAAGTAGCATAATTCAAAATCCTTTTGCTCCTCGTCTTATTTGAATTGTTGACATTTTTTTCACATCTCTTATTTTATTATATACTGTTTTATATATTATGTATAATAACTTTATTTCTGTGGCTGAAAGTCGGCCAAGGGATCGGCAATAAATTCAACGTTTGAAAAAAATAGAGCAAATCTGGTGTCGAAGTACCTTAGGACTGATTTCCATGGCGCTGTTATTTTCTATAGATGAGTTCTTCGATTGTGTCTGGTAGAAACATATAAAATAATGTATACGAATTTATTTTAGAACAAACTCTGGCGAAAGCTTGGGTCATAAAGTTTTACGCTAAAAAAATTGTATTACTTTAATAACTATTTTAATTTCCTTTTATTTAAAGATTATTATAGCGAGAACTTTTCACTTTTTATATATTATTCATAAATTTAAAATCTTCAAAGCTACATGTTTATCAAGTATTTATTATGAAGGTTCGAATTCTACTCTAATCATTGTTGCTGTTACTATAAATCGTGAGTGTTTTATATCTTATTATAGTTTCACACCTTTATCCGAATTATAGCGGTTACGCTCTCCTAATACACCCACCTTCGAATTTGAATGAAATTATTATGGAACAGTATCACACTAAGAAATTATAAATTAGAGGACATATTAAAAATCAGAAGAAAAGTTCACAATAGCGAGATTTCGAATTCAATGTCAATATTTTAGGAGAGATATAAATTTGCAGAAAATTATAGCACTTTTCAATCCGGTTTGTGTCTTCACTTTCGAACACAGCGTTCATTTTGCAAAAAGCCTTTTCCGCGGACAGTCTTTTAAATGACTGTAAACGAAAAATGTTAGCTACAGAACATCATCAGAAAATGTTAACACTTATTAACATTAATATTTACCAACATTCTCTGCATATGATGTCAAAATATTTTCCTAACATTCTCTGTTTAACAGATTTAATGCAGAAGAACAGAATATTTTGATTCATATCTCAAGAGATTTTTCAGTGTCTTATTTGAGTATTGTGATGCCGTCTGAAAAGATAATCATAATACTCATAATGACAATAATGATAAAATAAATAATGAATAACAAGGGAAATCCTTACCTTCGGCGGTACTAAAGCTCTAATGCCCTGCACAAATAAAATTATTTTCATAAAAGCACTTCAATTTTAACCATCAGTTTGTATGGCAGCTAAATGTAACATGGTCAATAATTTGGGGGATGATTCCTTTAAGAGGGACAAAATAGAGACTTATGCACAAAAAACAGTTTCTGAAGAAATACAAAATTCACGATACTTTTTGAAGGAACCAAGTATGTGTTCAAATAAAAGAGTTTTTCACACAAGAACTTAATTTTAATATTTCATTTATCATCTCAGCTATAAGCTATATGGGGTCCGTAATCGCGGTTCCAACAAACGACTGGATTTTTGGGAAGAAAAGAATGTGTGTGGGGACGAGCTCGCGTATATATAAAGACAGGTAGAGGGATATAGCTAAATCGACGAGAGCGCTAAACATTCTTCAAAAATGTATTGGAGTGTCTTTTCTGGTGATAACATGAGTGTATAAATGTCAATAAAGGTCATAACAGCGTACAGGGTTATGATTCGTGATATAGGATAGTCATTCAGCAGTTTTGAAATTTACCATATATGGTATTTCCGGTATGTAAATATACTATAGATGAGTCTTTATGTCAGTTCCTTTTGCTATCTAATTGTTTTTAGGGCTCGTTCAGCTCTAAATCTCTTCTGCAAAATGAGCCAAAGTAGGGTAATGAAAATCACAATTAATAAGTTTTAAATTAAAATCTTTGTGTGTTACTTTGCCGGCAACTGTTGTAGAGTGTTGAAGATGTTGGCTCCGGCGAGCTCTAGTTCGAAATGACAGAACCTGAAGTGTGCAAATGCTATAAAAAAATACGGTATTTGCGATCAACATTTCTTCTCAGTTTTCGGCGGGAGTAGAAATTTATTATTGATTAAAATATTTTTTTTAATTGGTTCTTGATAATTCGTAAATTACTTTTAATTGAGATTTTCAGAATTACAAAATAGGAAAAAATTTAAGTTAAATGTTAATTCAAATATTTTTTAATTTAATTTAATTAAATCACCTCCAATTAAATTGAGTAATTATCCCTCTAATATGCTTAGAATAGCTGTAAAATCTAGTCGCACTTCTAGTTCATACTATTTGAAAGATTTTTTTTTATGCTATTTAAATAAGTATTATTTTATTTTTCAGTACTTTTCTAATTTGAACCGTATGAAAGCGAAATTGAAAAGTAAATAAAAAATTCCCCACAAAATTGGTACAATTTTTAGTTCTTTTATTAATTTCCGTGTTCTAAATGAAAATAGCCAGTCATTGATTTCTGAATTGTGGCCGGCGGTATTGCCTCAGTACACCAAAACTATACATACATTCACATGTAAACCCAAACAATGTCAGAAACACACTCACATACATGCATTTCATTCAATTGTATATGCGCGGCATAAACGGGCCTTTTTGGCTTTTCCAACTGCTCGGATATTGAATGGAACTCACTGTCCACTGTTTTGTCGCCGCGGCACACAATTCCCGGCAGAATTTACATAGAATTTTTGTATGATTCGCATTTGTTTTGCACTTTTGCACTGATATGTCAGTGGGAACCTCTAGGTATTTGTGTGCGTGAATGGGTGTGTTTAAATGTTAGTTTGTGCTAATGTGCTGTACTATACTCTAGGGTACATGACTGCGTTTGCGTTGTTGTTTTTTGAATTCACTTTTGCATTTTCACTATTTTGTTAGCTGATGACTTTTGGATTTTCGCCTATTGTTTTCCATGGCATGAAAGGCACTAAATACGCATTGTTAGCGCGTTGACTGCGCTTAATTAAAGTTTGCAGAGATAAGCGGGAGGGCGAATAATGCAAATAATTTTAGATGAAAACCCAAATATTTGTGTGTATATACTGTACAAATAGTGCATAATGAAGTGGTGTATGAAATAAAATAACAACTAAAATATTCAGCTTTGATTTGGAGCTGAATATAATGCACAAAAAATACTTAATTAAACCAAATTCACTATGATGATTAATTAAAATTTTTGGTGTTTAGAAATTTTTTATGAACATCCTTTGTTTTACGGTTGCCAAAAATATTCTTTTAACAGATCGATGAGAGTTTTACAATTTCTTTTAAGACACTTAACCTCACTGTTTTAAATTAAAGTTATGGTTCTTGCTGAATAGCCAAGTAGAAAATAAGGCCGTGTGTATTTATATAAAAAAGGATGAAAAAACGAATTTTAACTTTAATAAATTCAAAAAGCAAAGATATTTAAAATCAATCAATCATTGTATTCAGTTTTATTTAATTTCATGTAACTAAGTTTAATTTAATTTGATTTAATTATTTTACATTAATTTAATTTAATTTACTTTATTTTAATTTAATTTAATTTATTTTAATTTTATTTAATTTAATTTTATTTAAATTGATTTGATTTAACTTAATTTAGTTTCTATTTTATTCTATTTTACTTTATTATATTTTATAATATTTTTAATTATTTTTTCAAATGTTTCAACATTCAATCTTCTATCTCTTATTATTAAAAAATCCCTCCTATTACCCCTCCGCTACATTCAAATAATTCTGAACTCTCCGCTTACATACAATAAATCCCAAAATAAACTTCCAGTGGGGCAATAACAAGACATTTCCCCTCTCAACACTCATCGATGACGTCACAAATCAACCTGTTAAGCGCATAAACACGCGACTACAGTAACAACACTGAAGTTATGTTGACAACATGTGGTTCAGTGACAACACAAGCGAAAAACGTAAGCGAACAGGAAGTCAAGCCGACAAGCACATGCCTAGCCTAAAACAAAAACAAAAATAACAACAAAAACTGAAATTTCCCTTTGCACAAGCGGCGCAAAGGACAACAACCCTTGACCGAGCCGGCAAATGCACAGCTATGAAGGCTAAGGACACAAGCGCTAACGGTGGCAGTGTTTACAGTATGTGTGTGTGAGCACTTTAAGTGAAAATTTCCAGTGACGCGCCATAAGAGCGCGAGACACACATAAGCTCTCTCGGCACAGCATATTTCCCAATTGTGATTATTTCAGTGGAAAATGTTTGGCGTTTGACTCATGCAAATTTCCCTGCAGAAGACTTGCAGTCACAAGCCATTGCTTTGAAACAGGATATTTCAGTTGCGGAGCGTCGTTGCCGGTAGAAGGACACATCAGGCAAAGACAAGTGCTCTTGCTGAAAGTTGTCGAAAGACTTTCGTGCGACTTAATCAGACGCGTAACAAGAACTCAGTGCGCGTTTTGTGGTTTAAGGCAAAAGGACGTGAGTGCAAATAATTTAAAGTAAATATACTATGAATATACAGAAATCATTGATGAGGTGAAGTGGTGAAGAGTTAATTAAATAAAAGTGGTAAAATAGTTTTGAAAAAGAAAGAAATAATAAAAAAAAAATTAAACAAAAGCAAATAAACAACAAAGGAGGTGTGTTTCGAATTTTTTTTTGTAGTGCTTCATAATATATCACAATTTCCGCAAATTCCATGAATTAAATCGTTAAATATAGTGACAAATATTTAAGAATTTCTTTATTTCAATAAAATACTGATTACAAAGTATATTCGCATGTTAATTTAACAAATACTTTCAAGTGACAACTAAATAAAAAATAATGTCTTAAAAATAAAAAATTCATTGCTAACGAATTTTTGTGCCAAGAAACAACAAATAAAAATTTGTAGACGTGTGGACTTCTTAAAAACGGTGTGTTGTTTGGTTTTATAAACAAGCTCACCTAATGTCGAAACTTTCTATAATTACCCAGATAGGGTTATGAGCTCAATAAATATTTTTTGTAATTCAAAATTTACTGCTGAGTTACCAATCTCACTCTTCCGGCTGTATATTAGAGATAATAACTATTTTTTTTTTAACTTCTTACAACTTAACTTAACTTCCTAAGAGCATATTAATTGATAAAGAACCTTCATTTTAGTATTTTTTGTTTGCAAGAAATATTCCGCAAATTGTTCAAAAATAACCAAAAAAATTTAAGTAATCGAAGGAGATTTCAAAACAGTATCATATTCCGATAGCATAGAAAGCTTTCTGTTTCATTTGTGTACTGAGTTTAGATGACTTGTTAAGGAATAGGGAAATAGGTAGGTAATTAGAGTAGCAGTCTGACGAAGCACCTAGGCCTTTAGCAGGTACATAGTGAAACCCCTGAGACATTCATCAGTACAAAAGGTTTTAAATGTGCAACTTTCAAGCCTCTTTTCTATATGAAAAACAAATAGATGATCAATAAGAAACTGGTCAGCTGACCAATACGCTATGCTATCCTTGTCTACAGTCAGTTTAGAAAACACGATTTTTGCAAAAAAGTAGACAAATGAATTCTTTTTTATTTTACAAAAAATTATACAAATTAATTCCTTTTTATATAATCTTAAATTTTTGATCGACTCAAGATAAGAGTCGCCAAGTGCTTACCAGTTGGTTGCTGTAGAAAATTTCGCTTCAAAAGCAGCTTGTGAAAATTAACCGTCTCCATTTTTTCAAATCGGGGCATGGGTTCCTATGAATGTGGCGTTATGGAATTGGCTTCAAATGGGCAACAAGTTGTCGAAGAAACTGGTACATATTTGTGAAAGAAGCTTAAAATTTGAAGCATATATATAGGGTTGTATTAGGTTGTATAAAAGGTTAAAGCATACCTTTAGGATTGTATTAAAAAGTGTTCAAATTTGTACGGAAGCTTTTAATGCTTTTCAAGGTGATATTTGACTTAAATAGGATCAATATAACTGTGAAAAATCACAGACTTTAATTTTTATTATTTTGAATGCAAAAAGATATTAAAATAATTTTTACTAAACCTTTTAAGATTGACAAATTTAACTATCCCTAACAATATGGTTCGTCTGAAGTGACGAGTTCCGAGTAGTCTATATTGAGGTATGACATGCTATCAATTAATAAGTTTCCAAAAAGTAACAAGAATATACAAATATTACATCTTTTATAGAAAATATAAATGAGTTAATTAGTCTCTATTTAAAAAAGAGTCTCATTAAAACAATGATAGTTGGTGTCCAGCAGAAACTCTTCTTCATCTTCTAGCTCTTTATTGGCGTAGACAGGAAAAAGAAATTACTCCTTTAAAAAGCATTATACTCGTAAGCCCTGCAAAAGGCTTGAGTGCTTTAAAATAATCAAACATAATCACATAACTTAATTATATCCCTCAGAAAAATTACCAAAAATATGAAAGTGGCGCAATGCCTAGAAGTTTCTTGTATTAAATAGTACAAAAAAAATGTTCCAAATATTTTAAACTTTTGATATGAAAAAATTAAACTAAAAGTAGTCTGGAAAATATGAAGAAATATTACCGAAAGCCCTCAAAATATGTATAACCTGAAAACAAATTCATCTAGAAACATATTTGTTGCTCTCTAAACAGTTTATGCACATGTTTACTGAGCAAATTTGCGCCGAAAAATAACCGTTTTATCCAACGCCCGTAAATATGTAACGCGCTAAGACACCACAGTGAAGTGATAATCAAGTGCTAATGGTAAATACCTACTTACCAAGTGTTATACCCACAAAAACAAACAAAAAAACAAAAAAAAAAAAAATACTAAGAAGACACAACACACAGCGTAGCGTAGTTTAACGATATTTTAAAACGGTTTAATGTGGCTGAGTGTATGCAGCACAACGCGATATAACCGAAAAAGCGAAGTGCACGTGTGTGCACCTAAAATTATGCTACAAAACTAGCAAAGGAGCAGCTTACAGCCAACTCTGTAGTGTCATTTTGTGTTGTCTGTGATTTTTTCGTTTTATTTTTGGCTGCTCTATAAGAAAGCTGGAACCGTGCGATAAGCATGCAGAATACTAGGGCTCACACACATACACTTACATGCTTACATATAAGAAAAACACAGGTCTTCCGCGACATTTGAGACTTGCAACACCTGCGCCGCCATAAAGTAGGCAAGTAAGAACTAAAATGTCTACACCGCCTCGACCGCAAACTCGCCCAAACGACGTAGTCGTGGCTTAAGCAGCCGAAAGCCATAATCATAAGCTTTTAAGAAATATACTATATAAATCTGTGTGTGTGTGTGTGCTTTTATAAACATAAAATTTTCGTGTGTCATACTTAAGTACATATATGCGACCGCTGCCATTTCCGTTTCCGCATTGTAGTCCATAGCGGCGCGTGTGTTTGTGCGCGTTACACTTCATATGCGTTTGTTGTTGTCGTCGCCATTGCCGTGTCTCATATGGCGGAATGCAGGCATAAAATACAATACAGTGAAACAATTGCCAGCGCAAAAAGTGCGCTCAAGTGTTTTCTACTTTCGAAAGTCATTCGTCTTTATGTGCTTTTACCGCCCGCCAATGTCAAGCCTCGTGTCTTCCCACCCAGACACAGCCAGAAAGTGCAAGCAAAAGTGTTGTTTTTGTGCTATTTTTTTGTTCTGTGAAAAAGCGAAAGCTGCATTTGCAAACGAAATGGCGAAATAAATGTGTTGCTGCTTCGTGGTTTTGTTTATTTTATCTTACTACCTTTTAGCCCTTGCAGTGCCGTTATGCTCCGCTGTCAGCGCTAATGTGAGCTTAGTAGAAGCTACGTGCGTTTGGGGTCTCGTAAGGCTCTTTGTAAGCCATGTGCCGTTTTTTACTGTCTCTTGTTATCCGTTTTCTTTGTCTTTCCTTCCTTTCTTTGCATTTTATGACGGTCGCTCTTGGCGCCTAGTGGTATGCAATGAATTTTATTTGCGGTTGGGTTATTACATATTACACGTCGGTGTTGTCAAGCATGTAAGGGTATTGTTTTTGAAAAAAATATTTACTTTGAAAGCTTAAATGGTATATGAAATTCAACGAAATTTCAAATAATTGCAGAAGAGGTACTAGAAATAAATAGAGAAGCATACCTTTAGGTGCATATTAAAAAAAAATGTCGAAAATTGTTACTCTATTCAAACATGTTGCTTAGTTTTATTTTTTTTTTTTTTTGGCATTTTATTAAGCTTCATAGTAAAAGAATAAAATAATAATAATATAAATTATTTCTCCAAGTAAGCTAGCTCTTAAGAATTGCAAAAATATCGCCTGTTTTTGGGTTTGAGTGGGTTTTTCAAATAAAAAAATATTTTTTAGAGAGATCTGTTTCTACCATCTACGGCCATCCCTGGTCGACTCTAAAGAATTGTGATAGTTTTAACTTTTTCCAAACCTTTTATCAAGGTATTCATATAAAATAGTAACCCCATAGGGTTATTTTTAAGCTCTTTAAAAGTCCTATTAAATTTCAAATTGCCAATTTCTCCAAGAACAAGTCTACCAAGTTGAAACAAAATTTTATTTATTTTGGCAACAGTGACCAACTCAAATATTGAGATACTAAAAATATGCCTTACTAACCTTATCACAAACGAAAGACAATGCCACCAAAATCACAAAAACAAATAAATACGAGCAGCCAAAAGGGCTAAAAACAAAACGCCACCACAGACAAAGTCCACAGTAAGCACGACCGTCAAAGGCAAACAGTCTGAGACAAAGTAAGAGTGAAATCTCATAATAAAAAAATGATGTCTCGACCGGATTAGTATATACGGACGCTCGGCGCTGTCGACTACTTTGTAATTCCTGTAGGCCTCAATGCGCTACAGTTAGTCGAGCGGCCTACGAATGCATACGTAGTAGTATACATGTAGGCGCTGATGCTAAACACATGTGGCAGCTCAATTATCCCTTTTTGCTTCATGCCCACAAATTCGCTGACAGCCTACACACACCTTTACATTTTCTGAACATTCATGCTTCAACACAACGCGCTCGGTTTGTCGTTTACGCGATCTTTGCTACTTATTACGTTTTAGTGGCACAAGCACCAAAGTGGCATTGTAATCGCGCCGCCACTCGGCAATGCTGTGCTTTTGTTTGTTTACGCTCGAAAAATGCGAAATGTGCGCACATAAAATTACGCCACAAAACGCTGAAACACCGGCGACAGCCGAAAAGTATACTATGTATTTTATATTTAGGGCGTGCGAAATGTGTAGGCGTCCACAAATGTAACTGCTTTGGCTGCTTAACATTAAGAGTTGTAATAATAATAAAAATAATAAAGAGATTTCTTATTTGTGTACGCCACATTTATTTTCTATTTGCTCTTCGCTGCTTGCTGCTTGTGGTTTACTCGCTAGCAATTGCCACGTACCTACTTTTAGGCGCACAAGTGTTGATTATTTGTTTTGTTGTGTTGTGCACGCGAAACTCGAGCCCAAAATAAGTAATGAAATGTGTGACTAGAATGTCTTGAAATTTTCGCAACCGCACGTCTTTGAAATTGCCTGCATTTAGGCGTACACATAAACACCTACTTTAGTTTAGCATTAGTGTTGTTTTTTTTGCCTTTGCGTGGTTTCCTTTACAAACAATGTAAGTAGTTATTTACGTACGCCACAAAACGTGTCTGGCAACTTTTAATTGTTTCACATCGAAATGTTTGCCGCCATTGTGGAAATCAAAGTGCGCTATTAGGCGTTGTAACTGCTGTTTCGTGTTTGAGGTATTCTCGTGCAGGCTGTGTATGTTATATATACAACTGTTATACAAATAGTAAGAAGTATTTGCGTTTGTGAAGACAGCGAGTATTTTATGGCATACTTTTTGGCACGCACGTTTGTCAAATTTATTTCAAATCTCATTATTTTTGGCTAATTAAATTTCTGTAGCGCCATTAATCTTATTTATGTATAAACAAGAAATGGTGTGATAAATTATTTGTTTTTGGAAATTTGATAATATTTTTGGAGAAAAATATGACTAAAAAGTTTTTGTTTTGTCAACTTCGAGCCTAAAAAATTGTCACTGACACTGAAAGAAAAAATGGGGTACGTTGTTAGCTGCTGTAGATCTTAACCGCAGCTCTTAATAAAAATAAAGTTGAAATAAATGTAAATTAATTTATATAAAATTTTTTTAACTTATTAATTTACGAAAAATTTAGAATGAAGCAATAATTCGTTTGGCGCCTAAAAGTATTTTACATAGAAATTAAATTTTTATGATCATAAAATACTCTATAGCAAATATCTAAGTTTGGTAGTTATCTAAATTTTATTTACGCATCGGACCAAATTTTTTACTAAAATGTTTAAAAAGGCGCCCAAAAGGCTACATGTTTGAAAAATTTTTGAAATCTTTTGATAGGTATGCAACTTTGATAATTGTAGGAGGTGTTTTCGAGATTTTAGACAACTGGAAAAAGAAAAAAGTTCTGTATTTAAGTTAATTTTGAGAATTTTCGGCGAATATAGAAAATTATTTGAAGCATCCAATTATTTCTCTACAATTTTGATAATAAAATATTTTTATTACACTTTTATCAGAGTATGATATATCGATCAGAAATTTTGCACGATCTGAAATTTTTCTCCCCAAGAAGCAACCTTTTGTTTGACAGACAGCTATCTGCCGCCGATGTCGGACCATTATCACATATAGTTGCCATATAAACAACATGACCAAAATCAAGTCCTTGTAAGGAAAAAAATTTTATTTCACAAGATACCTTCAAAAACTTCCTGAGATATTAATTTCCTAAGCATCTGTGAAATCTGAAAAAGAAATGGTTCAGATCAGATTGCTATAATACATAGTTGCCATACAAACTGAACGATCTATATAAAGTTCTTGCATGGAAAACTTTTTTATTTACGAGATATCTTCCCGAAATTTGGTACAGGCTTTTGTTCTAGACAAAGCTACAAGATCCGAAGAAATTGTTCTGATCAGATTGCTATAACATACAGCTGCCGTACACTCTGAGCGATCAAAATGAAGTTTTATATGGGACATAATTACATAAGTATGAAAAGACATGTTAACGAAATTTAGTATAAGTTATTACCCAAGGCAATACTACAATCTCTGTCTTTATTGTTCAGATCGGATCGCGTTTGCTTATCGCTTCTATACAGGCTAATCGATCGAAATTAAGATGAAGACATTTTTTTAATTTTTTATGCTTTAAAAAAATAAAGCCGTGAAGCGAATATAGCTCCAGTTCCTAATCTCACATCCTCTTGAATTAATCTTTAAATAAATTTATTCAAAACGTCGTTAATTTAATCTTCTTTTCTAATCATATTACTTCAAGTTGCCTTTCAAATATACATGCGCTTAAAAGACGGCTTTAAAAACCATAAACCCACATAGCTATAAATTTCTAAAACATTTTTATATCACTTCTAAAATGTAGTATTGCATATACCATTTCATCAGCCCAGCTTTTCAAACGTAACTCAAAATAAATCCAATGACTTTACAGCAGCTACAAACACAAATCCATTACTAAGTAAAAGCGCATAAAAGTCTGCATTGAAATTCAATTTATTTAGTTACAATATACAGCGCCACCATAAAGCAAGATGTAGCCGAGAGCAGAGGCTGTTGTTGAAAACACGAAAAAAATATGGAGTAACGCAAACACAACTAACAATTAAATCGCAGCTATATATAGAAGCATGCAAGCAGGCGCTGACCCAAACACACTCAACCATGCAAGCACGGAAGCACCTCTACATATGCGCCAACACACTCAAAGCGCATGTGTGTGCACACAGCGCTCGCCTAACCTACACAAAACACTTCCGCATCGGAAGTATATACCCGCCCACGAAAAAGTGCCGCATTGAGGCGGCAGATACAGTGTAGCGGAAGCCCGCCTGTGTACGTAGAATCCAAAACAAATAAATAAACGCACAAATACAAAAAAATGCCGATGGCGTAGGGAGCGTTTGAAGAGGACGTCAACGATTGACTGTTTGTCGCCCCACATATGTTTGTTTTCTGTGTGCGTGTGTGTGTGTATTTGTGCCCAGAACATATGTGCGCTTATTTGTAGCGCAAAAAAAGTGCTGGGCCAAGCGGAAATTAAGCGCCACTCCTTGCCCTCTGCCTTTCAAACTCGGTTTGCGCAACAAAAGCGCAAAAAGAATTGCTAAACAATCACTTGAACATGAGTACATGAAATGGGCGTAAACGCTCGCATTCCAGACATTCGCATATTCTCATATCCGTCACCATAAACGCATGTACCGGCTCACATCTCGGCGTTGGCATGCGAAAACAAAGAAGACTACACACATAGCGGTACAAATATGCTTCCTCTTCCTGCTTTAAGCCCCTATCATCTCTGTGTGCTTTGCGATTGAAGAATGAGCCTGCTTTCAATGTACCGTTAAATCGCTCGAAAAATGAAGTGAACACACAAAGAAGAAAGTGGATAATTTCGTTACACATTGTCATTTGACCCCATTCTCAGGCAGCAGCGCTCAGAGTATGGGGTGACGGCTGTAAGAAAATCTCATTGCGTTCCTTTCTTTCAGCGCGCTCTCAAGATATGTACAAAATTTTCTTTTCTGAATGTAATAAAATGGGTTAAACTGTTATCTAGATTAGTAGTTGATTGTTTGGAAAAAGGAGCGCGCCAACAACAAAGGCAAAGTGTAGTTGGTCAAGTAAATAGGGCGCTGAAAGAAAGGATGGACTGGTTAGGTGGCACAAAGAGTATATGAATTTCTATGCAAACATCATATTGGTGATTTAAAATTAATTCTTTTAAAACTTTCTCAAAAATTTGCTGATACTGCTTAAATTATCTATTCAAGAGGACCCTAAATGTAATGCATTTATGGAAAACCATAGTGTACTTGTAACGCACTTATAGGAATAATGTCTTCCTACTAAAAAATTCTCAGACCAAATTCTCTGAATAGCAGAGATCAGCAAACAATTTGCGATTAGAGAGAGAGAAGAGAGAGAGAGAGAGAGGAAGTGCTTATAGAGAGAATGTTATACTGAATAATAACTAACAAAACAATAATAATTCTAATAATTTTCGTTACCTCTCTATCCATTTTTAGATATTTTGAACCAAAATACCCTGCTTTCTTTTAAGGGGGGAGTCTGCTTTAAATATCTTTAAAAATAATCTAAGGATATGCCTCAAAGTTATAGATGGGAATTCGAAATATTTTCGAAGCTAGAAAGGAAATAGTGACCGAGCCTCTAGCAGATATATTAGCGCTTGGGCAGAAAGCGAAAACTTTGACGCGCGATTTCTCGGTTTTTAATTTTTACGATTTTTCTTAATTGGCAAGCAGGAACAAAAAAACTAAACGTCGTATAGTATTGGTGAAAAGTTTTTTGTCTTTGGCGTTAAATTATCTTCTACTACAACTAAAAGAAACTAAAAAAAGTCAAGTTTGAACATATTTTTAAGCAACTTGAAGCAAAATTTTTTTGGTCAAAAACCCCTTTTTTCAATTTTTGAAAAATTAATAAAATCTTACAATTTTTTTAGTTTAACTAGAAGAAACAAATTTAAAAAAATATGAATCTCTTTGAATTTTTTGTTTCCGATAGAAATTGCGACCTGCATCCTGCCCGCCATCCAACACATGCACATGCGAGATGCATCGGTCAATTGCTTCCCAAGGGCAGAATATCAAAAATTTCGTATCCAAAAAAGTAATTAATGTTTTTAAAATTCCGTTTTTTTCCCTGCCCAAAAAATCCTCAAAAAAAATCGATTTTTTGAAGCCTCTAAAGCAGGCTCCCCTTTTAAGGTACCTTGATCCGCTATTAACCATAGAATTCTTAAATATTTGCGATGCTCTCGTACTAAAAGTTCGAAAAAATCAATTAAATGTAGTATACCTTTAGGCATATTCAGAACTTTAGTAAAGTCTCAAACCAATTGCATAAAAATAAAGGTGAGAGAAAAGTTAGTGATTAATATATCGACTAGAAATAAGAAAAGACAATTTAGTTGTTTTAACCGGTTTCTAACTACAAAAAAAAAAATTTATGGTAATGTTGGAGTCCAATAAATAGTAGTAAACAAATAGTATATGAACTAAATAATAGTATAAAAAAATAGTTTTTGAATTTTTGAAGTTGAATAAATATTAGGGCATCGTGAGCATCAATAAGTGCAAGAATTATATAAAATTAATAGAGATATATATATATTTATCACTTTTATAATTACCAGCTCTAAGTTACTTTGCTTCGCATATTTAGTTACTTTGATCCACTACTATCGAAAAGCTTCCCAGATATATACAATGCTTGCTTTCGAACACTTCGAAAATATCATAATTAAATATAGCATACATTTAGGCATATTGTGTTACTTAAGCATAGTCTCACACCAGTTCCCATAAAATCAATTGTTTAAACGTTCATTAGGTTATTATTTTTATAAAGTTTATAAAATCTTAAGCTAAAAGACATCATGTGTTTGATCCAAAGAGTTTAAAAGCAATATATTTAAGAAAATTAAAAGTAAGTAGGTCATAACTCTTAATGGAAATACATACTCGTACATATAGTATGCTGCAAATCAAAGGCACAAATGCGTACGACGAATAATTTCTACAGTTTTCTTTCCATGTTATTTAAATTGTTTGATATTCCTTTCCCATTACAATTTATCATTTAAATTCATTTAATTAAATAACCCGACTTCACCCAAATAATTGCAACGTGACAAAGGCAACTAAATTATAGTTATTCATATAATTTCTCTTCTACACACCCACATAAAATGCAGCACGCCTCCAGCTATGCACCGAAATTGCGGCACTCTTTCTGCATCCCTCGCAAAGAATAAAAAACAAAAAAACAAAAAACTAAAAAATGTACACGTTGTCAACCTACACTGTGGAGGCCATTATAAATGCTACACTAAGCTCATAACTCGCATCCAAATACACTTTTAGCACTACTGCTAAGCAATAAAGCCCAAAAGTATGCTCGAGTAATCGTAAAAAGTGCTTTCGCATATATTCGCCGAGTCACTTTGCAGGCATTGAAATACATTTTCGCTTGCAAATCTAACAAAATGCCATAATGTTTGCGCGGAGCGGGTGAAGTGCGGGAAACGTGCGACCATCGGAGTTTTGTAAGCAAAATGGTCCGACTAAAATTATGAGCTCAACGCGTGCCCATATTCAGGCGTCATCCATTACCAGTTTTGTGCGTTTCTCCATTTGTGTGCGCTTCCGTTTTATTCTCCGTTTTTTCGAAATCCTTCTTCTTTGCCGGCTTCCGCTCGGGCAGTGGGCAGTAAATTATGACTGAAAATATTTACTTTGCAATTTTTGTTTTTTTTCTGCCTTTGAAACGTTTCTTCGTTGTTTTTTCTTTCTTGCTTTCGGCATTTCACTCAATTCTCGACCAAGGACACTGACACTGCGCTTAACTGGCATGCGCTGGGGAAATTTTTGCTTGAAGGCTTGCACAAATTTGTCGACTTAGTTAATGGGTTTTGACGGGCCCGCTGCGCTGCAGTTCTAAGTTATGGACACAATTATTTGCGAAGGCATTTGAGTAGAGTAAATTAAATGTGCAGGAAGTATGCTGCAGCCCGCATTTATGCTAGAAGTTTTGGTTTGAATTGTAGTTGTCTTTAAAGCTGAAAATTTTGTTGAAAATGTTCACTTCATCGCATATTTTAACATCTCCTGTAGTTTTAAGCCACTGTTGCTTGTTAGAGCGCTTTCAATTAGTACTAATAAACCAATAAGTACAATCATAGCTTGTGCGCCCTACAATATGCTTTTTACAACATTTTGTTTCAACGCACAAAGCACAAAGGAGCAGCGCACAAGTATCCTCAAGCAATTTCTCTACTGTTTCTTTCTTTTTCCGCTTTATTTTAGTTCAACTCTCTCTTACGCGCTGCTCTCAAATATTTACCTTCTCTTGCACACTCAAATACATTCAAAATCTAGGTCGCCTTTATAGCGCTGCTCGCTCGAGTGAATATGCGTGCGTTTACATATATAAGTATGTGTGTGCTCCAATCTCTAAATAGAGTTGTAAAATCTTTAATATAATGTTGGCTCTTATGTATCTGCAGCTTCAGCTCATTTAATGCGCTTCTGGTCCAATTGCATATTTTATGCGAATCACTGCCAAATCCTTTATTATAATAACATTTGGTTAGTGCTAAGTTGAGCTTCTGATCTCAGTTCTGTATGCATAATTTAGCAGCAGCGGGCATTTATTTACATTTTTATGAGTGGCTTGGAGAGCAGTTGGGTTTATATGTACGATTTCGGCTTAGTGGTTATATAAATATGCGCGTATACTTACATATGCTTGTTAAGCACATACATGATCAAAGAATAACCAGTAATGTGCAAGTAAAAGTACATAATCAACTAGTTTTACTATGTTATATCAATGTAGAGAATTTGTTGCATATTTGAAGCATACTTACAGGCGGTTTTGCTGAATTTCAAGTTTATTTTCTAATTAATGAAAACATAAAAAATATCGTTGGAAATGATTTCATTAGTTAAATATGCACTTACTATTTTTTGCCCACAGCGATATTATTGAAGGTATTATGAAGATTTAATATTTTCCTATTTCTGACAATTTGTGGATTACCAAAGGAACTCTCCCGTTTTTGTGGCTAAGATTGAACTAATTCAAATTTTGATATTTGTTGTGATTTTACCGGTATGGGAGTCTTCTGTATCGACCAGAACAAATTATAGTCAGAAAAGCGGGGCCTGCACTATAAGAGGGGTGAGACAAAACTTCCCTATCGCTGATTTTCAAATAGTTTTAACCACTCTTACAAATATGAGACCAATCGTGGTGATCAACAAAAATTATTGTCTCGTGTACAAGCGCAAATTCTGGCTCTTTTTCGGCAATCGCTTTCTTCAATTTGAGCATTTGTTGTCGGTAGTGTTCTTAATATTGGTTGTACCCTGTTTTAGGAGGGCAAACTGTCATCTCTTGATAGCAGCACATATAGAGCATTACCTTGGTATCATGTACATAAGACTCTGAAATTGATTTGACTGGTTGATGAGATTTCACATATGATTTCTTGCATTTCAGTCATAATCCGATGCAAAGCGATTTCTTTTTGAGGTGTGGAAATAGGAGAAATGCTGCGCACTTGACAATTCGCTTCTCAACCTGGCTGCATCTGGCTGGTTTTGGTTGCTGGAGTGATCCCGAAAGATTCTGCGATCCTTTTTTGTTCTTCATAACAATCATCATCGATTAATTTGCCATTTCTTTATCTTCAAATTTTAATGGTAGCCCATGACGTTATTCGTCTTCCAAGCTAATACCAAAACAATACGAAAGTTTCTGGCTAAAGCTTTCTTCTATTAATGTGATGGCGAACATCCGCAAAAACACTTTTCACTATTCAAAATGTGACATATCCGAGTGACAAAGAATACTATTGATTGCGCTTCCAATGAATAATTAATACTGAAAAGCACTTACAAGGTCTTTACCTCTCCAATGCATATACGGAGTTTTGAACAATGGAAAAAAGGAAGTGATGGCGTTTGGTCAAGAAAATAGCTATACGCCAAAAACTTCAAAAAAGCTAAAACGCCAAAGGTTGTCGAAATAAAAGATAGGCAGTTTCCTGGTTTTCTAAAAATTATGTTTGATGTTGTAGCTCAGCATATGGTCCTTAATTATATATAGACTTATCTTTTTCAAATATCCTTCGTTTTCATATTGTCAAAAACTTCTACAAAATTTAAATTTCTGCATACTTTAAGGCGCAAAACAACTTGAACAAGCATTCTAGTGCATCTTTTTCAAAAATCAGTTAAGCATACTCACATATTTACGCAAAATTATACACAAAAATACAAACTAACAACTGAAAAAAACTATAGCATAGTGGCACAGTTGTTGTGCCGTCGCCACTGGAGCACTTTCAGCGCTTTCATGTCACACTTAAAAGCAGTTCGAAGTTTCTGCTGCATTTCCTTTTGCGCGCGTTGAATGGAGTTGAGCTGCTATCAGTTTTCGGTTGATGTGCAGCTGCGGTGGCAGCAAAAACAAATGAAAAGTGAGTAAATTTGCTGTGCTCCTCGCCACAAAAGTTCGGTAAGATTTTGACACAAAACCGCACAATGCATTTGCAGCGAGGCAAATAAAAGCGGCAAAAAGTGAAGCAAAAGTGTTAGGCAACAGCGGTGAAGAGAAGAGTTGAAAGAGCGTCGAAGAGCATTTATACATGCTATTGACAGTAGCTGCGCTGAATAGTTGAGACTTTACTTCGAAGTGTTAGTGTGTGCGTGTGTGTTTGTAGTTGCTGATGTTTATGGCGCATTGTTGGAAATGAGTCTACAATCTCGTAGCGTGCGCCCGTTTTCTGGCTAAAACTTTAGCAACTCTAAGTGCAAGTTTTAGAATCTTCATTAAGTGACGAGCTTTTTAATCTCTTTCACTTTTATGTGCTGCCACACTTATGCTCCGCTTTAAATTTGTTTACTTTGAGAAATGCGTTTTTCAACTATTTTACGGTTCTTTTTCATCATTTTTGTGGTGGTTTTATTTCATGCTTCACTCTGTTCTCTAACTGTTTGCACAGCTTTTCACATGGTTGACCAATTGTATTTGTATTTGATGATTACAACTACTACTACTCTAATGTATGTTGACCGTTGCTGGTGAGCTTTCAATGTTGCACAGTGTAAATACCAAGGATTGTGACATTTGATGAGTGCTGCTCGTTGACTCCAAGCACTTGTCCCCCCAACCGTCTCTCACTTGCCGGCTGGCGATGAAAGTTGACACAAAGTATTGCATTGAAGCGAAGTAGTGTATTGCATTAGATCTAGTGTACTTACTACTTCATGGTGGAAGTTGTCATTGTTTTTGTGTTGGAAGTAGCATGGGTTCAGTTAACGGCGATGTTGTGAAGAAATGTGTTCAAGTTCGAAATAAAAGTAAATCACACAATTTTATAGCATACTTTAGGGCTTTTTAGTTATTTTTAGCACCAGTTTCGTCTGAGAAGACGGTTATCACTTAAATTCTTTAGTTGTAAAGTTAATTCAAGTTTTTATAAATTATTGGAGGAATGAAATTCTTTTAAGATAATTTTAAAAATTAATTTTCTTCAAAATATTTCTGTCTTAAATTTGTTTATTTTTTCATATGGACATAATATATTAAAACTTATTTTGAGAGTTTCACTTTATAATTACATTTCATATATATTAATTATACTCGAAGTTGCTCACATTTTTCATTTTTAACAGAAAAATAGTTCACCTGCGCCTAAAGCTATACTTTATCATAAAATATAATAAAACTGTTTTAAGAATTTCATTATAAAATCCTAACTATATTCAAAATTGCTCAATTGCTTTCAGAAATAGAAAAATAATTATCGTGCGCCTATAACTATACTACATTTTATGGAAAAATTTAAATATAATAAAATATATTTTGCTTATATGAGTACAAAATACTCATTTTACTCGAAGTGGTTTATAATTTCGTTAGAAACAAAAAATAACTTCGTGAGCCTAAAATTTTACCATATTTTATGAAACAGAGAAAAAATAATAAAATATGTTTTGAAAACTTCAAAACACCCATTTAGCTCAAAATGGTTTGTAATTTTCTTTGGAAACTTAAAAGTACGTCATGCGCCTATAACTATACTTTGTTTTTTGGAACTGTATTCGGCTTTTTACATCTATGTATTACTGCAAACAAAAATATGTATATCAGTATTTGCTATTTGTATACATTCTTGTTTAAACAAATTCAAGCTTATAAGTAACACAACATTTTATTCTAGCAATTTAAACGCCTAAAGGTATGCCTATGACCATTTCAGCTCTTATTTACTCGCAATTTTTTTTTCGTACTATATTAAAAACCATCGTAATATCAACTTGTAATATACACTAACCTAATTTCCTAAGTAGTTAACTCATATAATTAAAATAAGTCATTGCTGCGCCTAATTGTATGCCATTCTTCACATAAACTTCACCGCCCCAAAAACCGACAATCTTGCTGCTCGCAATTCAATTAAAAATTTACATTTTAATTACAAAAGTAACGCGAAACTACAACGGCCTCGAAGGTAATGACAAAAGTTCTGCTTTCACCTCCCAGCGACCACTTCGCTGTATATATTGCTCTCTCTTTCATTGCATATTACTTTACCGTTTTCGGCTTGCAGCTCATTTCATTGCCATTTAAATTCATCATGCGCCAACAATTATGCAACTTGTTGGAGTTTATTAGCGTGAAAAAGGAAGAAAAAACGAAAAAGCATGAATCAATTTGCTCGGTTGTCTTGGCAATTTAACTTTCACAGGGAGGGCTAGGGCACAATGTGGTTGACGAGTGGCTGAGAAATAGCAAATTTACAACTTATTGTTGGACTACATATTTCTAGGAGCTACCACATACAAGTACAATGCGAACGGCTGGTTCGGGGGGCAGCTAGCAGCGGTTCCTGGTCGCGGCATTTCAGTTTACTAATTAGACAATTAAAGCCATCAGCTCTGCTGAGTTAGTAGCAAATTAAAGTTGGCTGTAAAGTAGTGCTTGATTTTAGGCTTCACCCGCTGTTAGTGGAACTGGTGTAGCTTTAGTGTGGCTATAAAGACTTAATGTCGATAGAAAAAAGTAGGTATGTTCGCGTGAAAAATGTGGAATGATCATAAAAATATATATAGGTATACAGGAGTTAACATTAAATTATGACTCAACCCCCGGTCTATTGTGTCCCCTAAGCTAGGCTTGGGCTTAGGCTTAATAGAGCTTTTGGTGTTATTTCACAGGTTTTAGTTGTCCGAATGAATGACTCCTTCTTCTAGCGATTGCGAGACAATACAAAAGTATGCGCTCTGGTTTCTTTGCTTTTTGGTCGCAAAAGCGACATTTCTCCGAGGAAAAGTACCCTAATCATCATCTTGCAGTCGTATTTCGTCTCTAGAAAAAGCGATTAGTTTCTTACCCCAGAAACAGCCTTATTTGTCGAAGCCCAGACACTTGTTGTCAGTGGCGTTTTCTACCGGCCCTTTCCTGCCTCAATTCCATCTGTGGTTCCCAATTCGTCTGTATACCATTCTACTTTGCTAATACGAAGCTAATCTTTAAGTCTGAGCTAGTCCCATTTACTCTTTCTACTCAGTGAGGCCTTGACTCCTTTTTCAATGTAAGTCCTCTGGATAATGTCTTAGGTAGACCCTCTCCAATAGCCTTCCTTTTCTTCCTGATAAGAACAGGGCCAAACTTCACCTTTTTGCTCTCTTTTCCACAAGGATGTGGCGTGGAGTGAAGTCCAGAATCACCTCCACGTATTTTTCCATCTGAGTTGAGCACACTTTAGGATGAAAATTTGGTCTTTGTAGAAGTGATTTGCAAACAAACCCCTTCAGTGGCTTCACTGCCACGGTTTTTTTTAGAACTAGGCCACAACTACCAAGTGCAGAATTGGTAGAGTTTGTGTAATTTCGTAAGGAAATTTTTCATAAGCTATTCCAGTAGCTCCAAATTTGAAGCAATGGAGGTTTTGAAGGCCTATTTCCTCTCCATGGTTATTTCATAAATCTTGACTACAAATTCTTGCTTCTTACTAAGCACTGGTTGGATTTGTGAAACCCTGATTTTAAATTGATTAGGTATATGTTTCTATGCTTCATTTTTCTCACGGTTATGGTTTCGCTCTTATCAGTCAATCTTTCTTAAATATATTTTTGCCTTTTAAAGAATTCGAATAATTTAAACTGAAAAAGCAGCTTCACCAAAAGATAGGCAATAATTAACCAAGTAGACACAGAAGCGCATGAAAACCAGCAAAAGCTTCGACGAAAGCACAATAGCACTTTACATTTACTTCAGCTGCCTAAAGGGTGAAAGCCTGTCAGCGATTGCCAAAAAAACCGTTAGCGATTCCATGCGATTTTACGGTTTAATATTTTTTGTTTTTACTTTTTCGCTGTTTCAAAGCAAATACAATAAAAATCCATTAACTCTTACACTTTCTACAACCGTTTGAGGGCAAAGAAAAAATAAAAGCATGACAAATCTAAGGGTGGAGGCACATAAGGATGAAGATTTATGAAACCATTAATTTCATTTTATTTAACGACACAGTTAGGCCAACAAAAAATACGCAGATAAATTAAAAACCAAAAGGCCAGAAAATAGTGAACAAAGTGGAAAGTGAAAAAAGTGATAAAGGAAATGATAAAAGAAAGCACTGTAACTTAGCGCACAGTACAAAAGCACTGACCGATTGTTTGCTTGGTCAGTTGAGCGTGAAAATGTGAAGAATTTGCATTGGTCAAAATGAAAGATTTCTGAAAAAAGTTTGCAGTGAGTGAAACCTGAAAAAATGTGAAACGAAATTGCGCTTGTGAAATCATATTAAAATTGCACGAATACACAAGCAGCATAACGCACAAAAAATAAAATAAAAACAAGTAGCGTTGCAACAGCAATAATAACAGAAACGAGTTATGAAAAATCAAGCGGTGAGGTCCACATAGGCGCATAAAACTGCAGCAAGCAACACTACAACACACAGCAACAACATAATGCTACTCAAAAGTATACAAGCACAGTTAATCCCCTCCTCCAAAACACACCTACTCACCCCATACCTCAAGAAAAATTCCACAAACAACTACTTTACACCAAACGCGATGCTCAGTGAGCTGCAGTGGACCCAATCTGCTTGTAATTACTGGCAACGAAAATGTCTAGCCAACACCGACGACCTCCATCAGCAACAACGCCACATGTAAACGATACGCAAAGTAACGGCACAGCGACTGAGCATAAAGCGAAAAGTGTTGATGATGATGAAACAGTATTAGTGGAAGTCTCAGCGCCCGTCAGCAAGCATAGTACCCAGTGTACGGCTAGAGCCAATAAAACACGAGGAGTTGGAGATAAAGTTTGTGACACGCCGCAGACGAGTGACCAACACGAAGTAAAGGATAACAATAACTGCCAAACAGGGCGGCGAAATACTGATAGCACAGGCGGAAAGTCGGATAGCACAGTCGCCAACGAAAATGCCAGCACGCTAGGTGTGAGTTTAAAAACATCAATCTACGACTGGGACTCGCCCAGCTCATGTACCGGCACAGTGAAGAGGCGGAACCGACGTCCACACACAGTAGCAAGCGCATCCCTACAGCTGCCACGAAGCTTGGGTCATGCGAAGGTACAACAGAATGCAGCTTCCGAAAACACCGCGCTCTCAGTGAAAGCTTTGACGTCTAAAAGAGCTGCGGCGAACACTGAGCAGAAAACCACCGAAGACAACCAAGTAAATATTTGTGATAATAAACGAAACAATAATGCAATTAATGAAAGCCAACAGTCAGTGACGGAGGTGAGCAAAAAGTTGCGACGTCGAACGATACACAACGGTGTAAAGGTAACAACGCCGCCACAACGTCTACATAAATTTGCTACGAAACTGCAAAGCAACATGCCGAAGTCACAACGTCAGGGTAAAGAAAAGTCGACCAAGCTGCGACACAGCAAGTCCTTAGCCGGCGCAGATCGCAACGCAAATAATGCTACGAGTGCGTCTTCGCCCACCGGTGACTTCAGCGGTGATCATAATCCCTTAACAGCGTCACTACACTCGCATAACAGCGCGCCCGGCACAATACCGAAGTCTGCTGGCTCGTCCTCATTGCACGCTTCGCAACCGCATATCAATCGTAATCTCTGCAACGACTCATTTACGCACACGCAAGAGTTTCGCGATGATCCGAACGCCATACGTGACGCTAACTATATGGAATTAAACTTCTACAATGGTCGCTATACAGGCGCTGACTCGACGCAATTTACTGAGCTCTTTTGTGACTTTCCCGTGAGCTATGAGTCGACGACGGTCATTACGAACTCACAGTTCGCGAAATGCGGTCTGTCGGCGCAGCACTCACCACAGCCACCGCCTTATCGTGAGCCACCACCACCGACGCCGCCACCGATCTCGCAAATGCCAACGCGCGATTCGCGCTACCTCGCAATGCAAACCTCTGCCGAGGGTGGTGTCTCGCTGTCGGCACCAGCGACACCGTCGCGCGGTAAGGTTGTGCTCAGCAAGAAGGAACGCAAGGAGTTGAGCAAGTTGAATGCGCGTTTGGGTGTATATGATGGTAGTGAGCATGCGGGGGGGAGTGCGAGTGCGCAGTCTAGTCCTTATAAAGGTCGCGTGTCTGAGCTGAAGAACTGTTTGGCGCGTGGTTTGTTTGCATCGCTCAGTCGCGGTTCGCAGAAGTCGCTTGCAGCGAGTAGCGCGACGCAGGATGATGTCACTTCCTCGTCGAATGAGGTCTCACCACCGCCACCGGCGCCACCTGATGCCAGCCCACCGAACTCGCATGCTTCGAATAATAATGATGCGGACTACAGTGAGAAATTAAAGAACTTACCGGTGCGTCAGCGTAAGACACACGTGTCCCACATGGACAACTATTGTTTATTTGATCCCGTAGATTTTATCAATGAGAAAGCTATGCGTCAACGGACACATGAGCAATTAAATGGCATGTTTGAACCGTCACCAGTACATGGTCTACGTGATCCGTTATTTAGTTCGCGTCAAAACCTGAATTTTAGTGAAGAAGAAATTGTGCCCGAAGTGATTTATAATGAGGAACTGCCGGCGGAGGAAGACACACTCGTTGTAGAGGTGACATTCGAGGAGGCGTGCGGCGGTGCAGCGAATACAGCGAATTTCGATCATCACAACTACTTTGTCATCGATCCGGACGATTTTGAAGAGGAACCCATAGCCGATATTGGTATACCAAATCCATACACTAATGAACAATTAGTACATGCCAACTTAGAGGCATTGTCGGTGCAAACCGTTCCGAATGCCGTCGAGCCCATGTTACGTGAGTCCGCCAGTTTTGAGCAGCTCCTCGAAGTTCTCGATGCAGCGCCAAGCATGTCGAATAGCCAGGAATCAAAGGACACAAATACCACCGCTTCCACCACCACAACTACATCTACTGCCCTTGTAGAATCTTCCACCTCAACCAACTCAACGAGTTCGTCCACCTCCGCGACGTCTTCGCAAACGACGCTGCAACGCACAAAAAAGCGTTTAACCTTCCTAAATCTTTCACCGTTTCGCTCGTCGAAACATTCGTCTGCTAACGGCAGCACAGACAACGCGAATGATAAGCGCGGCAAGCGTTCCGCGGGTAATGACAATAAAATGAACAGCTCCTCTATTTCCGATGGTGCCGGTGTATTAAGCATCGAACAGCGTGCCGTCTCGGAACTCGTCAGTTCGGAACATATGCTTCATTTGCAGCATATGCTGCTGGACGGTAAGGAACATTTACGCGCGCGTACCGTGCCAATCGAATCGAATTATGTGCTATTCAATCCGGGTCCAGTACCGAGTCGTAATGTGCCGTATAAAATACGTAAGCCGCGACCACTGTCCTCGCACAGTGATGCGGATAGTGGCTTCTTGAGTCCATGTTCGCCCGATGAGCTGTCGGCTTTGAAATTTAACTCGGCGATTTTGGTACTCCAACAATGCGACAGCGTACAGGGCTATATTGAGGTGAGTAGTTTTGACCATAACGTATTCAGACGTAAGTTGATAAGTTAAGGTATTTTTAAGTGCTTTATGTATAATATTTATGAATGCAAGAAAGTAATCTTTTGCTATAAGAGTACACTTTGAGGATCTAAACACTTCATAGATATTATTACCCTATATGCAAAAATAGCAAATGGTTATCGAGTTAGAATTTGCTTAACTTTGCCTATTCTGCCGTTTAGATAAAATGGGAAGAACTTACAAGCAACGCTGTTAGGTGTACTGTTAGCACCGACTATGAGTCTATATTACACTAACAGGAATTACTTGTATTCCAATACTTTTTTCTATCCGGAAAAATGGGCTTATATGGATCTACTTCTTCTTGAATGGCGTGGAAACCGCTTACGCGATTATAGCGGAGTTACAAGAGTTGTTTCTTCTTCTCAAAATTTTACGTCAATTCGAGATACCAAGGGCAGCTAGATCCTTCTTCACCTGATGTTTCCAACGGAGTGAAAGTCTTCCTCCTCTTCTGCTTCCCCCGGCGCGTACTGTGTCGAATACTGTCAGAGCTGGAGTGTTTTCATTCATACGAACGACATGACCTAGCCATTGCAACCACTGTCACTTGATTCGCTACACTATCTCAATTTTGGCGTACAACTCGTAGAGCTTATCGTTCCATTGAATGCGGTATTCACCGTTGACAATGCGTAAAGGACCGTAAATCTTTCGCCGATACTTTTCTCTCGAAAACTTGTAACGTCGACTCATCAGAAGTCGTCATCGTCCAAGCCTCTGCACCATATAGCAGGACGTGAATAATGAGTGACTTAGTGGGCTTTGTTCGTCGGGAGAGGACTTTACTTCTCAATTGCCATCAAATCACAACGAGCCAAGTCGGGAGGGCGACGACTATTTCTTTGGTGACAGGGGATATATATCTCGTGTTGCCCTCGTGCATTACCAGACTCATTTGCTTTGCTTCCTTATCCATTCTGAAGAAAGCAGGACTAAATCGAATATTTTCCTTTGGGGTTTTATATATACAAAATACACAAAAACAAGCATACAATAAAAGAGGTTTACAATTTATTGCAGTTTTCAAATATAAATCTTACCTGAAGAAGAGAGGCCAAAGAGCATTACAATTTTCCTAACAATATTCTGTCTTTAAAAAAGATTGGGTTGTTAGCAGAACTTATGAATATACTTGAATATATAGATTTCTTTTTCCAAAGCAGTTAATTAACCCACAACAATACACATTTATTTTAATGGCTTCGCCAACTGGCACACTCCTTTGTCAATTTTGTTGATGACAAAACGCAAATCCCAATGCGGTTCTAAATTCGAAAATACAACAAACATAATGTGGAATCATATTTTTGCTTTAGCTGCTAATCTGATGGTAAGTAACGACTTACCACATTTATGAGTGGCACCACAGCGCGTCGCACGCACCGCAACGGCCACTAAGCGGCTTAGCTGAACTTATGATTAGATATAATACGCTGACGCGCCCGGGATGTGCGTTTCTTAGCTTTCTCAGCAGCGGTGCGATAACTTGTAATAATCTTAACACATTTAAATCGCTGCTTGCAACAATGATTACACGCATACTCAGGGCATTTGCCAGCCTGCAACTTCCCCGCTGCCTGCTGCTGGCGCTTGAGGGCTCATTTCCGCGATTTATCAGCAGCACCCATGGAAATTGCATTTCCCGTGTTGCCGGTCGTGCTATATTAGTATACCGTTACTCGAAGATGTAGTTAAGGAAATTGTACATGATGCAGATCGGAAGTCATTTGCTTATCTGCGCCACCAAAACCCACCACCGCACTCGTCGAAGAAGAAAATTGGTCGAATTGGTTGCGAAATTGCAATAATTTCTTGTTTGATTACCGCGCTGTGCGAGCAGTGTTGGAAAGCGGGTTAAATGCGCGCAATTATCAAGGGAGCCTTATAGCACACTCACGCAAGTACATAACAACAACTACAAATAGCCTTTGTGTCCTGCGTAAGCACTTCCTTTCGCTGGCACTTCTTCCACTTCTTCAGCGATTGCTTCACGTTGTGTGAAGTGCAACACTTGATTTCTTGCCATTTGCCACTTGCAACGCCAGCACATATACAAAAGGGTGTTGTTGCTGGCAGCGTTCAAGCATGAACGCACCCTCTACTCACTTATCTTCTCACAAACATATATATGTATATGTGTATGTTCATTTGCGTCGTAAAAACTCTAATCGTTGCGTTGCTGCAAGTGACACCACCATTAACGCGTCGCACAGCGCGCTAACTGCAGTTTTTAGCTTTCCCTTTCTGCCAAGCTGTACGCTCCTGCTGCTGCTGTCGACCCTTGGGAGCAATCAATCGTTGCCTCGTCGACGTCGTCGCTATTTCCTTGATTCATTTCGGTGTGTGTGAACAAATTTTCGTTGCCTCACCCAAATTGCTTTAGTGCTTTCTTGCGCACTATTCGTGCAACTCTAAATGAAGTTGGGGAAGCAAGTAGCATGTGAGCGATTGGAAAATATATTTCTATTTTTTTTACGAATTTTCACGACTGGCGCAAGTGCAGCGAATGGCAGCTGTTCAGGAAATTTCAAGCACTTTAATTTGATTGCTAATATCACATATGACGCACACATACATATTGTATGTACACTCCTAATGCATTTGTGCTTAGCATGCTAAATGTATACTTTTTATTGCCGCTGTAGTATTTAATTTCGCTTAAACACGTTATTTAGTTATATAGTTATAGAAACGTGTCACAGGCAATTTTTGTATTCATTTTAGTGGATATCATATTATACACATATTTTCGATGAGAGCTGTTCTAACAATTATTGATTAAATAATTTCTGTCTCTAATGATGTCTTATTTTCGGATGAAGCTTTTTAATTCTACCAATCGTTGATATATTATTTTTTCTTTCATAAATTTTATTACAAAACCGTCTCAGAACCTCTTTTAATAATCTGTTAATAATGTTTAATGCCTTTCAATACACTATCCTATATCAAGTAGTGCAGTTTTTTTTGCTCAAAATTGGTCACTGAATCTAATTATACTTTCTCTTAGATGATTTCTTGTTCTTTAAGTACTTTAAGAATTGAGTTTTTGATCAATAATTGCAATTCTTTTTAAGAGGTTGGTTTCAAAAGTAAACCAACGATGAAATATTACTATGGTGTTCTTAAATCCCTTGTCTCTGATGACTGTATGTGATATATAAAACTTTTTATTTCTTACATATATCTTATTTTATATTTTAGTATTAAAGAACAAAAAAAGAAATTAATAATGAAAAAGTGCTTTGTTTTTCAAAATATTCTCCTTTAAGATTCACACAATTTTGCATGCGTTCGAACCAATTGCCGAAGGACATTGGACACTCTGATTGAGATATATCCAAGACATGCATTCTGAACTCATCAACCGTTTCTTGATATGTGCAACAACGTTTACAGAAATAAAAAAAAAATTATTAGCTACCAAGTCAGGACTTTACCGGTGATGACTAATTAAATTGACGTTTTGAGTGCTCAAAACTACAGTTAGTTCCATCGATATGTGAGAGTTCGCATTTACGTGATGAGAGCGATACATCTTCTTAAAACTTACTGCTCTGCGTTCTCCAAGTGTGCTTGTATCTGCTTTGGGACATGTCAAGTTTTTCCAAAAAAACAGGCAACTATTTGCTTAGCCAAGCTTGTATTCGGCTAATTTTCAAATACCCATTCAGACGACTGCGGTTTATTTTCAGACTGATACGACTCATACCACGATTCATAATCTGTCACGGCGTCATAGACTTTTTCGATGCATCGTTGTCGTATCTTTTTAACAATTCTTTTGAACAATCGTCACATGCATTTTTTCAGCCGACCGACAAATTATGTGGGATCCAACGTAATAAAAATTTTAACAAGCAAATGGTCTTGTTGTTAAACGTATGTATACTGGTTCCACTAATGCCTCAACAGGTCAATTGAAAAGTCCCTAGCTTACTACAATAAAGTACAATTTTTTGGGAAATTTTCTTCTTCGTCTTTACTGCCTTCAAACGGATATTCCTTGGCTGCCCAGAGGATACTTGGTCTAGGACCGGAAGTCGTGAGCTGCTTGAGCCATATGTAAAAGAATCGCTTCTGGCCACTCCCAAGTGAATAGCAATCAGAGAACTTTCCTCACTTCTGTGAACTTCTACACCATCTTCCAAAAATTAAAATTGGGAAGATTTGTTTTGTTTTTTTGAATCAGCACAGTTCCCTTCGTGGGTGATAGATACACTGATTATAGCAACTCTTCAACCACAATTTGTACTTTGCTTGAAAATGGGCCTCAGATGCGGAAGCAAACATTTGTATTTCTTACAATTTTCTACGAGTTTCCGTTCGTCAAAGCTCGAAATTTTCAAGCGGCTAATGACAAAATCAATATATTTTCTTTTTGATTGCACCTTTTCACTCTTAATAAGATTTATTTTTGTACCGTACTGTTCATAATATCAGGATAAAACCTTAAAGGGCCCACGTAGTGAGAAAGCTGGAAGAAACGCGATTTTTGAGAATTAAAAAAAAGTCTATAAGGTATTTTATAGGTATATACTATATACATTTTGGGAATACACAGTAAAACTTTGGAATAAAAATATATTTTCTAGTTACACCCGACTTCCAATGACACGAAAAAATATCTTCCAGTGACTCCGGCCTTCTCCGTTCATGAAACCTAAAAAAAGTTGTTTATTTGATGGATGTTGTCCTTCGACTTACGGTGTAAAAAATAATATGCATAAGTTGAAAATTTAGCAGGATTTTTAAAGTAGAGTTCTACTTAAATTTTTTATCATATTTATTCTTTCGAAATTTGAGTTTTGATCAAATTTGGTAGATCATTGTATGAAGAACTGTATGTGGAATATTTGATAGTCATCGGATCTTTTGTTTCGAAATAACTCAATCAGACTTGAAATAGAAGTTTTCAGAAAAATGTTCTTAAAGATAAATTCATGTAGTTATTTACTAATTGAGACTAAGTGGTCTCACATTAGAAGGCTGTAACTCAAAAGCTGTTTGATATATTGATTTAAACACTAGTTATGCTATTTGTAAAGATATAACCGAACGAAAAATGAAAAATCATATTTTTTTAATTCACATCAGGAATGTTCTTTAATAATTGAAAACCATAAGAAAGTTTTTAAAAGAATTTTTCCGAAGTTTGTAGCTATCTTCTGCCTCGAAAGAATATTGTACTTCCAGTAAAAATATCGACTTACCTTAACTTGCGTTTTAAGTTGCTACAAATAATTAGTATTTGAGTCATTCACTGCTGAAACCCCAAAATCAATTACAATTCTAATACCAGCACATTAAAAGAAAACTGAAGCCTAGTTTTTGCAGCATTAACTAAGTTTATCCAGAAACCAACAAAAACATCTCTTAAGACCGCGAACAATCGGTAGTTAAGGCCTACTTGCCGCCTGAAATACAAAAATATGAGACGCATTATAGTCGACATGCCATACCGACACGCTACACTGCACCACGTCACGCATACGCATAGTTTTAGGCGCGCGTGCCGGCTATACCACAAAACATCACCCAGTTGATATGCGAAACGTTGATTGCATACGAAATTTTAGTGAGCAAAAATTATAAACAAAAATTTGCAAGGGAAGTGAAGTAAGACAGTCATTCATTCATTGCATTGCTTAGCAAGAGAGGCACACATGTGAGTTAATGTTTTGTACAGGAAAAAGGGTGTCAAATGACAAATGCACGAATCTCTAGTCCGAAATTGAAGTCCTTAGTAATGGAACATGTAATGCAACACTGCTCAAGCGTGCAATTACAGCGGGAAAATCGTAGTGTGGTTGTGGGAGGGCAGCAGAAAATTGTAGCTAAGCGTGGATGGTAGTTTGAGTTGGTGAAATATGAGAAGTAAGAGAGAAAATTTAATGTTGCTGCAAAAAAAAATAATATAATAAATAATAAAAAAAAAATAAAAAAATAACATCAAAATAATTTTTTTTATAGTTTTGGAATGGAATTCGATATGATAAAAAATTATGCTTCTAAATGTAGGCAACAGGTTTTTTACTACTCTTCTTCTTACAGATTTCAGAATTTCTGTTTGAGGCATTGCTTGAGATATAACAAAATGATTATTCGGAATAATATTATAATATTTTGATATATTTGAGACCGCGATATATTTGTAATGACAAAAAGTTATGTTCCTAAGTGTAAGCAACAAAATTTTTGCTAGTCTTTACCTTATTTTTTATAGTAATTCATCAGATATAGCAAAATGATTATTCGGAACAATAGCCTGATATTTTCATATTTTCGGGTCCCCAAGATATTGGCAATAACAAAAAGTAGTGCTCTTAAATATAGGCAATACACTTATTGCTATTCTTTACCTTTTAGATTATAGTGTCTCTGTTTCAGGTATATTTTGAGATATAGGAAAATGTTTTTTTCGGAATAGTACTCTGATATTTTCATATATTTGAAACACCGAGATATTGGCAATTACAAAAAATTATGCTCCTAAATATAGGCAACAAAATGTTTGCTAGTCTTTACTTTATAGATTTTAGTATTTCTGCTTGAGGTAAGTTATGAGTTATGGCAAAATATATTTGAGAGCAGATAGTTAACTCAAAAATTTATGCATTTTGTTAATGAGGAAATATTTAGGGGCAAATGCATTTTAACAAATAATTAGAAAGTTATTAGTATATGACCAAAAGTAGCATTTATTATCAAATAAAAGTATATTTCTACAAATATACATATCAGCCTAATTAAAAAATGATCAGCGCATATAAAAAAGTCCTCGCAGTGCGACATATTCCAGGAACAAGACGTCATATGGCGCACAGACAGCCCGAAAATCGCATTAAACGGAAAGAATTATGTCTTTCAAAGATCATAAAACAAAACAAAAGCACAATCAAATGTCATAAAAAATAACAACAAACATGCGTAAACACGCCTTTGTTTCGACACGCGTGAGCTACTTAGTGCAAGTCCGCGCGAGCGCACGCTTGCAACAGAAATTATTTGACATCGGTGCGGTCGTGCAGCATATGTGGCAAGTAGACACACGTTTCAAAGTGCGCACTTTGCTCCTTACTTTTTTACTTTAGCTGTTGTTGTTGTTGTTGGAGTTTCTGCAGCAGTTATTGGCCCAATAAGCTATAAAAATTGTCTCGCCAAAAGTTTCCTGCCAGCAGTGGTTGCACAGCACAATTACGTTCAACACAACAGCGGTTTTGCAGGCGACCAACGCTCGCCCTAACGCTTGCAGTGAAATAATCATCAGCAGTACGTTATTTTGTCATACGCTGACCGCTCGGAGAATATGCTAAGCTAGCTGAGGGTTGCAACGTTGTTTGTTGCCCTGCACACGCCTCATATCCACTTGCCGAGTTGACAAATCCTCGCTTTGAGACACGTGTCTCAGCGTTTTTGCCCCTTTTGTTGCGCTCTAGCATACATACACCCCCGCCGTAACTTTTTTGTGTGATTTATGACTGCAATAAAACTGCCGGCGGCTGTAATGCATAAAAGCATTGAGTGCATGCGTGTGCCTGGGTGTGTGTATCGCTTTTTAAAGCACTCACGCTCAGCTCGATTCCTTCAATTGTAACACTGCATTTATTCCTGTGTATATGTGTGTCTATGCCTGTGTGCGCTCTTGCATTAGCCACACAATTGCATTGATGGATTTCACGCTTCGTTGCATGCTGTTAGGCGCAGAGCAAGGCACTTGCCCACTCGCTTACACACTTACTGACTTGCTTGTAAATTCATTCATTCACTCATCTATTCATTCAAGTAATCCATTTGCCACTCTTCCTCCGTTGTGCCCCGCTTTGCAGTCAAGTGGGTCAGTCGGTTCGTTCAGCTGCGCCATTTATGCAAATTTTTCTAGGCAATTGAGCCAATTGAATGGTGAATCATTGCACCAAGCCTGCTTTTAAAATGCTCCACCGCAACGCTGTGGCATTTCTATTTACTTTGGCATTGCGCTTTGTTGTCTAAGTGCATATTTAGGGCAGTTAGTGCTTAAGTTGACCGGAAGTGAGTAATTTTTGCTAGAGAGAGCGAAGAGCATATTCGAAGAGACTTATAAATTTGAGCATAAATTTAGTAAAAATGATAAAAAATGTTAAATTTGAACGCATTGGAGCTAGAAAACTCTTCACTGGAGCATTTCGTATAGTAGAAAGAGATATTAACCTTAATTTTGTTTGGTCAATTTGTATTGCAGCTGTATGCTATAGTAGTCTGATCTCCACGACTTCTTCGGAAAATGCATTATTTTTGTAGATAATAACCCATACCAAATTTTATTAAGATATCTCATCAAATGAAAAAGTTTTTCATACAAGAACTTAAGCTATAAGCTATTCAGATCCGATATCGACCGTACCGAGAAAAGAGCAGCTCCTTGGTGAGAAAAGAAGATTTGTAAAATTTCAGATCGATATCTCAGAAACTGAGGGACTAAACAAACGAATGGCGAAATCAACTCAGCTCGTTACGCCGATAATTTATACAAACATTTCATAGGGCCATTTCGGAGGCCCTCCTTTTTGGCCTTACAATCCTCTAGTAATTGCCAATATACTCTGTTCAGCATAAAAATATCCTTTAGTTTCATGCCAAAGCTTTAAAAATTCTCTTCGACACATTCACTCAGCTCTACTGCATTTCCACATTGCACTACAGAGCACTCTCATAATTGCTTCATTCCCTTCGTTTACCTACTCGCGCTGCCAACACCGTTTATATGCGTACGCTTTAATTAATTCGCGAGTTCGTACGCTTCGCTTCGGGTAATACAAATTGCTTTTTAATTTCATACTTTATTTAAGTCACATTAAATGCGTTATTAACTTCCGCCAATCGGAAATTACCCTTTATATGGGTGTGTGTGTACTTTACACAGAAAAGTTGTTGCATGAAAGCAACCGTAGGACAGGATATGCATTTGGTGACTACCGTTTAATATTGAAAGTTGAAAATAATTATAGATAATGGAGTTGATTACAGATAGTTAAAAAAAATTGAACTCGCCGCTCCGAAAAAAATACAAAATGCAATTTCAATTTAAGAAATACTTTAAGCCGCGTTCATAAGGAATAATATACATACATGTTGCGAATTTATTACGGAAATTTCGTAATAAGCCACAAATTAAGTGAAATTCGAAAATAAACTTGCCTACATTTTGGCGCTTCATCTACATTTATGCTAAGGTTTATATGCAGTTAGTCATTTTTGTAGGTAGGTAGACTTTTTGAATTTCCAACATTGTAATTTGCATAATTGTGATATCACAAAATGTATTTCAGTTTACTAAAACGAACATATCTTTTTTAACACAGTTAGAATAATGTAATCTCGTGATGATCAGGTATATTGGAGTCGACAGGCTGCTTCATACGTCGAAACATTTTAATTAAAAAATCCTTCTAAAATTTTTGAAAAGTGTTGAATTTATCTTAGCACTGACTTATTAATAACAAATACTGGATAGTGCTACCAATCACATTGTATCATACCATACAGCGTGAAAGGGTGAGACTTCAGGCTTCATTTAACCAAAAACAAATTAAATTCGGGGGAGTTGAAAAAAGGTATAAGAAGAAACTCCTTAAATTTTGAAATTTTTGTAAAAGGCAGGGAAGAATATCACGTAAGCCACCAATGAAATTTTAATATAAAAGAGAAAATGTGTAGTTGAGTATTTTAGGTTAGTGCTTCAGCAAAGTGCATTATAATAATTTAACCTGAAGTTGGAAAAAATTAGTAACTGTCATCAATTCAGTAACCAAACTAGTAACAAACTTAATAGAGAATCCTTGGCAACTAGGCCAACGGAAGTAGGGACGTAGAATTTCATGTAATGGACATTACCTTGTGTCAAAAAGTAAAAAAAGACGATTTTCGGGCACCAAACAAAAATTATTCCAAAAAATGCAAAAAAATTGTTTACAACAAAATTAGCTGTTCAAATATAACGATTAAACCGCTTTAAGTGTGAAGTTGGCTATTTGCAACTTTGGAAGGCTGCAACATAAGAACTAATAAGATATTCATTAAAACATTTATAAAAGCCGCGTGATCCTTCAAAATTAACCAAATTATTAGCTAGTACTAACGAATGATTAAGAGAGGTCACATTCTTCTTTTTGCAAGACATGAACTATATTGAACACTTTAATAGCTATTCTGTCGGCAACTGGCAGCGCAGTCTGCTCTTTACTTAAATTCGGTGCCAATATCTCGTTTCTTTCCAGAGAATAAACGAAAGGGAAAAGGTGGACCGGAACACATTAATAAGCATAAACAGGGATGGTTCAAACATAATAATCGAAAGGAAGGTAGTGTCTTTTGAGCAAAATTAGGATCCAGAAACGCCTTCCGTCTATCAGACCACTGCAGTGTCTACCAAGCAGAGATTTACAGTGATCTCCGAAAGAGAAATACATCATTCTCGCTCGCAAAGAGGGGAATATATTTATCTATGCAGGTAGCCAATCAGCTTTAAAATCAGTAAAGTCTCTTTGGATTTACCATCCGAAATTCGGAGTCGGTAGCCTCAACTTTAAGAGCGCTATGTCTAATAACAGTACTGTCAGATAAATAATTGAGCATCTAGTGAGACAGAGAAGTGCACGTAGTGTCGAGAATTTTGCTGACGCTAGGGCATCAATTGAGGAAGACCCGCAAGGGTATCTCACATCTCTTTCTCAAGCGTTGTTCACCTATGTCATCGTTGTGGAGAATTTCGTGAAAAAATCTTACCCCACACAAAAATCAAATTGGCACAAGAACTGAAGCCGCTTGACCACCAGAATCGTCATATTTTCGTGAATTGGGCTGAGCAATAAATTGAAAATGATTCAACGAGGCTAATTTCTGGCCGAATGGCTTCGTCAATAAGCAAAATATGGATTATTAGTCGGGCGGCAATCCACACGTAAACCATGAGTCACCATTGCATCCCTAACAAATTACAGCCGGCAGCGTCGTTGTACAACTTCAATGATGATCAAGACCCACTCGTTACTGTGAATGGGAATCACTACCAACGATAACCGAATATTTTTGGTCCGAATCGGATGATATGGACTTGGACAATATCCAATTCCAACTAGACGGCGCCACAAGCCACACAGCCAATGTCACAATCGATTTATTGAAAACTGGTCAACAAACAGGCAAATGTGGCAGGAATGAATAAGCACAAGCCAACTATTAAAATTCAAAAGATATGACATAAGAATTCTAAAAGGAATGCTCTCAGGTCGCTTACTTGGCGGACTACTACTGTAAGAGCTTTCAGAAGTTGAAGGAAGGCAATATTATTGTGTGAAAGTTCCATGTGCATTCATATTTTGTATCGGCCGAGGACATCGTTACAATGTTTCGGAGGTGTCACAGTAAAAACTATTTGATATAAAAAATTTTAAATACAATTTTTTGGAGTACCGGTAATGAAGTATGAAATATTATTATAATACATTTTTCAAATTCATACAGCTGAAAGTTCGCAAGCCAATACTTTACATTTCTGCAGTTGTGTTGCATAAATCAATGCAACACAAAACACATACTCTTGAGCCACCAGCCATAAAACAATACTTACAGACTTAACAATTTATTTATTTGCTGCTGTATGTCATAGCAGGCGTAATGTAAAATTATCCGACAACATCTGTTTGCAACATATTTAACACTTAACGGTGATTTTAATCAGCAACATTTATATGAAGTGCATTTTTTCCAATTTTTTTAATAGCAATTTGTAATCAGCCGCAGACACATGGCCACGCGCATAAATACAACAACAATTACAGGCGCATTCTGCGCATTTTCGCCAAATTAAAATTGTAAATAATGATGACTGCCACACACATACATGCAGATATACTCGAAGTGATAATTATAGCACTGCTGTTGCAATGCTTTAGTGTCGCGCGCAAAACCGACGCCAATTATAATAAATGCGCGCACGGGCGCCTAGAATTATGCTAGCGTATTTTTAATAACTCTTTTTCAGCGCATGAGCGCATGTGGCAACTACAAATACTGCATGAGCACACATATAAAATAAGCCGCTGCATATTCAGATATGTTTACAATAAATTGAGTGAATGCCTACATTATGCCAAGCATTAAGTTGAGAATTTATTAATGCGCCGCCACACACACACTTGCACACCCTCACGCACACACACGACAGCATCGAGCTGTAATCGCATTCGCAGACATTGATGCATGAGAGCCGATATGAATTATGGTCTTGCCGTTTTTGTTGTTGTTGTTGCTATTTATTATTTTTGCTGCTGTTGTTGTGCCATGTGGTCGCCTGATTCAGTTTGTTGGCGGTTAAAAATTCATTTCATTTCATTTCCGCTGCCGCTTTATTTTATTTCCACTCGCCAGTGTTAATTTCATTCCAAACGTGCATAATTTTTTGGCTCACAACAACCCACCCGCCAGCAGTGCGCAAGTGTGAGTGTATGTATGTGCAATGCACTTGCATGCCTCAGTAGGTTGACAAAATGAAATGCATTTCGCATTGCTGTATACAATATTTTTAATTTTTTTGTTTCGCATTTTTCGCTCAGCTTTCCATCAGGCAATTGCTTTCAATAAAATGCACATGCACACACATAGCTGAGCACATTTTATGCACACATACATTTCAATATAAGCCATTACCGTTATGCGCGTATTTTTATACTTTATTTCCTCGCATTTCCTCTACTAGATTCGCTATTAAAAGCAACTGTTGTGTAAGGCAATAAAAATATGAATATTTCTCTGTTACTGCAATATGGCAACACTGCATCGCTATTTGCCAGCACTGTTTTGGCAAATGCGTTTTTAATTTCTTTTTCTTCTTCTTCTTCCTTACACATATTGCATTAATGCCGGCGCTGCACTGCCTTTATGCAAGACTTTCTTGTATGCAGACATGCAGTTTAATTTCGTGGAAAATTGCGGAAATTGCCTGCAACAAGGCGCTCTTAGTATGAGTGCACCCACATGGAAGACTGACAACCGGCCCTTTGTTTCTGTCATTAAACATGAGCGAGCAGACATTATGCTTCATATGAGCACTTTTGGCAATTATAAAATAATTTTTCATGTGAGAGCTTCGGAAATAAAGATAGTAATTCAGTATTGATACGGTAGATAGACATATGCTTATAGTTAAATAGTTGCTGATCTCCAAATATGACAAAGAATTCAATGAAGATCGCTGTACAGGACTATTTGCAAGGAGCATATTTGATGCTTATGGTAAATTAGTATGCAAAGGTTTTATCATGACTTGGAGGGCAGCTATATGAAAATTTGCTCGTACTGATTCGTGAAGATATGTCCTCAAATAAAAAAGTTTTCCATGCAAGGACTTGGTCTGCTTCGGTCAGTTTGTATGACAGCTATATGCTATAGCGATCCGATATCAGCAGTTCTGACAAATGAACAAGCCCTTGAGGAGTAAAGAGGTTCTACAAGATTTCAGATGAATATCCCAAAATCTGAGTCGAGCTTACCTATGACGAAAACTAGATGACAAACTTAAAATTCTCTGTTTAAGAAATAGAAAACACTTCGGTGTGAAAGTTACATCCATCACCTAGAAAATTTCTTAGAGCCGTCTACGAGCTAATCTAAAGGTAGCTCAGCGTGGTATCTAGCTATCTACCGAATAAAGGCGGCATAGCTGTCCACCCAGGTAAAACTAATTTGGTTTTATTTACCGCGAGTACAATATGTCAGACGTCCATTTCCCCTCATTTACAGGTTAGCGCCTTCAACCAGGTGATAAGGTAATATGCTATACCTGGGCTTATCCTTGATAAGAAGCTTTCATGGAGGCCAAAAATTAAGTGGAGGGTCAAAAAGGAATTCTCTTGCTTTGTAGTGGTCTAGAGGAGCTAAGGGTAAAAGGTGGCGACTCTCACCAAACGTTGTGATTTTTCTTGGCTCCACGAAATCTTAGTCAAGCCAATAATGTTCTATGGTATATTCATCCGATAGAGGGTGCTTAAAAAGTTAGATTCGCTAGAAAGCTTGAACGCATTCAAAGAACGGGCAATGGTTAAAGCTATTGCACAGCACCTGTGAATATTGTCGGCATGTGCATTGCTGCGAAGACCGCTCTAAGCCTCAGAGAAGCTGGGTAACAGAAGTGTTAAAAGCAAAGTCAAGCAAAAATTCTCTACTCATTATATGGCATCCCTAAATACTTCGACCGATGCATTATAGAGGCTGCTCATAGGGGCTGTTTCTGTGGGCTGGGATAAGTCGCGCGAGAAAGCAGTAGGGGAGTTTTCTGTAAGGAGCTCTCGCTCAAGCTTAGCTTTAGGCTACCGGAGTATTGTACTGTTTTTCAGGCAGAAGTGGCAACTATTAAGGTAAGAGCAGAGCAACGGTATTAGCATTGAGTTCCCAAATCGTGCACTCAGTGTTAGGCAAGGAAAGTGTGTCCTCACCAGAAATGGTATAATGCTATTTTGAGTGCCTGGTAATAACGTAATCACACTGCAAAGCAGATGAGTTAGCAAGACCGATCACCTGTATAAAACACAGATCAAAATGGGAACGAGTCGGATATCCGTCACCATCTTGTGATTCAGTACAGAATGTAAGAACTTCGTGTGCGTTCAGCAGGCTTGGATCAACTACCAGCCGCTGTGTGTCTGCGAAGTCCTTCTGTCCTTTGTTTTTAGTATCATAACGAATTGACATTGTAAGCTCCAAGTGTGATTCTCCTTTTCTGGATCGACCAGTTTCTAAACCTGACTTAAGCAGTAATATTGCGGTTGGTAGGCTCGGAGAAGTATTTGCAAAAGATTCCAGGCATGCGCCAAGCTAAATTTCTAATGGATGTGTTACCACGACAGCTGGTTTCAATTCCGACTATTTATCGCATTCTATACTGGTCATTGTAAGCTCAAAAGGCACTCCTGCGCAGACTTCCGGTTCTGCAACATGGAGCCGGAAAATCGTGAATCCCCGATCAGTATATTGCAATTCATCAATGAGTTGGGACTATATTAGTCGTTGTGACTTATTGGAGGGCACAATAGACCTTAAGTCGCTGCTCAAACCTCATTTACTATCTACCTAATATAGCCAAGCCCAACACTATCATTATGGTGCGTATCCCAGCTAAGCGCTAAATTGTAACTAAAATATTTTATTAACTAAAAAGTTACTAAAGCAGAATGAGTATCCAACATAGTAAAATTAGATATTTTATGACCTTAACGACTAGCTGTAGGCAACAGTTTATGATATTCATGGATAAATAGCTGAGAATCAAATACCTGTCACTTAAACCGCTTTGTTACTTCACTGTATCCTGCTTTTGCTGCGCAATTGCGATTGCCACACCATGTTTTTGCAGCAGCTTAATCGTCGTCATTGTAACTTAAGTGCTTTTAAGTTGCGCTCACTTAACGCCCAACACTTTAAATTGTCATGGTCTGCCTTTTAGAATTCACTTCGCCACACATTTTTTCCGACGATTTTTTCTTGTTATATTGCAAGCCAGTGCTGGCAGTTGTATCGGGTCTCATTATCTCCCATTTCGCTGTTTCAGTTTCTTGCAATTTCCGCTTAGTTACAATTTCTGCCAGCTCCACCTATATGAATGTCAGTCGTTGATCTGCTGGCGTTTCGTAGACGTTTGCTACTTCTCCCTGCTTTTATAATTTTTGCGATTTTTCGCTATTTTCTTAAATAGCTCTTTGCATTTTTTCCACGGTTATCGTTTGTTTTTATTGCCACTTCGCTGTGTTGGCAGCAAGATGACTGATAACGCTTCATGACTGAAAGCGGTCATCCTTCATGTTTCTTATTTTATGTAAAATTGCAGTTTCCTTTTTGCTGTATAAGAATGCATCAAGAACATGCTTCAAATATTATTTTTATTTTTACTTTTTTAAAAAAAATTTACTATATAAGGTATAATTTGTTGTTTATGAATTAACGCTCCCCTTAATGCTCTAATTTATCAATTTACAACACCAACACATCAACTCCTCTTAGAATCACTCAGCTGTTTTGCTGTAAAACAACGCTTACCAATTATTGACTGCCTACTTTAAAGCGCAGCGCTTTTCTTAAGCGTAAATAATGCTTGATTCGCTTGCATTGTTGCTGCCATTAATTTCACAAGATTCCTGTCCCCAGGTGCTAGTATTAACAACTAAAATGCAATCGCTTTAGTTAGAGGCATGTAGTATTTGCCTCACTCCCAAATGTATGCTATTAAAAAATAATTGCTCAGCGTTGCATAGGCAACCAAGCCCTAAGGACTTGAGAAATAACTGCAATTACCTGTAAGTCCTCGCATACAAATATGTTTTTGTACATACAACAACAACCACTTAGAGTTTGCATTACTTGTATCCTTGCTGCCTACGCAGCTATAGCTGCTTTTGCGCAACTGATGAGTCATAAAAAATGTTTACAAGTTATCCCCAGGCTGCAGCTGCTACTAGTCTTGCTGTTTCTTACCTCTGCTGTACACTTCTGTATTTTTTCTTTTATTTTTTTTGAGATATAATCAACAAATAAATCAACAAGGGACGGCGAATGGTATAGAAATCGCAGCTTCGCAAGAAAATGCCGCGGCAAGTGAAGCTTAAATGCTGAGATGCAATATTTTAGGGCATTATGAAAAATATTAAAACATATTTTCAAGTATAAAGGAGCAACGGTCAAGAGACGGTCGCTAAAAAACTAAAGATCAAAGAATATTGATAAAGTATGAATAGGATTACGTGAAAGTTAATTAAGTACTGTGGCAAGATTTTAGAGATGAAGTAAACCATATTCAGGCATATGTTTTTCAAAGATTACATATACATATATCGCTCGTTACCTTACGAAAGTTTGCCTTCAATTTAAAAATCACGAAGGAAAAGATTAGAGGGAACGATCTGAAATCTCTGTCATTTGTTACATTAATTTAATCTACGACTATTGTTGAAGATGGCACTGTGATCGATATTTTTCTTAGAAGAGGGTAATAAAATAAATAATTTTTGGGAGATGAGTTCGTCAGTGGGAAGTGCTGTATGTGGTTATCATATTACATATATATGGGTGATAGGAAGATAGTCGCGTAACAAATTGAGTCTAGGTAATTGTTTTTACATTTCGCCTTAGATACTTCCTATACCAAGAAAACAAAGCCTGGGAGATCCGCGTATATTTCTCAGGTTCTTTACTTAGCGTTTCCATTTCGTTATACATGTATTTTCGTCAGGGATGTTTTGCCAAGTTTTGGTACTGAAATATATGAGGTAATTACTCACTTTAAGTACCCGATTTAATGTAAGGTCTCTGGTAAACAAGCCAATATCTTGAATAATTATATATTTAATATATAGGGTGTTATTGGGAAATTTATTACGATTTTGAAAGTGTTCTCATAAAATCCGTCGTCCGTATTAGCAATATGCTGAGACAGTCGATTTTCACAAGCAAAAAGCATTCGAAATAGAGCGAAGCAGGTAGTAATGCGTATTACTTTTGGGTCCGAACTAAGAGTTTGGGCTCGTTGTATATGATTCTCTGCAAATCCTACTAAACACATGAACCTCACTGTCAATTCTGCTTTGATCACCATTTGAGCCAACTCACCGTGATCCGACTACGACCATTTTCATTTAATGTTGTCGTAAGTGACTCACTTTTCATTATCAGCAAATATCCGCCTAAAAAATTAATTGGTTTTGTTGGGGATCATCAGCGATTCACGAATAGAAAATCGATACCTGAGGGTTAGTTGAAATACTTAACTCGTGTTGCACCCATACCTCAAGCTTTGTTTTGTATTTGGTTTTATTTATACGGGTTTTTGTGTAATGTTTGGCGCTGGTAAATTAAATCAGTGCTTATATGAAGATCGAACTCGACGATTTTCATTATTGTATAAACATTTTCTACAATTGGCCTTCTAAAGGAAATTGCCGTAAGGGAATTGACGAAACCAAAATTGCGCTTTATTGACTATTAAAGTATCAAGACCGTAAACGCGACTCAGTCCTTAGCAGCTTAGCTAGCGGTTTGATATTTTTCGAAGAAAAATTGTAACTGCGAATTCTCTCTTCACGGATGTCCATTTTTCACGCGTTCTCAAACTAAACCGAGTCAAGCAATTCCTTTGTAAAGTTTTTAGTATATTTTTAATGCTATATAGCGTAATCCGATCGAACTTAGACAATACGATTTATAGAATACCAAAAAAGTTTGAAAATAACGGTCCTTAGCCGTCATATAACAGAATTAGACTAGTATGTACTTCAAATATTTGAAGAATTCTGCACAAAGTCCAATAAATACTTCTCAAAATTCTTTATTCCTCTCCTTCACGACCATCAATCCATCAATGAGGAAAGACATATCACTCATCGGAAAATTAGTCTCTGGAAAAATTTGTGCCTGGCTCTTATTTATACATTAAATATTTTCTTCAGCTAATAGTTACCTTCCCTAAGAATATTTCCGAAAAACTAGGAACTATGCCTGCTCAGCAAAAGTAAGACAAAAATGTATTGCATTACATAAACCCAACGCATTAATAGTACAACTGTCTCACGAAACTTGATCCCTGAGAATTTATGGCAAAACGCAAATCTATAGGCACACGCACACACACATACATGTGCATTTGCCTTAAAGTAACTGCTGATCCGTTACAGCCGTTAGCGATTGTTACGTTACGTAGTTACAAGCGAGCGAACATTGTTGTTGCTGTGAAATGGCCAACCTGACGCTCATCAATAATGTCAACAGCGGCGAAAAAACAAGGAAATAGCAATAAAGGACAACAGCAAACACAATAAACAGCATGGGAAGCAGCCAATAAGCAGGAGTAGTTATTGCCGTCGAAATCAAACGCGGACGGACACTAAGCAAAGAAAACGACACTAAACTAACACAAATAAACAGGAAAAAGAAAATTTGTGACTGTGTGTGCATGTGAGATATAACATAACAAAGCATAACAGGAAATGAAATAACGGAAAACATGCGGAAGTAGAGCAAAAGCTATATGACACAGAGAATTTCTATAGAATATTTGGATCTGGATATTTTGATGAGGGTGTGTGTGTATATATGAGAGTATGGTTGAGCGTGTTTAACCGTGTGCCCTTCTTAATGTGTGGGTGGGTTAAAAACTGGAAATAAACAAGCGAAGGAAACGCAAAATCAAACAGAATAAAATTAATAACCTGGATTTCGTTGCACCACAAAACAGCAACAAGAACAACAACAACAGCGAGTGCAAACACAAAATGGGCGTTTCAACGGCCATAATGTCAATGAGTGGAATTGAATACTCGTGTGTGGAAAAAACAGACGGGATTTATTTGTCAGATATAAATATTAGCAGATCCAAAAAAGGAAACACGCGCAAGGGCATAAAAACAAATACGCACGCCTTGGCAAAAAAAAAAAATAAATAATTTCATATATTGAAAAGAAGTGAGCAAAAAACATGCTGCAAACAGAAAGGATATGAGGAAAAGCGACCACCACGCTTTCCAAGTGCTCAGCAGTTTTCCTTCGTCCCCAAACCGAATTTTATTGCTTAAAGGCTTTACGCTCGCATGCTGTTGCATGCCTCCTTCTCTTCCCTTTCCTTTCTGCTTTTAGTTTTTCACCGAGGGTAGCGCAATGTAATGCATTGTTGCTGATGGGAATGAATGAGTTCACCTATGTAAGTCTGGATGTTGGCTTTCTAAGTGTGTATGTGCAATTGCTGGCGGGTAGGTATGTGTACCCCCAGTCGTTGAGCGTCTTAAGCAGACATACGTGCAAATTCCCATAATTGATATTGTATTGGTGAAATGGTGCCCCTTCAACCCACTAATGGCGCAAGTAATGATTACTATTTATGATAACGATGATGGGGATGATGATGGTTATAATGATCTTTTTATTTTTAATATATTGGTATTATAGAAAGTGGGAACGAACGGGGAAGTAACATTTTTTTTAAGAGAGGTGGGAAATGTATTGGGAATAAGGTAATACAATTTTTTTCTGAAGAAGTATGAAGACTTAACAAGTTAACAAGTTTTGCTAAAACAGTGCGATGTTAATCTCATTCACATATGAAATGCAGTTTTCTATTCAGAATTTTTTTATATTGGTTAGTCGAAAAAATCTTCGTATTTCCAATCAAACTTCAACTATTATTTTTTTTTTTTGTTTTATATTTATAATGAACAACCACTTTTTGCCATTTTTCCTACTAGAGACATTATCAGTGTAATACTATTTTGGTTTCTCGGCGAAAAACTGCGACAACTAATTTTCACAGGATTCTCTTGATGCCAACTTTACTCCACTAAGGTCAGGTCAGGGCTATATGGTGGATGCATCAAAATTTTCCTACCAAGCTCTCCCAGTTTTACAGAGTCATCAGTTGTTGAGAGTAAAATGAAGAATCAATCGTTCGACTAGGCTGGAGCAGCTCATAGGGGATGAATCCTTTCCAATACCACCAAACACTCAGCATAAACTTTCGAGGCGTCAATCCTGACTTTGCGACCATTTATTTGAAGAGTATAATCTACCATTAGCTCCTTCCGTGTGGCAAAACACTTAATTTGGAACTGGATTGTCGTCCATTGAACTGTTTGAGGGAAGCAATCGTCCAAAAGCGATCAATTGGAGAGAAATATTGTTACAACAGAACAAAGCATGTGGCACTACAAAACGCAATGTGAATAAGCTTTTAGATTTAATTTAACAGAAAATAGATGTGCTTATAATTTACATAGTCTACCTACCTATCTACCTAGAGTGGATATCTGAGGAACCTAGCCCTTTAAGAGGTCCATTGTAAAACCACCGGGATGAGTACCTATCCTCTATTATGTCCTCTCCGAACCGCCCAATGTTACTGAAGAAGTTCTTCGATACAAACAGTTTTATTTGTGCAAGCTCGAAGGTATCACGAAGAAACCCTAGAACGATAGGAGATGTTCTATAGTCTCTTCTTCTTCTTCCTCTTAACAGATTCTACAAGTCGTTGTATGGTATTCCTAGACTATGGCCAAGTCTGCCAATGACATGGCGGTCTATTAGCACTCCTACTGGAGCTCTTATGTCATTATTTTTTAATTACAATAGTCTGCGGCATACTGCAATCAAGCAGGAATTGAGTTCACCGAGATTTAGTCATATCTTTAAAACGTTTATTGATTATGTAGAAAAAAGCATATAAATTACTTCTTTTCCGGAGAGCCTGCTCTGGCTGATTCATCTAACAGGGACATAACTATGTCCTGAAACTCATTGCAGGTTAATTGTGAAATAGAATGTTGTTGAATGATCAAGATATTCTTTCACTAACTTTGATAAAGCCCTAAGACACTTTAGTGGTTTCAATGCCGTTTTGCCATCGATGTATATTCCTCTTTATTGGTGATAGCCTATCAGTACATAGTATATAGATATATTTGTTGTTGTGAGCACACTCTTTGCCAGAGCAAGTATTTCTTAAATTGCTGTTATCAATGGTCTCGTAGTCGAAGGGGGGTTCGGGTATCTAATTTTAGTGAAAAGACACCACGTTGCTCTAGAGTTTTTAGTTTGAATCTCTATCTCCTTGTAGATAGCTATTCCGGTATTTCTGTCCTTCTGTCCTTATCTATTTACTGATCCACTTTGCAAGTTAAGGCAATATTGGGGACCGAATTGAGATGATTATAATATAGTAAACACTTCAGATTACAAATTATTTAGCGGCTACTTGTGAGATTTTAATCAATTTCATGTACTTTAACACACATATACCATTATAAACTACAAAACCTTTAGCAACCCACCGATTTCACCACCCACTCAAGCGCACCCCATAATTTTCGACAGTTATCGTTCGAACGCAAACAAAACTGAGCAAATTACAGCAGCTGAATGCAAATTACGCACTCAATAAAACTCCTAAATGAATTTACCGCTGGCAATAAATGAAAATAATTTTTTCCCCTCCTTAAAAACCTTTCACACTCCGTGCCCATAGAAGCATATCCACCACAAAGCAGGTACATGGTACTCATGGATATTTATACGCAAATAACGGTATAGTGCTTCCGCTCACACACGCACACATTTACAGTTGTCTAACTGTCAAATGCACGAACCGTAAAAACGAGAAACTGCAAATAGAGACGAAAAACATGAATGAAAGCCAAATGTATTGCGAAAAGCGGAGTGAAAAAACAACAACAAAAATGTTTTTTATTACCAAGTACTCCAGGGAAACATTTCATTTCGTGCATACTCAACCCCGAAAATTTCGAAATCAAATTAAAAATGCGCAAAATATACAAAAATCCATCTCGTAAACAAACAAGCTGAACTCAGCATGACACCGGGGTGTTGACTCGTTGGCTGGCGCCCAACAAAATTCAATGACTGATCTGAGTGCGGGGCTGGTTGTGTGTAGTTAAGACCGGCTTCGAAGTGGGGGAGGCGTATTCATAGTAACCAGCAAACATGCGTAGCTGTCTTGTTGTTTGGTTTTCTCTGGTCGGATTTTGTCTACCAAAAATATCAGCAACGCATTATGACAACAACAACAAGAATTACAACAAGAACGGAAACACAAATATGCCTATCTGAGCTTAGAATAAAAGCAAAAATCATCCACGTCAACACCATCACCAATATTCGTGCTGGCTGGAGCTCACATACACTTACCTTTTTCGAATTTTTTTTTTATTTTTTGAGAAAATGAATTTTCTTAACCATTTTGTTGAACTGCTGTGTACGGCACGCAACAAACCACCCACAAAAAACTATTGCACAAGCGAACAACCCCCCTTTTTTGACACTTTGCTGAACATGTCGTCGTCAGTCGCCGGTTGCATGTGGCAAGTTGCTTGCTCAACAGATCCTTCGCAAGGATATAACCCAAAAAAATAAAGGAATAAGCAAGCAAAGTGAAATAATCCAACAACCTTTGTCTACAGACAAATATGTATGTATGTGTACATACATATGCCTTGTATGCGCTTGTCAAATACAGTTATGGATGAATTTAGAAGTTTAAAATGTACCCATAATTATTTGCTAAGGCAAAACTAATTTCGAAAATTGCATGTCTCTGGATATGCCTATTATGCCGCATATCCTAGCTGTCTGCAAATATATTCATACATTACATGGAATAAGCAAACATATGTACACCCCAACACCACTTTGTTTGCAAGATTTGTCTGCTGTCTATTGCATAAATGTATTCGTATTTGTTGCGTTGCTGTGCTTTGTTCCTCACCTTCATTGGGCGGGCATTATTATTACCCAAATAATTGCTGGCAACACTTGCGCCCTTTCCCTTGCTTATGTACACTTATGGATCTAGCTACAGATGTATTTACATCCCGTAGCGAATTTTGAATATTTTTTTGCACATTTCGTGTTTCATGCCTGCTTTTAATAAGCGCATATATGCTTTCGTTTGCCATTTCGTTTGTATAATTCATATGGTGGTATCGAATTTGCGATTTGCGGCGCCGTAATATTTAAAAAAAAAATTTAATACTTCGTGCAAAGTGCAGAGCCAGATTTGGATGCGAGTTTCTATGTACTTTTAAGAATATTTAACATTGAAAATAATATTATTTTTAAGGATCGGATCGGAAAAATGGTTAACTAAAATAAACAACCAGTTTTCTCTTTGTATTATTTCGTTCGCTTAAACACTGAGGCATGTAAGCCATTTGCCGTTGCTTTCTTCATGGCATAAAAGCACATTAAAATGCATTTATTAAGATTTTGATCGATGGGCTTGCAAGATAGCTACATATAGGCTGTAGCAGTCGGATCTAAACAAGTTGTTCGGGCATTTTTCTGTTGCCTTGGACTATAATACTATGAACTCTCAACTATAAAAAACATCCATGCTTAGATTTATTGATAGAATAAGCGGAATAATTTAAGCCTGGAGATCAAACGCACAATAATTCTCGCCAACAGGTGCGACTTTGGGATCGGAAGGCAATTGAAAAGCAGATCTACTTCTTGACGAACAAAAATTAGGCTCTATAAGTCTATTATTATTCCCGTCCTTTTACACGGAACAGAAACATGGACGATGACGAACTGAGATTAGAAAGTAATTGGAATAATCGCAAGATCTTTGAGGCAACTGCCGAAGTTTTTTATTAACTGCCCAGACCGACTACCGGAAGTGACAAAGAAGGAGAATAAAATACAAAATTCACATCCAATATTTCGAGTTTGATTGAACACTTTTTATAGAAGCGGAAAACTATTATGTTTCAAAAATGGCTGTTCAGACTAGTAAGCTATTTCTACTAGACATCCATTCAAGGTTTCGTGTTTGAGGGATTCTAAGAGTTCTGTAGTCATGGGGACGACAAGGGCAGGAGAGCCCCCTGGCTATCTGTGTATACGAGTATTGCTGCTTTATGTATCATCTCGCAGTTATCCAATAGGGCTTCACAGGCCTTCTCTATGCCCAGTAATTCCGCTTGAAACAGAGAGAGATGTCCAGATCATCGGAATATACCCCCGGGCCTACTTCGCTGTCTATTTAGGACCCGTCCGTATAGACTGAGATGGTTTCTTCCTCCCCTACTATGCCCCTTCTCCATTCATGTCTAGAGGGCACCCTAACCTGGAAGCGTGAGGAGTTTATTGACTTCAGACACTCATTAAAGCTACCGCATGATTTGTTCGCAATTTTTGAACTTGCTTGCTTTCTTCTGAATGCGAACAATTTTTGAAAAATTTTTTTAGTAAACACGACAATTTGAAATGGAAACCAGTTGAGTCTTCGATTTCGAGTATACGCGAAAAAAGGCACATTATGTACATATGTAAGGCCTTTCTGTCATTTACATAACAGAAATATACAAACAAAATACCCAAGGTGAATGGTTTCATTGTTCCATGGAAAAGACGACCATCACAGAAAGAGCGAACAGCGTCTTCGTTGTTTTTCTTTTCCAACAAGTTTAGGTAGGTTGCAAAAATCCTTCAAATGCTAGTCAAGAAGTGGAAGAATCAATCTGTAACGAAAAATATTTACTTTATGACTTTTAAGATTCATTTACTTTTGAAGGCACAATCCAAAATCATGCAAAAGTGGCGAATCGAACACATTACTGGTAAAAATAATATAGACTTGATGACTCGAAGGCAGCTAGAGTAAAGAAAGACAGGAAATTAGACGACTGTGGAAATAAACTACGCAGCTTTCTTATTGCTTTTACTCAAGCTAACTTCTCTTCAAATTTTTTGACTAGAAATCGCTAACCCAGCGAGTAGTTAAATGGCGCACCGTTGACGGCAAATATGCCTTTACTCGCTCCAGCAGTCATTACCAGTCAAAATATCTGCTGACTGCCAAACCCATTAGTGTTGAAAAACAAATATTTGCCTTTCACTAAAAATATTATAAACAACTCTTCCAACTCGGAAATGCAACCCCTGAAATGAGCATTCAAGCATCCGCATACACACACACACTCGCACAAACAACTAGAGTTACATTAAAACATGTGTACACCGGCGCAGCTGAATCAGTCATTTACACACTCGCTTTGGCTCATCTCGGATTTCAGACGATCATCATTTTCTAATAATGTAATTTTAAAATCACCGTTTAATGCACGGCCGACAACCCTCCGACTGAGGCTGTGTAAATACACTCCTAAACGTGCACTTCGTTTGCATTTACGCTTTTTGCCGTGTCGCGTTTTGTTGTCGCTACCTAGCTTTGCACTTTCTCTCTCCCATATATGTATATTTGGCTTGCACATTGCAGAGCATTACACTTGGCTTTCGAGTCTACCTTGCACCCACCCCCGCCCACGTGCGGCTTGTACAAACATTTAGGCTGCCGGGGGTAAGTGTTGACATTGACACCCTCATTTTGCTCGGACGATTGTTGCATTTACGCGCATTATGTTTGCTTTTAGTGTTATTGTTTTTGTTGCTATGCCTATTGTTTGTTCGAAATTGGTTGAAATTGGTGGGTGTTTGCAACAAAATGCTGCCGCTGCATGCTTTCGCTAACCACGTGACTGTCTGGAATTTGCATTACAACAAAGTGGTTTGCTTTAGGTGTTCCGCCTGCAGGGTGGAACTAACACCAACAACCCCTTTTGTTGGCTGCTCATGTTACTGTTGTTAATACGCTATGTTTTTTGTAGTTTTTTATTTGTTTGTTTGATGCGCAGCAAGATAATTAAAGTGGAAATTAATGATGAAGATGAAATGGTTGTGAAAGCTGGACGCCTGTTTGTTTGGTGAAAGTGATTGAATGTTTATTTTTTTTTGGTTATATTATTAGTATTTAATTAATCTAATACTTTCTTATCTTTTAGCGCAATTTACTTCAATATGTCGTATGATTGAAGGGTTCTGATTAGATCTTAGATTAGAGACTTGTTTGAGTAATTTTTCATAGGAAAGTCGTTTAGAGTTTTTTACCTAATTACGAACTAGTTGGAAATTTGTTGTGGACTAGTTATGGTCCAGTTAGGAACTAGTTTTGGTCTAGTTAGAAACTAGATATGGCGTAGTTGGAGACAAGTTACGAACAAGTCACGGACTAGTTGGAAACTTGTAACGAACTAGTTTGGAACTATTTACGACCTAGTTGCGCATTAGTTAAGGCTTAGCTAGGATGCTGATCAGAAACTAGTCTAGTTAGGAACTACTTGTCGGATAGTTGGATACTAATAGCATAATAGTTATGGACTAGTTGGGTTACGATTAAATAGGAACTAGTTATGGCGTATTTGAGTAATACGAGCTAGTTATAGGCTAGTTGAAAACTATTTACAGACTAGTTTAAAACTAGTTACGGACTAGTTACAAACTAGTTACAAACTAATTAGGAACTAGTTACAGACTATACTTAAAAACTAGTTACACACTAGTTGGGAACTAATGAATCAAATATGGCGGGTTTTAATTATTTAGATGCTATAATTTTTTTTATGCAGAAAATCCAATTATTTCTTTACATGAGTAGTAACTTTTTCATCCATGTTAGATTTCCATTAGCTTAGAATATTATTAAAATTTTGAAACAGCCAAAAAAAGCGAAAATTAATTCTTATTGTTTTCCCGTCTGTGTTGATAACACAAATATTTATAGCCTTGATTTATATCGCCAATTTACCTTAATACAACTACGAGTATAATATATAGTTCATCTTTAATTTGCTTACTACTTCCTTATCACCAAATGAAAATGTATGGCCGCACCCACTCCCTCCTCCATGCACAGCACTAATAACCCGAAAAATCTGCAATTTATAACGTAACTCCCCAGTGAATGCAAGCAATTCAAAATGCAAATGAATTCCCTACACACTTTGCTGTCAACATAAGCCGCACCCACACAGTGCCATAAATACTGGCGCATAGACAGATAGGCTTCATATAAGACTAAGCCTCAATACCACCATCATCATTCACCCTTTAACGGTCGCGCTGCGCTGTCGAGCGTGTCATCAAGTCAAATCGACGCGTCTACTCTCTTCCAGCCAGCTACTACGCCTCGCGCTCGCATCGTCTCTTCGGTGTGCGGCAACTGTCAAACGCCCCAGTCAAATGCCAAATGACTCGACGTCAAATGTTAAGATAAACTTTTAGTGCACAAAAATGCGACAGTTTATTTGAAAAATGGCGACTATTGAGGGTCGTTTATTATTTGACAGTTGCAGTCTTCATTTATCACAGCGACCAGCAGTGAAGGCGAAGTGGAAATTCGCGGCATGCTTGCATGTGTGTAGGTATGTATATCTGCTAGTCTGTCTGGTAGTCTTTGCTTGAACTTAGCTGCGGTGAAAGGAGTGCTTGTCGGCTTACGGTGAGCACGTGTGACTCGTGGCTTGTAAATGACGCGAGGTATGTTGAGGGCATTTTTAAAAGGATTAGTACAGGTTTGAGAATTAATATATTATAATATACAGTGGATGTAAATGAATTTATTCGACTTAAGGGTGGATCACATATGAATGAAGAATTTGGAAATATATTGGAAAAATGTTATAGTTTTGGAAACATAATATCTTCACGAAAGTAACGTCATCTTAAGAATAGTCCGTGTCGGTCAGAGTTCGATAGCTCGTAGCAGTTCTATAAGGCCGTAAAGGTCGCAGACTGTTTTCCAAGCCAGAGTTATAAGCTCAAAAAATATTGTTAAAATCGAACAAATATCGGACATAGCTGCCATCCAAACTGACCTATCCAGTTCTTGTAAGAAAACTTGAATCATTGAAGGTTACTCTAGCTTAGGTGCACCCGAATTTAACTTCTTCTCCTTAAATATATTCCTTAAAAAATTTCTTATTTTATTAAAGAATATCTCTCTTCTCAACAATAACTGATTTTTAAATCGCTTTTTAGTTGATTGATGAAAAAGTCTTAAATATCTTTGCTCACAATAAAGAGGGCAATCAACTTTTAATCAGAGAATCTTGATTAAAAATTCTTGCACTCAAGCGCCCTACTCCTTCTCATCTACCATAATGCATATGCATTGAAAATTAAAATCTTAAAAAAATTGCTCCACTTTACTTATATGTGTCCAAACTAAGTTGCAAGTATGCCACAACCCACATTCTAATGAGCGCACAAAGCATGCAGCCAGCTAAAATGAAAGCGAAGGACATGCAACGATAGCAAAATATTGCTACACAAAAGCACTCGTTCGATGCATAACAGAGCTTACAAGCTCGTTTAGAACTTTGCATATTTATGCAACACAAAGTACTTTTGTAAGCATGCAAATCGGAGCAAAAGCAATAAAAAAAACTTGAAAATCTTTGCATATCAAAGCGGCACAATGCATATGTGGCAGCTCATACTCACTCATGCTTCTTCATGGATGTGTATGAGTGTGTGTGCAAGCAAATAGCAAAACCAAAAAATGTTGACTCGGAAATATGGAGCAGGTACTTTCAACACCTATTTGCATGCAAATTCAATGCATTTTTGCCAATAGTTAAAAGCGGGCGCTTCCAGAGCACTATTGCACAGGAAGCTACTTAAAAATGCAAGAGCAACAAAATATGCGCGAAAGCAACAAATATGTGCATATAGAGTATTCGGGAAAGAATGGCATGTTCGTTTGTTCTCTTTTTTTTTTGCAAATCGGCTACTCAGTAATATTTTTGAAGTGCAGCGGAAAAAACTTTTGCCACAAAAAGCCTGTTTACAAAAAGCTTTAAAAGTACTTTTGCTTGTACTACTTTTTAAACATTTTCAACAACGCTGCACTGCTTTTTGAACTTTTTTTGTGTTTGTTTTTGTTGTGGTAGCAGTTTTTTTGTTTGCCTTGCAACTGCCAGTTTGCTGACTTGAGTTGCAACGCCCTTTTATGACAGCCACTTTGACAGGAGTAAATGTGGCGTGCAATGTCAGCGCGTGTGTGGGGTGATGTGGCAGACTAGCGTTCTGAAGAATGTTAACAGTTAACTTCAATGGTAACAGAAAAGTTTTTCAGAAATTTTACGTATCTCTCTGAGGACTCTTTAATATATTATCTGAATCTTTTCAATAAACATAGCTTTGCTAGAAATTCAAATGTGGTACATTATAGTACTATGAAAGATTTTCGGAATATTTTTGTTTAGAATGATTTCACATAAATTGGTGAAAGAAGTTTTTTTACAGTTTTTAATTAAATTAAAAGCTTAAACTTTAAGGAAAGCTCTTTGGTATCAGTAAAGCTTAAGGAGAGCTGTGAAAGCTTCTTGGGCTGAAAAATAGAAAAAATAAATTACATTCTTTAGTGCTATAGATGTTTACGCCACCAGTGCAAGCTTTTTAAAATTCGTGAAAGCTCTGCGGAGAAATTTTAAAATTTTTAGGATTCTTTCAAAAATATATATTTTTAAAATTTTTATTTTTATATTTTTATATATATTTTTTATATATATATTTTTATATATATTTTTCAAACATAATTTAATTCAAACTAAAAACAGTATACATCTAACTATGAAAGCTTTTCGGTATATTTTTGTTAATAAACATTTCAGCGAAATGAGTAAAAAAATTTCTGCACTCTTCTAACTAAAAGTTTACAATTTTATGAAAGCTTTTTTATACCGGTAAAAGATTTGAGAAAGCTTTAAAAATTTACCGAGCAAAAAAGAGGAAAAACCAAATTGAAAGCTTTATTGGCTACATAAAAATTCTGTAAAAGAGAATACATTTTTTGAGACTTTTTGAAATTCTTTGCATTTTTAAATAGAATTTAATTTATTTTATAATTATTATTTGATACAAAATAAGACCGTTTTTGTTTATAAAAGTTTTTCCAAATTAGTCAAAAACAAATTTTTAAAATCGAAATTGTTAAACTAAAAGTTTGAACTTTTATGAAAGCTGTTTGGTACCGGTGAAAGCTTTATACAACTTGTGAAAGTTTTATAGGCTGCATGAAAGTTCTGTGGAAAGACTTGCAAAGTTTGATTTATTCGTTAGTTATATGATTTGATTTAGTATATAGAATATGATTCATGTATTTCATGAGTATACCAAACTATGGAAGATTTTTCGAATATTATGTTTATATACATTCAACTTAATTGATTCAAAATAAAATTTCTGCAATGGGAAAACATAAATTAAATATGTATACTTCAAAAAAAGCTCTTAATGGCAAAGCTTTATAGAAGGTGTGAAAGCTGAGCAGGCTAAGTTTAAAAAGGTAAGCGGAGAAGTTCAGCTTTATAAAAATTCCCTACCACTGGTGAAAGCTTTATAAAACTAGTGAAAGCTTGGTAGGAGGCATGGAAGTTCTGTAGTAAGCCCTAGAAAAGGAAAGGAAAAAATATTAAAACTTCGAAAATTTGTGCATATTTGTAAGCTTCTAAACATATTTTTTTGAATATGTCCAATGTTATGCATATTTACATTTAATACAAAAAGCTTAGAGAAATATAAATTTTTTCAAAATGTAAATAGACTATAGAAAGGTACGTAATTTAATTTTACTAAATAAATTTCAAATTAAATTTTAGAAATTTAAAAAGCCTCAAATTAAACCAACAAAATCTGCAAATCGACAATTAACGCTTCAATGCGCCCCTTATAATTTCCAAGCACTAAAAATAAAAAAGCATGTATTTTTAGCAACACAAAAGCACCCCTTCAAACAAGTATTTAAAAGCACCCACAACAAATAAAAAACCAAACACTTCTCCACCCACCACTTGTCGAGGTCAGCAGGACCTGCTGCTACCTTTGGGCACCCAAATGAGTAAACACACTGAATGGACAAACGCAAAAATACAATTTTCCCACACCCGAAATGTATGTATATGAAGCAGTCTATATAAGCTTTTGTGTACACAACACTCATTTTCGCGAGAGCTGGAGACACGACCCGAAAAAATATTAATATTAATGCCAGAAAATGTAAAATTAATACCCAAATAATGAACTCGATCCTTTTCGGCGCAGGAGCAGCTGGCTCTGCTCTATACATTTCAATTGCCGGAGATACTTGTGGTATTCAATTTTGCTTTGTGTGCATACTTTGAGGCGTTGAGTGTTGTTTGATACACTGAAGTACTGAAGCACCGAAGCTGCTTGTATGCCGTTAACCAGCACTGGTCATGCATATTAATTTGCTCACACTCTCGCTGAAGAGCGCCTACACTTGGTGTGTGTTAATGGCGCCTCCTAGTGTGGGCTATGCTTGCTCAGCGCCTTTGTGTATGCTTTATATTGTGTCAACAAACAAATTATGAACGCCCATGTGGCTGACGTTGGCCAAAGCACAGCAACTCAAAGTTATTACATGTTAGGCTGGTGTAATTTTCTCGGAACGAAGGGAGTTGATAAACTGCTACTACTACTACTTTGACAACAGTTCCTAGAGTTCGAGGTAGTAGAGAGGAGAGTAGGGAGCATGGTAGAAACAACACAGAAACAAAGTTAGTAACTTTTCACAATTTTCTTATTATTTTAATAGCATTCGGTCTGCTTGTTCGCAAAGTGTGCGTTATAATTGCTAGTGACTTGGGGTGTGGCATAAACACGCAGCAGCAATTATTATTTTGTCTCCACTTTTGTTTTTGTTTCGCAGGCCTAATTAAATAAACACAAACGTCCTGTTAAATAAATGAAATAAAAAACTTTCACTTTCCTCAAAGATAAGCCGAAACCAAACAAAACAACTAAAAGAAAATTCCAACAATCACAACAAAAACACAAAAGCGGCACGAATATTAAGTTTGTGCGTAAACTTTTGCCAAATTCTCGGAACAAAAACTCATATAAAGGAATGTGCGTTCTGCCGCAGTGTCTGTATATGTATGAGGGTCTCGAATACTATGAGATTTGTGTGTTCTGCACTAGCGTAGGGTCAATCATAAGTAAGCCGCTGCAATTATCCTGGGAAATTATTTTTTAACACGCACACAATAATATTACAGCGAAAATTACTTAGGTTGGCTGGGCTGGCATGCGTAAAGTTTGCGTTTCTTCTTCTTCTTCCATTTATTTGTTGGCACTGATTTATGTATATAAATATTTGATTTTTGTTTTGTTTTTTGGCGACAAAACGTGCTCAACACAGAAAATGGCCAAATATTTATATTTTTCTTTTTGTTCGTGCGCATATTTTGTGCTTTTACTTTCTTGGAATGCCCGTGGAGCTTTTTGAGGTTTTGATAATATATGTGTCACAGTTTAGCACTCAATAAAAATGCTGTTATGGGTTGGATGAAATAGCTTAAGGCGACATTTAGATGGTCAATATTCGATTCGAAATAAGCAGGTTGAGAAGTAAGTTGTCCTTGGACTCTTTCATTAAAAACGTCAGCTACTACTGCGAAGAGTAACGAGTAGATGAAAAAAAAGTTTTGAATTGCTTGGTGGAGTCTTTCTTTAATTTTCTGAGAAAACTGGACATGATAATACCATTAAAAAGTTGATTTCGTATAAATCTCTGCTTTCTATGATGAACTCCATCGACTTTTTTAAAAAGCACATGTCTTGGAGTGAGAATTTAGGATTTCTAAGATGATTCTTTTTCCGATTTTAAGTCAAAATAAGAGTGAAAAGTAAATATTTTATATAAAAACTAGCTGACCCCGCAGGCGTTGTCTTGCGTGAAATTAAGTGTTTTGAAATGAAAAAAAAAAGTTGCATGTACTATATTTTGTGTTTTAATCAGTTATTTACGATTTTTCTAGATTTTTTTCAATGTAGCGCAGCTTGATAAACAACATTTTTTGGTTTCTATTCCGTAGCGTAAATGTATAGAAAAGATGGGTTTCGGACTTATGAACACGCCACGTATAGTAGGCCGTGTGAAAAACATGGCATTTCTAGATTTATGCCACACACTTCTAGCGAATATCCTTGTGTCCTGTTGATTGTCCTTTCAAATGCAGTTTTCCCTGGAAACTGAATAGGTCCGAACAAGAATGGCAAATCGTTGGAACTCAAAAGAATTCGTAGCACCAAGCATTCGGCGCCCATGTATTTGATAGCTGCATCACAGTAAGTCGGGTTCCATTACATAGTTTCGGTGCATGAAGATTGCGAAACACAATAATGACAGATCCAACTTTAAAACGCAAATGATGTGGCGGCATACCAATTCTCTCCAAAGAATTTAGAAATTCCACTGAATAATTCACGACGTCGTCTTCATTGTCAAGACGATCAGAATTTGCCCATTTCCAATTCTTAGCGAATACGGAAATGTCTTTGGCAATGTAATTTTAGCTAGTATCCCATAATTGACGCAGATTTGAAGGCTCAATGACTCAAATGAAGTTGAACCGAGTACATTTATCAATAGCAACCGGAGGTAGAAGCTAACATCGTTTTTCGGGTGGATTGTGTAAATTCATTCTAATGCATTAGTTGAGAACACAACAGAATGTCCATCTACTGGTTGGCCTTGTTTTCTGTGTAAAAATATCTTCAACGATGCATTCTATGTATAATATCAAGACATTTCCGAATAGAACAATTTTCTCGCAAACGGATCACTGACGCAAGTCGAGAAAGTACTTTTCAATGTCAATTTTGTTATTAGCGGTGTTTCCACTGGCTGTAATGTATGCCCTGGATTGATATACACTCTTTGGTCATTCTTTAATTGCAAAAATAAATTTCATACAAGGCGCTTTTTTGCAGCTCACGTATCGACCCATTTGATACTTGCTGATCTGATGTCGTTCAAGGCCAATAACCTCCATTTTGCTTTCTTTGGTGATGTACTTGCAAACGTATTTGATCGATTTCACCAAACTGCAATATTCAACATTGATTGATATCAAGTGGGATTGTGGTGTCCGCGAGGTCCCTGAACTATATTGGTTTTCATCACTTTGTATAATACTGGTTCTATAAGATATCTCTGTCAAATTCCACTTCCGACTTTTGTATTGCGTTATGGTTTAGGTGCAAAAGAGCAAAAAATCATTTATTCAGGTTAGGTTTAATTATTATGTAGATATCTTTAATTATTAATTATAAATATATAATAGGGAAAAACAGTTATAAATTCTATATATTAAAGTTCCATGAAGAAATAAGATATAGAATAATCTACGATTTCCTTTGGGAATATATTTTTCTTCAATCCCTAAAAAGCATTATTGAATGAGTTTGAGCTTTCTGAACATTTATCAGATCGTTATTTAAAGGTTTGATAAAGTTTCTGGTCATACAGATGGTTCCTTGTAGGATGTTTCAATGGTTATTATTCTAGGTGGGATCTTAGGTCATTTTTCATTTTCAGGAGGTTAGCCTAAGACATCACAAGGCCTTTTTAATAAAATTATTAGTAGTCGGCGGTTCCAACAAATAGGCATCTCCTTGACGAGCAAAGGTTATGTGGAAAATTTCCTAAAGATCGTAATTTTTAAACTAGAGACTATCTCTTGTATATACAGAAGAAGGACAATTTTGAACAAATCGATCCTAAATTTATATATCCCACTTACGTTTTAAAGCCTTTTTCTACAAACTTCCATTCCATTATAAATTTTTCCCATTGTAAATATAAATTATTTACTAAAACCATTTTCAAATACTCCTCTCATACCTACACACCAAAATTCTTCGGAAAACAAAGGCAAACCAACTAGACCTTAACACTTTACAACACTTCATTAATCTTCGCATTGCCTGCGATAATGTCATCGCCTCCAAGAACCAAGAGGAGTTCACTTTAAATTGCATTAAAATTCAACGCCCAAAGTTAGCGATTATTAATCAAACAGTAAAAAAGCAGTTGAAATACGGCAGGAAGCCAAGAAAGACAAATGAAGCGCGAGCAGCGGCAAGCAATCCTTCAGCGAATTGCAAGCAAATAACTGAAATGAAATGCGAGAATGTCCAATGGCTGTATATCAACGGCTGCGGAAGGTGCAAAGCGTTGGAGGCTAGCGATGGCTGTGCCAAATTTTCGCTTTGCAATGCGTATATCAGCGTGCGCCTGCGAGGGTGACTCTCATTGCTGACATGCTTTCATTAAGCAGCGCATGAAATTGATATTTGATTCATGACTGGAACAATTGTGTCATTCATCTTGCTGCTTGCTTGCTTAATTCCGGCATGGATGGATGACCCAAGAGCCGCAGCTGCCACTGCTGAGCGTACGCCGCCTTAAGCTGGTGTCGTGGTCGAGCCAATGTGAGCTGGTATTTTGCACACCCCCAATTCGTGATTTCTTGCAGTCACATGAAATATGGCCGCCGTTTGTTTTATGCGCCAAAAACGCAGTTATTTCACTGAGCTATTATTATGCCAACTATTATTTTATTTAGCTGACGAATGCAGTGATTTGCCGGTGCAATCTGCGAGACTTTCTTTCTGCCCACACTCTCAAGCGCTAGTCCCAACATTAAGCGAATTATATGCCTCAGTGGATTTGATAACATTCCATCATCACATGACCATAAGTCACGTGATGCGATTACGAGTACATTGTATTTATAAGTTCCTCATCGTTGCGCTGTGCTTTTGACGAATGTAAGTTTCTTTTTACACAGTCGTCACTCGCAGACCGTTAAATCAGCGCAAGAAGAAAGTCTCATATGCGCGCAAGTCGCCGTGATTTCCAACTAGCTGTCGCTTCAGCCATTTATATGTGTGCCATTCTGCACGATTTGTCAACGCTGCGCACGAAATCACGAACATTTTTGGCAAGGATATGCAAGGCATACATAAACCACCACACTTATATATGTGTGTGTGTTAATATGCTTGTGGTAAGTTGTTTGTGCGTGTGTTGCTTGCGAAAGTTAACAACATTGTACTGATTTCAGCTGCGCACGCAAGAAATTGAAAAATTAGCTTGCATGCCACACAAACATCATCATCAACATCGCACGCACACATACACATACTTAAGGAACCTACTATTACAAGCCACTTCCGCAGCTGTTTGGAGCAACTACATCATCTGCTCCATAATCAACTCACACACAAATACATATGTACAGCTCATAACTGTACACTCATATGTAATCGCAAAAATATTTATATTCGCACGTCCTCGTTAACTTTATACGGCAGTTCACTTGCATTGCAAACTCAAAAAAAAATGTATTTTCTTCATATGCTCGCCGCCATAATTCCTTCGCGCTGCTTATCACCCAACAGCCACCATTAAGCTAATCATTCATCATGTTGGTACCTACGACTTACTACTTACTCGTATCACATTTTGCTTTCAACTTCTCGAATTAGGCCAAAATGATTTACTTGCACGCACCCGGAACCGCAGGTGCACACAAACTTTCTGATATTCTCGATTATAAATAGCATGCAAGTTTTGACTTCTTTTTCTGGTAATAATTTATCGAAAACTTACTAATAAATCAAAGCGAAAAATCGTGTCTGCACTTTAATTATTGGTTGTCACAGAAGTATGCGAATAAGTGACGTTTATTCAAACTATCCATGCGGCAAAAAAACCTTTTATTTGTTTTCTTAATATTTATAATTGAGTTTTTGCTGTGAGGGTGCTTATTGACACCGGTAACAGTATATGTATGTATAAATGGTACTTATTAACCAATTTAATGATGGATGTGCCTTACTGCTTTAGTTTGAAACAATAATGTCTACCTCTCAGTACTCAAATTGTCATCCCATCAATCATTAGCCGTCGAAGACACTGACTTTCTAAAGACTAATTAGTTCTATCGAAAAAAAAATAATCACTGATTAATCAAAAATTCAATTTTAGCTATCCCGTGCAGCATTTAAAATGCGAAGGATTGATTCAAATTATTTCTAAAAAATAAAATCGAGTTTATGTATGGATTGGGCTCATATTCGAAATGTATGCGCATTGGAATAGATAATACATACATTTTCAGAAATTATCCCGGTAAGGGACATCAGAATCGATTTATTGCTGGAAACCCCACCCGCGTTTATCCTGGCTTCAGTTTGGTATGCAACATAGAGTCATATATAGTATAATATAGGACAATACTTGACTATCGAAGTATTTTGTCTCATTCTATATCTGGTATGAATTTACTATATATATACACATCAAATGCGGTACGACAAGCTTTCAAATTTCCGATCCTATATTCTGGTCTATCTTCACAATGCATTGATAATCGGCAAGTTTAGATCCCGTAGCCATTTTCCAAGAGAACCTCGGAAAAAAGATATCTGGCGGTGGGGAAGACTTTTCAACTTACAATTATCTCAAGCTCAGAATTCAAAAAACTTTACCATTACGAGTACTTGTAGTGAAATTAAATCTTGTAAAAATTTCGTTATTTTACAAAAGGGATGATCCCAAAAAAGTCATCTTTGTGAAATAATTTACATTTCAGAGTTGCTTAAAAACCGAAAATGTTATCGAATATCTTATTCCTTTAATTATTACTTGACAAATACATAGTATTTGTAACTGAGAAAGTCGTTTAAGTCCACTCCAAAAGTAAAGTCTATGACAAAATGGCGTTTAAATGCTGGCTGCCTATTACACTATGTTAAAAAATTATTAATAAAAGTCCATAACTCTGAAGCTATCTGCCGTATCTTCAACATTCTCAAATATACTTCCATTCGTCATATATGCAGAACAAAAAATCTATTTTTTGAAAATTCCAAGTGGATAATAAGTTAAAGAGAAAGCTTTAGAACCTGAGATACAATCCGTGATACGACTAACATACTGCTGATATTCTACAGCTTTTCTTATCGACTAAACTAAAAGGTGTTTGTTTTTAATGAGTCAGTTCGGCAATATTTTTTCGAAGCAGGTTTTTTGACAGCTAATGAACAGTCGTACCCCGAACCAACTTTTGCACATTGCACAAATTTATTACGAAAGTAATAGTTCTATTCGCACGACGTAAACTGCATCCAAAAAAACAATCGACATAATCACACAGCGGAGTCGCTAGTTCGATCACATATGAATCGGTTTCGCACCACGTTTACCCTTGTAAATATGCATCATCCGAGACGCCGTACAGTTCGCGCTGAAAGCGCTAAATTTGCTGTAGAACAGGGCATTGAAAAAGACCCGCTTACGCCCATACGTCATCAATATCAACAATAAGAGCTGTGCTCCTCTATTTTTTGGAAGTCCACTGTTTTGCAAAACCCAACTTGTTCAAGAATTGAAGCCGAACGACTATTTAGTGCGTCGCAAGTTAAATTAATGGATTCCAAACGAAATGGGAACAGATACCACTTTTCACAAGAAAATTTTGTTTCTTCGTGTAATTCACTTTTTCTTGAATGATCAAGTTAATAAACATAATTTTTGGATTTGGAATGATAATAACCCAGAAGCAATGTTAAGACATCCTCAAAAAGTCACTGTTGGGTGTGCTCTATGAGCAGAACGAATCACTGGTTGATATTTCTACAAAAAAAAAAAACGTTGCAGCCAATCTGGAACGCTATAAAGCCATGATTAAAGACTTTTTCGTTCCCGACTCGAAGAATTTCGATGTGGTTGACTATTGGTACCAACAAAATGGCACTACATGCTAAACTGCCAACGAAACAAACAATTTATGAAAGGAAACTTTCGGTGAGCTCGTTATTTCTCGCCGTGGCCCCGTAGCTTTCAAGATCGTGCGATTTAACACCGCTGAGCTATTTTAATTAACTCAACGTATATTTCGCTTTTAAGAAGATCTAATAAGCACTGCTGGAGTTAAAATCCAAATTAATAACAAAAAACTGACTGTAAAAGGAGAGAGATGAAAATAGAACTAACATTGATCCACTAAAAAGAAAAAAATAAATAAATAAAACAAACGTGGATTACGAAACCACTAAAGTTAAACCTAAAAAAACTACTAATTTAACTTCCTACCATCTACATCAGAAAGTTTAAAGGAATCGTGCATGTGACATAAGGAAAAGATTGCATGAACAATGCTTCCCCAGGCTTAAGCCTCAGCAACTCGCTATATTAAAAAATTAACTTATAATTTGTGCGCTTAACTACTATATATGGGTGCTTCGGTGCACAACTCCCCTCGTCAAGCCTACGGCCAGAAGATGTTGAAACCATTTTTCAAATTACATTTAAAAGAGTTTATAATGAAACGGAAAACGGAGGGAAAAGAACAATTGCCCTCGGGCAGCAAAAAAACTGTTTTCTGGGTCTGCTGCGCCCACGAGTGGTAATTACTCATTTTATGAGCGAGTTTATTTGGGCTGGGAAATGTTGCTGCTTAACTCCGTGCGATTGTGTAAGTGTGGCTGAGTGTGTGGGTGTGTGCGGTGTATGGAATATGTGAGCTATAAAAATTAAAAATTAGCTTCAGCGAGTCGTAGTTAAGTGCAAATATATGCAAGGGACTTGGTGCTCCAACTCGGCTTGGCCGCCAAAGGGATTAACTACATATAAAAGCAATACAACCTTCAAGAACTGCTACCCTACCTCAGCACATATTCTCATTTAAGTCGAGCAAAATTAAAATTTATGACGGTGACAGGGGCAGCGTTGATTAAACAGAAACAAATAAGACCAAACTGTGAACACGAAACACACCCACACACACACACAAATGCAAGAAAACTTGTCGTAAAGCTTTCATAACACTCAAATTTACGATTGTTTTGAAAAGGCGTCTTTTAGCCGCTCGTGCAGGGGGCGTAAGCCAAGGCTGGCGCTCAAATTGGCTACCGGCAAGCCTAGCAAACAGGCAAGTGTGAAGGTAATAGCGATGAACAGACACCCGAATCAAGTAGTGTGCTCAAGCAGAAAAACTGTCGCATAAACCGTTATACGAGGGACACTTCAACGCACTACACAACGCCGACGAGTTAAACAACCTTTGCCGCGTAACCCTTCTCAAAGTGTTGTCAGCCAACGGGGAGTTAACGGTGACGGATAACTGTTTACCACTGGCACTAAGCTATGGAATTGAGGGAAATGGTTTTAGTGAAACTTCCACTTAAAATTGGCACTTGAACGGACAGGCGAGTTGTTGGTGTAAATATGTATGTGTAAAACTTTATATATGTTGATATGTGTGCATAGCGGTGGTTGTGTCAGCAAATGAGAGGTGAAAGCTTAAGTGAAAACTAAAATCATTTGTACCCATTTCAAAAGTGCCTAACATAGCTAAAGCAGGCCGATTATCGGGGCGTTGGTGTGCGAGCGGTGACACTTAAAAGCATCTGGAAGGATTTACCTTGATTAGCTCCATTTTATATGGTCAGTACAGACACACAAATAAGTTTGGGTTGCTTAATACAATAACAAAAGCAGCAGCTTTGTTTTGAAGGGTCCTAAAGCACTGTAGAAACCAAAAATCCATGTCAGGCAGAAGTGTTGTTATAGATTTTGAGTAGAGTTCTCTTAAATTTGCGAATGTTTGGGCGTGTATAAATGATGGTTTGGTTGAAATGGTCTTAAAAGTTTGTTTGCTATTATTCTTGTCTCTTAACTGTATTAAATTTATAATTAGAGAGGTTTCCCTGAGGGCATACTCTTTGATAATATTTGCATGAAGGATTTTAGGCTAGTCTGAGTTTATGTTTCAGAGCTATTAAGAATTGTCAAAGGTATTAAAAGCTTTGGTGAGATGCAGAAGTAAAATAAAGAAGTTTTGTTATTTAGTAGCCACTATAAGCTTTCGGAATCAATAGTGTTTTTGAAATAAAAGATTTTAATTCTATACTTCTCCAATAGTTCCGTTACCTACTAGGACACTAGATTGCTCTAGACATTTTTTGCACCCCACGTGCCGGCACCAGAAAACAAAAATCTTACGACTGAATATCGAAATGATCCATCTAGTGCTAATTGATCTCGAAGGTACTGCGCTTCTACCAACTTACCTACCTACTTGTATTTGAGAGCTTCATTTATAGCCTTGACAGACAAGAAAAATTAATGTGCATTAAGAAATTCTGACGGACGGCAAAGTTGTGCATTTAAAGCATTAATGCAAAATACGCCTGCTAATTCAAATTAGGGTTGTAGTATTAGCCATTTGCTAGCTCTCCTCAATCTATCTATAATATAATATAGTACAATTTAATTAGTTTTTGAGTAATTTTAGCTTCCACATGGTTCACTGCAACATCTATCTTGAAGAGTACAGACTACAGCTTTTTAGTTGTTGCTTAGATTTTGTATGTATAACACAATAGCTTTCTTCCCAAAGAAAGATTTGTTTATAATAACCTCGATTTACCTTCTTGAGATATGATGCCTGAATAAGGCTGTCTTTAGACTTACTTTACTTTTATCTTTCGACCATTGCAGAAAATATTTGCTCTTGTCTTTGTCTGAACCAGGTGTGGGAAAAGCGAACACTCTAAAATATTTTAGAACTCCTCTGATTACGATTAAACTAGACTAACAAAATCTAAAAATAGTTCTAATAAAAGGCTCAGCATACATTGTTGAGAGCATACTATACCAGAGAGTGAAATTTTGCAATACTCACATCGCTTTTATAAACCAACAATATGGGAAATACAAGGCATCGAAACTTTTTGGTACAAACCCTCAAAATCCTCACCACAATCTCTTGTCTGGCTAACTAGCTGCCTGTTCCCCAGCAATACCACAAACCACGAATTGTTGGCAAATCACGCGTAAACAACGTTAGGCTCATAAGCGCTTACAACAAAAAGCATACCAAACTCAAGCAAATGAAGCATAAATTTAAACATTTATATATTGCTTATAATTTCGCATGCCCTTACCAGTTTATAGTTGCCAACATTTGAATAATAAAATTTCCATGCCACACAATAAAGCAACGGTAAGTTTTCAAACTGCTTATAAGTTTTCTATTAAATTTCCCCAACCCGTATGCCTTTCGGTTGCTTGGTTATTGCTAAAACATTGCCATCAACATATGTCTTCCGTACTTTATGGCTGCGTGTAATCTCTGCTGTATGCAAGCGCGTAATGATGGATTAAGCATGCGAAAGATAGGAAGAGCGAGAGGTTGGGGGAACTTTAGAATGCCAAGCAGATTTACTCATTGTCTTCGGCGTATTTGTGTGTGTATGTGGGGCGACTTGTGGTGCTTTTGTGTAGACTTTATATTTTAATTAGCGAAAATATGATACGCCATTGTGAGTTGAAAGCGCCTAAAAGCTTGCAACGTGTGTGGGACGTTCTCAGGAAATTAATTGTGTGCTTAGGTGAAAACAAAGTGTGAGAGAATTTCAACAAAATATGAATTGAATTTAAGAAGAAATACCAGCTTTCCTTTAAAAAGAGTTAATAATGACAAACAAATGTTCTATTGAAACCAGAATATGTTGGCGTGAATGAAAATCACAATTCTTTAAAAAGAAAGAAAATGTATTAAGAAAAAATTCTTTGGAATCTGGATTCGTGAAATATTTTTAATTTCCTAAAATTGGCAGCTGTTAAATTGCTTAAAAATTACTTCACCTAGTCAACTTACGTGATTTGGGTAGGATAACTTCAAGAAGTGTCAGTTTAAAAAAGGAAAAAGGGTTGCCAATGTAGAATATTTTAATATGCCGCATCATTATTTGCGAAGTAAAACATTAGGAGACATTGATATAATACAAATATTCGTAATTCAGAAATTCCATTTGCTGCATTTTCTAATGGAAATTAACATTTACTTCTACAATTTGTCCTTTATTCATTTCGCTTGCCACAATTTTACCCTTTTTTTTTATTTATTCGTGCATTTACAAAGTTTCAAATCCTTTTGGTTTGCTATTAACGCAAGAAAACCCTCAAGTATTTTAATAAAGTTTACAAGAATGTCATGTGACCTTCTGTTTGAATATTTGAAGTGAATTAAAGTATGAAGTGTAAGTTTTATTGCATATTATGAAGAAAACCTTTTGTGCATGTAGGAGAATACCCAATAGGAAACAGAACTACGAGCGAGTTGAATGCGAATTTATAATTGTGTAGTGAAATAGTATTTAAGGCATATATATGTATATCTGACGGCTTACATTTTTTGAAATGAACATTATTTTCCTGTAGTCAAAAAGGAATATTGATTACTAAGCAGCCGTATTTAGCCAGAAAATTATAGAATCCAATGTAATTGAGGCTTACTCTGCTGACCAATAAGGGTATAATTCACCATTCATTGAAATCGATATATGTTTTGATGATATATAATTTAAAAGTTATCGATATTCGAGATCGAAATTCTTTTAATTTTTTGATTGAATTTTATTTAAAAATTATCGATAAAATACATTTTAATATTTATCGATATGTTGAAATTATCTTATCAAAAAAAATGGAAATTAAATTCATCATTCGATTGAACTTTGCATTCAATAAACTTTTTGACACACTTAACTTTCGTTAAAATCTATATGGCTTCTATAAAATCCATTTGGTATTTATTTATGGTAGAATTCTATCATTTTTTTGTTTTTTTTTTTTTGATTTCGATAAAAACATTTCAATATTCACTTAATAATTTAAATTTTCATTTATATTCTACAATTCATCATTCGCTTGATCTTTGGATTTTTGTTTTTTAATTTTTAAAATACTTAATTTAAAAATATCGATAAAAACCAAAGAGGAATTTAAACTGAAATTTTGTTATCGAAAAATCTGGAATAAAATACAAAACCCATTTATTGTTTGGTCGCGGTATTCCAAAATTTTTTTTTTTTTAATATTTTCATTACACTTATTGTAAATGTTGTCGATAATATACAATTATAGTTTTTCTCGGTATATTATAAATGTTATCGAAAAATTGGAATATAAAATAAAAAAGTTTTTTGATTGTTTTGACATTTAATTAAAAAAGTATCGATAAAAATCCACTGAATTTTTTATCGATATATTGAAAAGTTGTTTTCGAAGAATTTATAATTTAATTTTTAATTTATATTAAACCTAGAATAACGAATTTTTTTATATATTTCAAATTGAATCTTTTTACATTTTTTTTTGCTATGTTGAAATAGTGTTATCCAATAACTTTACAGATAATTAGACTTTCATATCGAATTTTCTTTTTGTTTTTATATTGAAAAGAAAAAAAAGGAAATAGAAAACTTTGAGGATAGTTTTTTCGATAAATTTATAAGCTGTTAGTTCATTTAAAATGTTTTAACTGTTAAAATATCAAGCAACATTTGAAAATAGTAACGCCTTCATTTTGCTCTGATGACTTCTGATCCAGTACGTAATTGTTTCTTTCAGGGCCGGACAATTCACCAACTTTTGGTCAAGTAGGAAAACTTTTCCTTCAGAGCCTGACCACCTATCAACCATAATATGCTTGCCACAACATACATATATAAGTACTTGAACATATATATACGTTTAAGTGCATTAAATGTATTCTCTTTTCTTCAAGACAAGACTTCAATGCTAATGTAAACATCTTTATACATAAATAATCAAACTTGATCTTTTATTTTTTGAAACTACAAACTGCAAAAGAAAGAAGAAGTAAACTCAAATGTCCAGCACACACATCGCAGGCGTTCAGAGTCACTCAAGCAAGAATCGAAAAGCAAAAGGATTAAAAGAAATGCTACGAAAATGCTGAGCTCCTAAGGGTACTCCCTATATGTTAGTGTGCGAATGTGTGAGTGACAATGTATGTGTATTCTTTCTTATTTGGTGTGCGTGTGTGCCTGCATGTAGATATGAAATTTTTGCATTTGTGAAGCTCTAAGAAAATGTTTAGCAAAGGATTTCTTATGTAATGCAAAAACGTTTGCTGCCAACCAAAGCAATCACTACGATTTACCTAAATGGGCGTGAGGAGCTTATATAAGCATCAACAGTGTTTAAAGCTTTATTGCACACACATCTTTTTGTATATCTACATATCTATTTGCAATTTGTACGTTCAAGTTTTCTTTTTCACTAAGCTCTTGCATCAGAAATTCAACTCGGCAGCAAGTATTAAGAATTGCTTTTCTAATTGTTACAAATTTGTCGGTTTAAGTGAAATTCGCCAGCTTTTTATGCTTGCATAAGCGCTTGTGGCTGGCTATGCTTGCCATAAATTAAGTTGATTTTCTTGTTAAAATTTATTCAATCCTTGCTTCACTTGCTAATAAATATTTTTTATCCTCTCTTTTGCTTGCAGGTAAAAATTATTTGATTTTAATCACTCGAGTGCAACTAATAGTCAATGATTGCTTTTGGGATTTGTTCAAAGCTTGTATGCAAAATAATTTAAGGTTAGAAAAAAAATATATATATATAACTTTGGAATAATATCAAAAGGTAAATGTTCGTAAATTTACATTTCTAGTATGTACTATCTATATTTTGAGGCGTTTATGCAAAATATTCTTATATACATTTTTTCTAAGCCACGTGCCTCACTACATAGCCGTATTTTTTCACACATTCATATATTTTAAGAATACACAGTAAACAATTTTTTAGAAGAAAATTAAATACCCAAAGGCACTGAAAATAACTGCATTGGAGTGACAGAAAAGAATCCTGAAATAATTTGGAAATATTCTGCCGAGTTTAGAGTCCTTGTCCAGAGAAAATTCCGGGCCCGTTCCGGTTACGTAAACTGGATTGTCGCGAGCATGGAAAACTATTCTCTATCGTTGCCGTGATTTTGACTATTCCTGTGGATGAAACCTAAAAATAATTACTTACGAGAAGATGTTGTTTTATTATTTAGTAATTTTACACAAAACTTTCGTAGATATTGCCCTACCAAATTCACAGAACTGAGGTCGTTGTATGGAGAACTAGTTGTATATCGGGAGCATGTAGAAAAATTGTGATTGTGATGAGATCATTCGTGTCCGAGTAAATACTCTAGCGAATTTGAAACGTGGAGTTTTGAGAACCCAGCATTTAAAGATAAACTGATTTACCGACTGAAGTGAGCGGTTAAATTTTAGAGGGTTGCAACTTAAAAGCTATTTTAGATATCAATTTAGAATTTTAGTATGAAAAAATATAAGGCATATCCTATAGAAATTAAAAATTAAAATGCATTTTTTATAAGTCCACTCTAGATATGCCTCTTAAGAAATCCAGGCTTTAGAAAATTTTTAGATAACAGAAGTTAAAATTATAAAAAGAAAAATAAAATAAAATAAAACCTAATAAATTTCAGCGATCACCCTTCACACATACATATGAATATACAAAAAATTGGGCTTTCTTCAATTATTCTCAACTATCGATTAGAAAATATCAAAAAAAAAAAAGTATTAAATTCGTACCTTATTTTAATCCTCTAGTATCAATCAGACTCATAGCTCCAATTTTGTTTATCACTCCCTTTGAAATGCGATACTTTTCCTTATTTCAACACCGATGCTACCCTTCAATATCAATCAATCGTCTTAAGAGCGCATAAAGGGCTTCAAAAGACGCTGCTAAGCTGCTTAAAATCTCTAATTGCAAGCAATTATCACACTATCATTGTTAGATGAAAAGAAAATGGACACTCCTAACAACAACTTAAGTAGAAAGGGCGCACAGAGGCGCCAACCAAGCAAATGAAGCGCAGAGGCCCCAAAGAAAATGTGCCGCTAATTCAAGTGTTAAGGTGTCAATAGACGACGGAAAAGTAAAAACGAATGAGGTCGGCGAACTCGCGCAGACAGGCAAACAAACAAATAACAGCGTCAAAGACGAAGTAGACGAGGTACTTAAAAATAGATAAAAGTGATGCTGCAGTAGGCAGCGGAGGTTGAAGGAGTGAAAGCGCTTGCAGTTGGAGCTAAATCAAAGTGAACTCACAAAAAAGCATGTCAAGGCAAAGGGGAAAGTGTAAACAGTTGAAATCTGTGCGCTAGAAAAACAACTAGCTCCACACATACACACAAACGAACTTTGCACCCCTGTGCCATTGCGCACGTTGTCTCGTGCCGTATAAGACGCGTCGCGTTTGTCAATGGGATGGGATGCAACTGTCACAGTCGCGCAGTCGACAAAAGTAGTAAAATTTATGTGCGCCGCTAAAAATATGCTACACATGGCGGGGAATTCCCCCAAAGGGACAGCAACTAGGACTATTTTTAAACTCAAGTACACTCATTTAACTAAACACGTATGTGAGTATGCATATGTGTGCGTTGGAATCATAAAAAAAATTTGATACAAAAACAACAAAAATAAAAACCAGCTAACTTGCCAACTTGCTGATGCCTGCTGGCATATGCGCGCTTTTTGCTGCGACAATAATAAATTGCGACAGGTTCAAATCCCCACAACTTTTTTCCGCCACTCACATTCATACAATTTTGCTTCATAAATGTATATTAAAGTTTATGAACACAAAAGTTCCTTTTTTGGTTTTTTCGTTGTTTTATATGCCTGCAATATTGGGCGCAATTGGGTGGAGCCTGCGGCCTCGGCTCCTATGCCAAGCTCCTTGCTCACATAATTAATTGCATTTACGAGTCTTAATGAGCAACGAGGGAGACAAAGCGACCAGCGCAGTACAACAACAACAATGTGGCCGCTCATGCATTTCATGTTTATGTCTGTATTTCGTGTATTTGTTGTAGTTGTTTCCTCGGCGTAGGAAACAGTGGAAAATTGTGACTGATTGCCTGCGACAAAGTAGCACATAATTTACACTTACGGTAATTTCTTTGGCTCCAGCGACGGCAGCATTGAGCGCTTGCTGCCACAAAATTTTTAGTGCAAGTAAGTGATATATGCATTGATACCTTGCCAGGGTCACCAGCGCAGCTCATACTCGCATATATTGTAATCATTTATGAATGGCTTTCACATTGTTATTTAAAAACAAAAGTGCCAGCGATGTTCGGGAATTTTAACAGACGTGTCCGGATGACAATGTCGTCATCACGCGCCACGTGTTGACATTAATTTTTATTTACATGCAGCGTATTCTAGCTGTCGTTAATTGTTGTTGCTGTTGTCATTTAATACACAAATACATCTTCCATAATCCAGTTGTGTCATTTAATTATAGCAAATGAGTGACGCTTGCGCACATGTGTTGGCAGCTGTTGTTGTTGTGCATATTAATATGCTTATAATTACATTTTCTCTTTTAATTTTGTTAATAATATTTCTCCTTTGTGATACAGACTAGCGACTTATTATGACATATTGATTGCATTTAAAATAACGCCGGCTTGGAAAGTGAGCAAGTAGATACTAACACATGCAGTTAGGTTAGGTCGGAAATATCTAGCGATGGATACTTGCATAATTTTGCAAAGTGCAAGTTTGTTTCGATTTTTTTCTTAAAAAGTATATTCTCCAGTTATCGTACCGCATAAATTCCGATCAGACAATGTATGTTCAGAACTCCCACAACCATTGAATGGTAGACTTTGTTGCTATTAGTTGATTAACATAGCCTCATAGTTCCGACTATTTAGTAATGAACCGCAATACTCTCCCCACTAAATCAACAGCAACCATTCATAAACTGGACGAAATAGTACAGACTTGACTTTAATATTGCGATCGATGGTGTTTTAGGTGTGACTTTCGACAGGCCGGCCGGTCCTTAACTAACGCGCGCCAATATGGTCGCCTTTATTCAGTGAAACGCAGATGAGGAAGCTGCAAACTTGTCAAACACTGCACTCTGGACTACGAAAAGATGCTTCTTGATGTCTCCTATCAAACATCTGTATAGTAAGGTTAATATTTTCCCAGTTAAGGTGCACAATGAACTCCTCTCCAAGCAGTTCCTGCTGGGGTGCTTTTCCAGAAATCATTACTGCAGTCACTTGTTCAACTCAACCTAACTAGCTTCCGACATGTATTGACTCCCTCTAAGTGAATGGAGTACTTGGAGTTAAACCTCCACCCATTGCAGACGAAGAGCTCGACCAACCGCAAGAAACGAAAATGACGCTTGCGCAGCTTCGTTCTGGATACTGTAGCAGGTTAAAGTCCTACTTACTCAGAATCCACGCCGACATTTCAAATATACTTATGTCCAACATGCCCCCACATAACTCTAACCACCTCTTTGCATGCCCAGCTAACCTTACTCATCTGACACCACTATCCCTTTGTTCCGACTCCGTCGAAACAGCAACGTCGTTAACAACTTATCTAACTCCTACCGTTTAAACGGGGATTAGATATCCGTTACAACAAAAACTACTTTCTACACTTGTTATAAGTCTCAGCTAATGATTCCTGCAAAATTATTATTTTTGCTTTCGGTTCACTTTTGGAAGTGTTTGATGAAGGTAGGGTCCTCAGATATGTTGCCAAGTATGTCTTTTGCGACATCTACTCGATATCGTGTTTGCAAGAGATTCAGGTAAACACATTAACCTAAAGGTGTTGAGTCGATCCCTTACAGATGTTGTGATAGACTGCTATTTCTCTGAAGCCAACACGACAATTTTTCAGCACTTTCACGATTTATTGTCATTAACAGAAGTGGGTGGATTTTCATGAGGAAAGTTTGATCTGTTGGTTGTTTAGTTTTCTCGATTTCCTACTGGGTTTCTCGTATTCAATGTCGATACGCAAAAATCACGTCAACGAGACAGCTTTTGTGTCTGCTGAAAAAGGTTTAAATTAAGTCAATTAAATGATAGTAAATAAATCTGTGTAAAAATTGGAAAGCAGGGGAAATATATGGATAGGCTTAATGAGTTATGAAGCAAGAATGGGTTATTAAATTTAAAAAAATGTGAAATTAAATACACAAAATTTGGAAAGAGGAAGTTGTAACGAAAATTGCAATAAAATATGGATTTACTTATTGCTTAACTTTAGTATTCAAGAGTATTGTTCTTATATTTATTTCAAAAAAATGCGAGCAAAACATTAAACTTCAATAAAAATTTAAAAAATGGTTAAAGTGATTTGCGGTTAGAAGTGTTTTCAACTAAAATGTTTTATATTCGTCAATTAAAGTGGTTTCCTAGTGACACATTTTCCTTCTGAAATTTTTGCATTTACGCTTAGTACCACCGTTGTCGCACTCATTTACCGCAAGTTGGCTACATCTGCTGCCACAATTCTGCCACATGCAAATGTCAACGTGAAAATGAGCTCATAATGTTTCTAACAATAGCAGAAGCTACCTGAAGTACATATATACTATATAATTATATAACTACCACAAAAAAAAATAAAAAAGTGCATTTAGAGCAGACACTGCATTTGTTTCGGTGACTCATCGAAAGGCAACGAGTAATGAAAAGCATGCGGAGCATTTCCATTAAAATAAAATGTATTTGCAGAAATTTAGATGGATGTCGAATTAATTAAATTTCGAATATTCGTTACAATATTTATGCAATGTAAACATGTCTCTCCAGCAATATTGGTGCGGTTTAATCATTTTCGTGTTTATTTATTTACTTTTGTGGTTAATGAATATTAATTTTTGTGTCCAATATACCCAAGCAACAATTCTATTTTACCCACAAAGTAATTTATGCCACAAACGCAAACAATTTGTTTGTGTAGTTCTGTCTACAGATTGAAAAAAAAATTAATTTCGGTCCAAAATCATGAAATATGCTGTCCCTTTTCTATGATAAAACCTTTTTAAATTACCGCACGCCACACCAATGACACAGCAATGCAGCCAACTAAAATCGAAAACAACAAAAAAGTGAGAATGAAACATTATGCCAACCAGCCAACCTGCTATCCATCAGCCAGCCAGTCAATCAGTCGGTGAGGCGGTACGTCATTTAACACCCGCTGCTGCCGATCCTTTTTAATTGTTGCCGAGAAATTCGAAACTTTTGGCTTTCGGCTTTTCCATTTAGCATTACATAAACAATCACAAACACACACACAAACGCACAGAGTTACGAAATAATTTTTTACCTTGCCATTATTGCTACACTCTATTTTACTTGTTAATGTTACATTCATTTTGTTATCGTAAACTTTTTGGTTTCTCTTTTTGTGTTTGTTGTTTTTGCTACTCGTATTTTGTTAATTTTATTCTTGTTGCTCTTTAGCGCTTTTTGTCTGTTTGGAATTTCGCTTTTGCTGCCACAAAACTCTGCTGCAATATGCTTTTTTCACTCTCTAAGCTGCAATTTTCTTGTTTTTTGTTGTTATTGTTTTACGAAATTTGTAATTGTTTATTTAAAGTATCTGAGTACTTGTGTGTACTGGAGGCTTGTGTAAATTGTTTACCGCAATGCTTGCTTGCCACAATTTATACAATTTCGTTAACAATGCCGTTGCAATTGGTATGAGTAATTGAAAACTCAATGCCGACAAGCTTTACGGGCATTTGGAGTTTTCTTTCTCATTTTTTGAGTTTTGAAAGTGGTCCTGGTTTAATGTTTAGGAAAGTTTATTCTGATAAAATCAAGTATGATTTTTCTTAAATGCTTGAAATTTGTAGCAAGTAATGCTGTGGGGAGCGTAGCTTTTAATGAGCTTTGGTACTATTTTCAATAAAGCTCACAAAAAGCGTGATAAATGTTTAGGAATAGAACAGAGAACAAATTATTGTTAATTTTATACTTAACATAATCCGCATACTCCTAGTATTACCTATAGACTTCTAAAACTAATGAGACGTATGATCAGAGTTGAGTGGAGAGGAAAGTTTTATTAAAAGGGTAGTTTTGAAAACACTTTAATATTTTTTCCTAATCACATTAGGCCAATATGGTAGTTTGGTCGCTTGTTGGTCTAAAAATTTCTTCGGCCTTAGTAAAAGGTTTTTTTCTGGTACTCAACTGAGCTTAAAACACAATAAAGGAGTAAAATAGTCAACTGAGTTCGGTAGAGGGTGCTTCTAGCTAACGAACGAGCGTGAAGTCAGTTGCCTTCGAGCACCTGGAGAGCAGAGATAAAGAGATCCCCAACTCTCCTGTCACTGGAAATGTGAGAGCCGCTCACCTATCGAACTTGACAGTTGATTGGATTGGGTAGGCTTTGACGTTTTGCAATTGGAATGACTGGGACGGCCAGATTAAAATTATACCAAAAATATTATATTAAATGTCCAATACATAATAATTTGAAATCGTAATAAATGTTGGGTATTTTAATTTAAAATACCCAAAAATTCTTATTTTGTTTGATCTGGCGTAATGGAAAGTTTTATAAAAAACGCTCATTTTTACGCGCTGTCACACTGGAATAAGTTGGGCATCCCATTACCTCTGCTGGAGAGAAAGGACACACATTTTCGCACGACGTGTTTCTGTGAGTGGTGCAAGCCGAAAATTCAGCATTCGTTAGAGCAGAGATACGCGATTAAAGTCTGTGTGAAACTCGGCAAATCTGCGACAGAGAAGTTTGATAAGAAGTGTAGTAAGGAATGGTGCGTTTCGGTGGCACCAGGGTTTTTTGAAGGGCCGAGAAGAGATCGCTGATGAATGTGCAAGGTGTAAACGATGCTCATTGTCTTTTTTGACATCAAAGGCATCGTGTACAATAAATTTCTACCTCCTGGACGAACCGTCAACGCCAAGTTTTACGTGGAAGTCCTCAAGAGATTCAAACGAAGGATCTATCGGGTAGACTCAGTCCTATTACTTTCTGAACAAACCCTGTAATCCAATGATTTCAAATCTGGACTTCCAGAAAGTTTATAATGTTCTACAAAGTTTTTGTCTGGTGGAAGGCGCTGGAACAGACGACACCCTCGAAAAAGTTCGCATAGTCGTACAGCTGCACATAACCGAACCTAGTTTTATCTGTTCTCCGCTCTCATACTTTCGAGGACAAGAAAAAGACTTAATGTAACCTAATCTAGGCTAGCTTCACCATACATTAAAGCATCTAGATGGCGACCAAATTGAACCCTGAAAATTACTTCTTTTTCGTCCTTGAAAGTTTTTACGTGGCTTTCATTCATGTGCTTGTCATCTTTGGAAAGTATACTTTCATGACCGTTCAAAGCGTATCGCCAAAGAAGCCGCTTCTCAGAAGATGTCCAGTTGACCGAAGGAAGACTTTCGTATGGAGATGATCTCTACTAATTCTTTGTCTTGATATATCCTTTTCTCTTGACATGATTTTCTGTTTTCTATCTATACTCATTCTGAATTGGACCTTGCGAAAACAATCTTTTTGTCATCAACCTATGGAAGCCTTGTCTGGCGAATCAAAGTAAAGAAGTACTATAAATGATCAAACCCCAGCCAGTATCATTAAAATGTCTAGCAACCAATGAAAAAAATATTCCCGAATAATTCATATTACCTCAAAATAAACTTTCTGTCGCAGAGATCCCAAAAATTATCATTAGTAAAGCCAACACATCCGTTTGAAGCGAAATTTACATGTCATTTTCGTAAATAATTAATAAGATATCAGCACCAACCTCGAGTAGTACACAACCTCCGTCTGTGCTATACATAAATTTACGTAATGATGTGGGGACAGATGTACACATGTCACTTGGCCCTCCACGGCAAAGCACTAGCAGGGAGGGAGGGTAGCACACAAACGAAAGTATTTCAAGAATTTTGGAAGAACTCAAAAAAATCAAAGTTCTCAGTTGTCGGAGTATGCGCTCAAATCTGAAAGAGTGGAACTGTCGTGCGTTTATTTCTTTGGAAATCGCGTTACGCACCGTTGCATGCCGTGAATTTCCAAAACAAGCAAACAAACACAAACGGAATTGTATAAGAAATTTGTTACAAAAATAAATATAACGCGGCAGCGCGCGGCACGTGTGCGCTTGTCAGTCGGCGACTGCCTGATGCCTGCTGCCTGCGGATACGCAGACACAAGCCACCTAACGGCGAAGGGAAGGCAATGACTGCTGCACTTGCCGCATGCAGATTTTCCCCAATTTTCGTCACATGTTGTTGGCTACGGTCCACAGCGCCAATTAAAAGGAAATAAATAAGAAAAACAAACCTTAATTGAATATAAATAAAAGCGCTCGTGTGGCGCAGGCAAAGCGCTCAACATTTGAGTGAGAGTTGAGGCAGACAACTCCACGACGATCGCTTGCGCCTGCAAACGCGCCAACCGCGCGCTCAGTTGCAACGTGAACGCGATCGCATGCGAAGCTAAATTGAATATAAAAAATTTTGTGAATCAGCCGTTACAGTGCTCCTTCGCGCTGGTGAAGCATCCGCGACATGAGTCTATTTTTACGCGATCAGTGACGCCGCGCGCATTGCTGTGAAATCAAGCGCGTTGCAGCGAAAAGTGTTTGGAAAATTGAAAAGTGTTGCGTGTTTTGTAAACAAGCGGTCCAACGGCCAAGTCAGCGTGCAATCAACTGGCAACACGCGAGTAAGAGTAAACAGTAGCAATATTTTTCGCTTTGTTGTTGCTTGTTGTGTGTTTAGCTCCGGTGAACGCGTGAAATGCAGTTGCGTGACCGCTGACCGTCTCTAATGCTGAAACCATGTAAACAAAAAATAATAAAAAAGAAATATTTTATAAGAAGTCTTGCGCTCATCTGCGTCTAATAATTAGTGCTTCTAACGAGCGTCCATAATTGTATTGGTTCTCGATTGCTGCTCTGTGTGTTGGCGTGCGCGGGCGTGTGGGTGGCGGCTGCTCCAATCGTGCTATAAATTTTTCAATTAAAAATGGGTTAATTAAACGCAATTTACGATATGAAGCGCTTTTGTTTTCGAGTATATAAAAGTGTGTATGTGCGTGTGTTTTAGAGCATCACAATGCAGTGGGTGATTTCACCTAGCAACTGACTTACAAGTGGATCAGTACATGAAATTGAAAGAAATAAGCTTAAATTGCTTTGTGTATATAACGGTATTAAACGTATTTGCAAAGAAAATCAGATGGTTGTGGGTTATGTAACAGAAAAATTACAACAATTGCTCGAGGAATGTAGAGCGTTCTACTTGTGTATGCACAAAATTGCTTAATAATATGATTTTACAAGATTAATATGGGGATTTCATTTTAAATACAATCAAAAATTGGTAATCTCTAAATTAGAAGGGAAAATAGTGATTTGCAGAGAATATTTTGTAACAGTTAGTGAGCTCCAGATAATTCTTATCAATATGTTTTGGGTTTGAGTCACCGCTAACGAGCCAAAAATTATATTTTTCTTCGAAATACTTATTTACAGTTCGTCTTAAAACCTGCCTTTTCGTAGGGTTAAAAACCTCACATAATCACATATAAGGAAAACCAGGTCTGAGAAATGCCTCATTTTTAGGTTTGCATCACGGTTAACACGGCATTATTATACTTTTTTCAAAGACTTATTTAAAGTTCGTATTAGAATCTGATTATTTCGTAGGGTCAAGAACAGCCTCACATAATCAAATAGAAGAAAATCCAGGTCTGAGAAATGCCTCATACTAGTTGATTGTTCGATGTGATTTGTTTCACAGTACTTTAAATTGTCCAAATATGCTATAAGTTACCCTGATTATTTTTTTATATATACACTATGTCTATATATATATGTTCCGAGGCCTGTATTTCTCAGTGGTCGGAGCTCTTCATTAATTCTTTGCAGTTGTTTTCTCGAACAATTGATAGATCTGGCTGCCGACATCCCAAATCTTCCTCGGCACCGGTTTCCTCTCTAAAGTCCTGGTTCTTTATTTGTACTATTTTTAATAAAATAAAGTTTTTCTTGCCTTAATCAATTAAGGTTGATGACTCCACTAAATTTGCGATGTGCGCCCGCATGTAGGCAACATTTTCTACACATGTAATAATTTTAACTTAGTGTTTATAATTTTTACATTTTCAGAATGGAGAGTTGGGAAAATATTTTATAAATATTTGGAGGACATAAGTTCTCCTGGATTTTGCACTTAAAAACTCATAAATAGTACATGACATGAATCCGTGAAATAATTTAGTTCAAAACGAAAAACATGCCTAATAAATTTCTATATATGGAAAAATTTAGCCAACTACCTACCAAAAACTTATATAAATATTTATACTGTTATGTCATAGATTGTCTCAACCCTACCGATAGCTGAACTCTTTCATAGCTTTCTAATATAAATTTTCCACATCACCTCCAGGCATACGGAATGTGTCACCTCTTACAATTCAGTCTTATTTAATGCTTCACTTCCTGTGCAAACAAGCGTAACTGTCCCTACTTGATTTCTGACAGCCTTTCCATCATCTCATCAACAAATCTACTGCTTTCACTTCCAAGGCAAAACGTGTACACATACACATATAAGTTTCATGCAATCACATCCACATTTCTGCTCACATCTTCGTAGGTGTAGTTCTTAATTTCGACTGACTGACTGATTGCCAGCAACTGATTGTGGATTTTACGTATTTTCGTGCACTAACACAGCCATATTCCTCAGTTTATTTCAGCTTATCAGTTTGTTCAATTTTTTCCGTTTTTCAATCTGCTTTCATAATTAAGAAAATAAAAGAGTTGGTCTAGTCGTCGATTGCTTGGCTGGTAGTATTTGCGCTGTCCGCTTTGTTTACCTTTCTCTAAGTTGCACCTTCCTGTTAACGGTTTTTTTAACTTTTTGAGATCTTTACCCATTCAAAGCATGCAAGGGCTTAAATATGAAGCTCAGCCTCAGTGTTTTCATAAAAATGCGCTACATCGCTACCCGGTTTTACTCAGGCATGGCATATATGAGCGCTATATACACAAACTACTTCCTTAAGGTTCGTTAACCAACTCGTCGTACTCGCTTCGCATACTTTTTGCCGCTCCCGGCAACTTAACAACGCCAAGCAAATCTCCTCGCAATTTTTTTTTTATTTTTATTTGGTAGCTCCTTCATTTTTTCATTTCCGCCGTCACTTCCTTGTATTGTTATGCACATGCTGATGCCAATGAAGCCTCACGTATCTCGGATTTCCAAGTTCAATCGCCCACTACAACCGGATATAAGTACGTTACATACATATTTTTGTTTTGTATGTGCAAGGCGGAAGTTTGATTCGGCTGCTGTTGTTTCGGGAAATCACCTTCGAGCATACTTGCAGCGGTGTGGGGCATAAATTAAGTGGCAAAAAAGTATGTATAAACAGCTGTTTCCCCTAACCCCAACCAAATCAGCCGCCCACTCCAATCGTTTTCTTGAACACATTCTGCCGACTACGCCTTTGGCATAATAATTTTGCTATTTGTTTTGCTTTCTCTCAGCTTTTCTTGTTTAAGAAGGTTGTGCGCATTTAAGCCAACGCCAAGCCCTGAGCAAAGGCTTATTGGACTCTTTTTTTCAGTAGGTAATTAAATTAACGAATATTTCACCAGCGGCTGGCGCTTAACAAACGCCGACAACAAACTTGTTAATCGTTTAGCGTATAAATTATGTATAACTGTAACAGCAGGTAAAGAATTGTGAGTGGGAAAGCATATGCCCAGGCGCAAAGGGGGTAATATTGGAGAATAGTCATTACCAATTTGTTGAGCTTTACTTTTCAGGAATATTAATTGTTGTTGTGATATCTAATTATGAATAAGTTAAAGAGGAAGGGGTTAAAAAGGAGTTATAATGTATAATTAGTGGAAAATTTTACAGTTGATTATGAGATATTTGCCGCTTTCATGCAGTGATTTAGGAAAGCTTCATATGCAAATTTAATGGTAAATAAGAAACAACGTTAACTTCACCGCTTCAGGGAATATAAGAGGGTATCAAAGGATACTTATTATAATTTTGTTTGTTTAGTTTGTACGGCAGCTATTTGCTATAGTGGTCCGATCTCATCAATATGTTCGGAAATCGTAGCAATGCTTTAGATAACATTCTGTGCAAAATTTCATGAAAATACCTTTGACAAATAAAAGACTTTTCATGCAAAGACTTGATTCCGATGGTTCAGTTTGTATGGCAGCTATATGCTATAGTGGTCCCAACTGAACAATTTTTTCTGAAATTGTAACGATGCCTTGGATTATGATATTTGCTAAATTTCTTGAAGATATCTCATCAAATAGAAAAGTTTTTTATACAAGAACCTGGATCCAGTCGTTCAGTTTGTACAGTAGCTATATACTATAGCATTCCAATCTGAACAATTTCTTTGGATATTGTAGCTATGCCTTGGATAATAACAATTATTAAATTTGAAGATATCTCATCAAATAAAAAAGTTTTCCATGCAAACACCTGATTCCAATTGGTCACTTTGTATGGAAGCTATAAGTTATAGTAGTCCAAAATCGACGGTTATAACAACTCAGCAGCTTATTGATGAGGAAAGGACGTCTGGAAAATTTCAAACCAATATCTCAAAAACTAAGAGGCTCGCGTATATATCGTGGGGCAGACAGACGGAGATGGCTAAATCAACCCAACTCGTCACGCTGACTTTTTATTTATATACTTTAAAAGGTTTCCGATGTTTCTTTTTGGGTGTTAAAAACTTCGTCGCAAACTTAATATACCCTACTCAAAATAAAAATCATCCTAAATGTAGGCAATGCCTATGTGGAAGGCATATGTTATTAGTTGAGAATGGAGAGAATTTCAATTTTTTCATTGGTTACATTGAATGTTCGACTAAGAAAACATTTATAAACATATTTTTAAGTCTTGAAACTAGACCTTATTCGAAAAAATTTTCAGAAGAAGAATAATATGACAAAAAATGTATTATACTTTTCGGAATATTTTTTAACTGTAGCAGCAGCTATCGGCTATGGATATCTAAGAGTTTAGATAGTGTTAATACATACTTGAAACTATTACTATTCCAAAATCTTCAAGAATCGCAAAAATTTGTATGTCTCTTCCTCCTTTCTCTGATATCATCGTTCCTTATCGATGCTTAGTGTCCGCTTAGAATTAATTTCTTACACTTGATTGTTATTTCACATATAGACTCATACTATCGAAATGAAATTGCTTATAAATGAATTTACTAATTTGCACATTTACGATGACAAATCGCCACCAGTTAATCGGAGGGTTGTTATCCTCCCTAAACTCGTAACAGCACGTTTTCTGCCAGTTTGAGGTTAGAAAAATAGAAAAGCAGCACATTTGGCTAACAAATTTTCATAAATCACATAAATAACATGAACACAAACTCAAACAACTACATACATATTCATATAAGTCCGTGTGTAGTATATGTGACAGAAATTCGGATGTTTGTGCTCCCCATCCTGCTGACGGAAGTCACAAGAGTCAATAAAACACAATCAGTCCAGCCAACAAATGGTCATTGATGACCGAGTGAAAGTGAATAAAAGTGACCATACCGTGTGCTTACATAATACTTATACATATGCATATATGTACAGTTGTAATCTCATCTCCTGCTTAGCAGACATAATTTTCGGTCAAACATTATATTGATTTTTTCTACACATTTATCAGCTCATCGATATTCACTAACGCAACCACTCACATATTTTCTGCGCATAATTTTTGACCCTTAAAATCTTATCTTTTTCCGCTTACATCATTTGCCCAGCTAAGAGACATTGCTTTATCCCTCCCTTCTGCTCGCTTGATTTTGTTTACATCCCTAATATTGGTCGCAGCACTGTACACGCACTTGTGTCCTTCCATGTTAAGATCCTGTCGAACACATGTTTCGTCTGGATTTTGTCTTTTATTCGATAATTGCGCATGAAAATGCGTCATCCTGAATTTGATTTGGTTATATTATTGGTCGAAGGTGAACAGCTGTGCTCAATGGAGATTCAATGAGTGGATTTACAAGTGCTTTCTTTCGTGCCTAAATGAGAGGAAAATTTTATTAGTTTGTTGGAAGGGGGAGGGTAATGCGACTACAGAATGTAGGACATACATAAATATTAACTATGATACTGAGTTATTTTAGCTTTAATTTCCACAGGGTACAAGACAGTTACAAAATCATAAATTATTTATCTCAGTTTATTTAAATTATCTTTAAAAAGTTAAGAAATAATAATATAGTTTACTAAAATTAGAAATTACCAATTCTTTATGATTTGTTTAATTTGTGGGTTATCCTCAGGATTTTCAGGATAACCAATTCTTTATGATTTGTTTAATTTGAGGGTTATCCTCAGGATTTTCCTTAACAAGCATAATTCGAAGTACACAGCCGAGAAAAGTATAATAATGGACAAATCGTTCTGTGTTTGACAGTTTCAACAGCGAAAGCTACATATTTACCGACGATCCAAAGGATGAAATAGGAGCAATGTCAGGCTTCTTCTGTAGTAATCGAAACTCAGAAAGCTATTTCAAGCTGATTGACTACTATTCAGTTTTTCAGGACGAAAATTGTCATAGGAGAAGGTGCAAAGTGATCTTCTGCACCCACCAGCAAGTCTATAAACCTTCGAATGGACAACCAAGCGGTAATTAAGGCTATTCGTAGCGCTTAAACGTAATCTCACCGCGGTCTTATAGGAAAAGAAGGATATAAAGTAGCAGAACAGTTGGTTCGGCTGACTTGCTGAATAAGACTTAATTTGGTTTCCACGCGAATGCACAATGGATCTAATAATTGGTAAAGCGTGGCCGCCTGCGGTCTTGCGCTAATGTGCCACCTTTTTCAACCAACCAAATGACAAGAAGGTCTCCCAGTAGCAGTAGCCAATGCAGAATCATTTATATCTTTTAAAATTCGAATTCGTTGGTCAATATTTTCTATAGTTTATTCGGAATTCTTTGAACCTGTCGAATCTCGATGGTTTTCGCCCAACACATGTGGAACCTTCTAAAAAGTTAATAACATTTTTTGGCTATTGCGACTGTAAACACTGCATTATCTTTACCCTCGAAGAACACAGTTTCAAAGTAAATCTATCAATGATACATAAAATTTTATTAATTGTAGTCAGAATTATAGCTAAAAGACAATAATGCATCATCAGCCTCATATGTTATAGTTAAGGTTTTATACCTTTTTCTTTTTAGCCTTCCTTCTCCACAGTACGCTATTAACAACATCCTAGAGACAAACGCACAACTTTCTCAGCAATTTAATGTGACGTTCTACACAACCAGTATCCTTGTGATCTAAGCGGTTAAGCTTTTTTTCATCCAGCAAAACCTTCTGCGCTGTTTTATTATACCAAAACGCGGCCTCGAATTCGACATTCTTGAACGAAGTTTTGAATTTCACATAATAGTAGTCGCTCTCCTCTTGACTATTATAGACGCCGTAGAGCGTATGTGCGCTTAGAACTCCACAAGTGCCGTTAAGCAAGCCTGCCTGCTGCAATAAGCCATTCATATGCGTCAACAGAGACTTCAGCAGCAAGCTAGACGCATAAGAGTTGCACCACTTGGCAACGAAAGGCTCACAACTGCACCAAAACCAATCGATGCCAGCATCGCTACAGCTACGGTTCGCCTTTATTGGTCTGAGTACCGATTGGCAGCTCGCGCAGTCAGTATAGTGTAGCTCCATGGTGCCTGCACCAAGCGCTAGAGCATGCTGGATGGTTTCGTGCAAGTCCAAGGGGCTCACCAAACGGTTACGATTGAGTTCCAAGGCTTGAAATAAAGCCGTGTGGCTACTCTTCCAAGCTTTAGGTAGTGAAATATAAAGTACCGGTAAACGTTCCTCATAAAATCCGCTATTCAGGTTGGTAAGTCGACCGCGCAGCATGCCATTTGCGCTGAGTAATATCACCACATAATTGTCGAGTATCTTAGTGCTTTTCAATAACCTCAAATGTTTGACGAATGCGTAATCAATCATTTGCGGTATCACATGCTGTTCGCTAAAACTATTCACCCAAAATATACCTAAACCGCCAAGGCCGGCAAAACTCTGCGCGAAATCGACTGCATAATCCAATATATAGCTGCCTGCGAGCCGCGGTCCCAAGCAATATTGTGGTGTTATGTAGAATGTATCGGTTCGCAGACGACGCTCCACGGCCCGCATAAACGGCTGGAGATAATAATCCGTGGGCGAATGTTGGAATCGCAAGATCTCAGTGTTGTCGTCCCTACTATCCACAGCGTAGGCGGTTGGCATGCCCATATTACTGACTTGTTGCCACAGAAAGGGGCAGCTGTCGAGCATACCACCTCGCCTACAGGCATACACAGTTTCTTGCTGTTGAAGCTGGCGACCCGTTAGAAGCGCCATTAAGTTGGGAAAGGCATCGTAGCCGAGCTGAGTTAAGATGAAAGGGAGAAGTATTTTTAGTAAGTTTTATAGTTCAGTTAGCCAACTAAGCCGACCTTATTAAACCCCAACAACTCGTGCCAACGATGATTGTTATCTTTTAAGTATTTGTATGTTTTTGGCATTCGACGGCGCAAGTTAATCTGCGACAAACTATCCAGACCAAAGAGCAATACACCGATTTTAGTGCCGTTTGTCCACACTTCGCCGAATTTCCGCTTATGTATGAACGAATATGCATCCATGAAAATGATTTTCTTGTCGCCACGCTGCATACAGTTAACAATAGCGCCAATCACATCGAGTGATACGTAAAAGTCTTGCTTGAAGATGAAGCAAGGCGTACCACTGAAAATAACGAGAATTTGCTGTTATTTACGGACTGGAAGCCTTAATGTCCTTAGTTTAATACATCAACTTATCATCAGTGGCCTCATTCCTTATCTCTCTGGAACAGCAAGTAAGCCCAGCGCTCTCCTCCTGCAAGTATAGACCTTTCCATTCCACATTTATATGCAAATAGTAACGATTGGTTGTATTATCGAACCGCTTAGAGACTAATGGTTTTGTGCATTGAAGTTTCGTTCCACAAATCACATCCGGTGCTTGCAGAGCGGCTAGCTGCAAATATTAATATTTAGGTATGGCATCCTTTGCTTAGAGAATATATTCTAATGAAAGCAGGCTAGCAACTACCAGACGTTTCAGCCTTAAACCCATACAATCGTACTTACATCCGGTGAATAGGGACTTATGCGTGGTATTTTACAAACACTATCATGCACCACGAAATTCTCATCGGTCGCGCCGAAGTCCATCATTAGATTTAGATCCAATAACTCTCTTGTATCAGTAAACTCTAAATCATTTTTGTATCCGCTGCGTAAGTGATAACCACAGTAGTATATTATCACAAACAGTAGTATGAGTACTAATACTGATGGCGTTAGATCGCTTCGTGCTTTAGTTGCTCGTATCGTGTGCGACATTTTGTAAAAAATCGTACGAAACACATTGGTAACGAATTTCTTCAAAAGTAAGAACATTTTTTATTACTTTTACAATTACAGTTTTGTTATATAATCATTTTTGGCGTTAAACAAAAAGGCAAAGGTTGAAGTTTGCAGAAGCACTTGAGTCTGGAGTTATACTTCTTGGCCGGTATTGATTATTTTACATGGGTGTATAGTTCTAGAGCTCAACAAAACTTTTTTAAGCGAAGGTCTAAATTTTTTTTTTACTAATATTTCAAATTGATACAACAATAGCTTCCTCTTTATTTGCGAGGTCGTGATTCTCTATTTAAGTATATCAATTATGCGAGATAATTAGTTATTAATCGAGTTGTATAATTTGTTCAATGACTTGTGTCATTTGGAAGGTAATTCCGTGTTACCACTTTTATAGAAGTCCTCCGCATCCTTAGCACTGAAATAGTCATTTTCAGAAGCTTCTTTTGAGGTGAATTAGTCACCATAAAATCACTAGCCGAAAATAAAGAGAATACTACTGTGTCTAAGGTGGCATTTGAATTTAAACTGCGCGCGTCGAAGGATTTGGAGAATTATTTTTTTTTTGGCTGGTAGTACTGTCAGCCACATTTATGTCAAATTTCATGTCAAAATATTCATTAGTGTTTGAGATACGTGTCGTTTTGTGAGCTGCTAAAAGTGAGTTTTTCGTTTTTTGCGATGTCGAAATTTGTTGAGCAAAGAAATTGCATTAAATTTTGCGAACAGAATCAATTTTCTGCTGCGGATACGTTGAGGATGGTGCAGAAAGCCTTTGGTGATGAGGCTATGTCTAAAAAAAATGTTTACAAGTGGTATAGTGACTTCCAAGTTGGCCGTGAACGTGTCGAAGACGCAGAGCGTCCAGGGTGACCATCAACCTCAACCAACGAAGCTCACGTTCAACAAATCAAAGATTTGGTGTTGAAAAACCGTCGATTACCAATTAGAGACCTTGTTGATGAAGCTGGCATATCGAAAGGCTCAGCCGATACCATTTTGAAGGATGTTTTGGGCCTCAAACGCGTCAAATCTCGACTGGTACCGAAATCATTGAATTTTTTGGAAAAAAGGCGTCGCGTTGAAGTGTGTGAAACGATGCTTTCCGACTACCAGGGTGTCATGAAATGCATTATAAATGGCAACGAGACTTGGATTTATGCTTACGACCCCGAAACAACCGATCAATCGAGTGAATATCGTGCCAAAAGAGAGCCGAGACCAAAAAAATCGCGCCAAAGTCGCTCAAAAATCAAGGTCATGTTGACTGTTTTCTTCGATTATCGTGGTGTTGTGCATTATGAATTCCTTCCAACCGGTCAAACAGTCAACAAGGAATATTATTTGAACGTTATGCGTCGTTTGCGTAACGCTATCCGCCTAAAAAGGCCGGAATTGTGGAAAGACAATTCTTGGTTTTTACACCACGATAATGCACCATCCCATACTTCCCACGTAATTCGTGATCATTTCGCCAAAAACTCAACCCATATCGTTCCGCAACCACCGTATTCACCTGATCTGACGCCGTGTGGCTTCTGGCTGTTCACCAAGCTCAATAGACCGCTCCGGGGACACCGTTTTTATACGATAGAGGAGATTCAAGCTGCAGCGAAGACGGAACTGAAGGCCATCCCGGAAAGTGACTACAACCAGTGTTTCAAAGATTGGAAAATCCGTTGGCATAAGTGTATTGCATTGGGGGGGAAGTACTTTGAAGGGGATGAAATTGATTTGGAAGAATAAATAAAGAATTTTCAAAATAAATACAATGTCCCCTTGTTTTTTGGGCACAGTAGTATGATAATAATTCCGGACCATAAGGCGGATATACAACAACCTTCCAACCAAACTCCGGGGGTTTTTGACGAGCTAGTATCGATTTGTGTTGCCTGGGCCTGGCGTGGGCGTTAACTTTTCTAGACGGTCCAAATATTTACATTAAAGGAGCGAAGTTAGAGTTTGGTCTTACGGCTTTCTTAAAACTTTTCTGATCATAAACATTGACTTCGCGACCTTTTGTACTAATCATATTTTTTCACCAGTAACCATTCGATTCAGAAAATGATCGCTATTATTATTATTATTCAGCAACGACCTGTGGAACCTAGTGGCACAATCGGACCTTATTTCTCCTGAAATGGGCAGGAGAAGCCGTTAGGCGGATCATTCTATTTCCATCAAGATGTTTCGTCGCCTCATTTTTGACGTCTAAAAATGAAAACATACGAGAGGGCTTTTCCATCAAAATTTCCACCGATTGGAAATGAGTCTTTGCTGTATTGATGGATTTAGGGATCTACCGTGAGTAAAGCAAACGCTTATGAACAACCAGAACTTGTGCGGCTGCGTGATCTTTCTGACGCTGATAAAACCGTCCTCTGAACTTCTTGCTCTTAAGAAGATCAATCTCGCCGAAATTGTTGATTTTATGATTGGACAATGTCCTTTAGGCTTCCATAAAATAGTAGGCGGTAGGGCTTAGTAGTTTGACGGAAGCTTTTTGCAAAAGTCAAATGAATAAAGACGAGGTGTAATCATTTATACATTTTCTGTCACTTCACTGTCCAGCGGTCTTCATATTGAAATTGATATTTATCGATAGACAAACCTTCTGTGATCCTAGCAAAGGGGCTGAGATTTATTTTAGTCGTTTTAACAGATTTGTGGTAACCTCAAAACACTTCCTTGATCTATTAGTATCTGGTGATCCATTTTCAATAGTTTCTGTGCATCAGAAAGGTTCAACATTCGTAGATGTCCAAGCGTGATCCAGCGCAACCCGTGGAGCGAAAATCAATCATACGATCTCACCTAATCCAACATACATATATCATGGATGCATATGTTTACATACTTGTATAAGTAAGTTTGTGGTTGCCATAGAGTATTTAAAACCTCAATGCAGGTGTTTTTGAGAGTGCTGAAAACATCTACGTAATTGTCAACATAGTTCTTTACATATGTAAATATAAAGAAACTGGCTTGTTTCATTAATTGTCTACGTATTTTATAAGAGTTATGCAAGAATAAATTCGCATACTCTAAAGTGATACCTCAACATTTTTTTCTAACTTCAAGTAAGCTGCTCATACCTATTCATCACTTTCCTTTTATCACTTCAATGTTCACCTTTCGCCAAGGTACACAAAAAAAACGAAAACAATTTTATTTGCGCTCATAAATTTCTATTACATTTCTTATCATATCTTTATGAGACTCCCTTGATACACAATTCAAGGGAAAATAATAGCAACAATTGCTAACAAAAAGGAAAAATGAGAAGCATGTAAGAGCAATGACACATCCGAGTATTCGCAGCAACAAACACACACACTTTTTTATGAGACAGAAGTTACGCGTTGATAAGCAATGTGAATAGATCTAGCTAAATATATAAGTATATATGTGGGAATACATATAGATATATTTGCGAATTTATTGAAAAATTCCGACAGCTCAGCTACGAGCGCAGCATTTGCCAAAATCAATTTTCCTAAAAGGTGACACAGTGGGGACATAAAGCCAAGTGCTTTGATCATAAATGCAGATGAGGAATACACGCAGGTACAGGTAAAGTGTGTACGCACGTATAGTCTATAAATATATCTATATATATGGTATAACTAGGAATATATATTCCCGCAGCTGAGAGCGCTCTACACCAAGACAACTTATTTAAGCTGTCAATGCTGTAATGCAATATTTGTCACTGTGTGTCAACGTGCATATCCGTCAGTCTGTTTTCCCTTTCTTACATCTTCTTACATTTTCTTTGGCAGCTTGTCAGTTTTGGTGACCCATAAGTGGGTCACATTAAAATTTGATGAGTTGCCATTACTAAATGTTGGCTGGTGTCTCTCTTTCGTCGTTGTTGGCGTTTTGACTATTTTCTTTATTTTCTTCTCTCCTTACGCCTTTTTTCTTTGCTTGGGTAGATGACCATGAATCACTTTTAAGTGGTTTTCAAATATTTTTCTCTTCAAATAAGAAATTGCAAATATTATTATTATTTGGATGGGCTTTTATGACATTTTATGGTGCCATTTGATTGCCTTATTTATTTTGTTTATTTGAAAAACAAGTATTTCGCAATAATTTTATGATGTGGAAAAGGAAGTCTTAGAAGAAATATTTTATTTTTGCGAGCTTTCAGACTCTTTAGTGTTATTCGTCTCATCTGTTTTGCTAATGTTGTGTTACAAAGCAGCTTTTCTAAGCTTTTTGGATATTCATCTATTGACAAAATATGAGAAGACGTTTTCGACAATCCAATATTATATCTCAATCCTTCAACTGTTCCCAGAAAACTAATCATCCACTATATAATCATTTCTTTGTCAACTAGAGATTTTGCTACACTAAAATGACGGATAAATTATTTCTGCGGAATTCTAACACCTCAAATTATCTCTACACACCATAATAATGCCACAAAATGCCAAAACAAAACCATAAAAACCAACAAAAACATATTTTATGTCGAACTCTTACTTTCCGGTCATTTCACAACGAGTCAATTAAAAGCGAAAATTAATGACACATTCGCGGTGGCTGACGAAATGACGTGAAACATCGAAAACAAATTTAGGCCAAAACGTCATCAACGCATCAACAACATCGAGTTGGCGAGTTGACCAACGCAAAATTGTGTCTAACCCGAAATAAGAACTATGAGGCATCACCCACGCGAATGGCGCCAATTCAAATGCTTGCCAAAAGCGAAAAGTGTGACAAACAAGCAAAAAAGAATATGGAAATATAAATGAAACTTAGGCAGAAAAGCGGCAGCAAAACAAAATAAATAGAAGCCAAAATGAAATAACATTATTCTCCGGTGAATTATGAGTTGAGCACAAATACTCCCACTACGCGCCTCACTTTGCAGATAGCGGTATTTTTTCTTTAATGCCTGCTCAGTTGTCGCACTCACTTTTCATTGATATTTTGCTGAGTTGCGTGGCGCGCGAGATTGAGTGGGACTTTTGGCGCTTAAACAGATAAAAAAACTTTGTTTATGGAAAAATTGGAAAAGTTAGTTTGGTGGCACAAATAGAATGACTGCAATGACATTTTTACGGCCACAATCAAATTATATTGACAAAGTGTCGTTCAAAGCCTGTTATTATTTGTTATTTGCTATTGGATAGACCAAACTGAAATTGGATTTGTTATTTTTGCTAAGTTTGTTAGTTATAGATAGTAAACAAATACATATATTAGTAGAAAATTAAGATAAGCAAAGTAACTGCTATGAACTTTATTCGATGAAATGTTCCTTGTAATAATTTCAAATTCAATTTTGTAGTTCAAAAAAGTTTAGATGCAAATATATTACGAAAAAATAAAAATAGTATAATTCTTTTTTCTACAAATCTCACTAGGAATAACTCAGGTATAGGATATTATTTTTAGACATGATATAAGATAAGAAATCATCATTATAATTTAAAATGATTTCGAGCAAGTGATAGTCGCGGCTGCTTCTCATAAATTTTACGCGGGAAGCTTAATTTTGAACCACTTTTTACGGTATATTTACCATATTTGAGTGATAATAGAATGTTCTCTTCCCAGGGGTCAATCGGCCCGCGCATATCTGCCTAGACAAGCGACTTCACATAAACAAAAAAAAAAAGTCAAGCGGTGATTAATCGCACGATCTTGAAGGCCACGCCACAAGCCCACAACGCGAGATAATGCGCGCATCAAAAGTTTCCTCCAATATTTTGTATGTTTTGTTGGCTGTATGGCATATACCAGGTTGTTCAATAAGTTTTGTCGTTTGATAAGAAAAACACAATTTTAGCCTTCAAAATACACTTTATTATTCAGTATAATATCCCTGAACATTAAAACACTTGCTCCGACGATCCTCCAATCTGTGGATCCCATCCTATTGTGAGCTCTGGAAACAAATGGTAGTCGTTGGGTCCGATGAATACGGTGAATGTTCCATTAATTCGAACTTTAATTGATGGATTTTAGCCATTTTCAATTTTTGTGAGACAGCGCATTGTCCTAATGAAAAAATATTTTTTCTTCTACAAACCGGCTCTTTCTTCTACAATTTTTTTCCTTCAACTGGTCCAAAAAGTTGCAATAATATTCAGAATTAATTGTTTTACCAGTTTGCAATTAATCCACAAATAAAATTTCCGGACGATTACTCGTTTCGAAGCCGATTGTGCACGCAGCTTTCTAAAACCCAAAATTTCACTTAAAATATGGCTCACAGTGCCTAATGAGATGTATAGAACCTCTACTAAATCTCTTTCAGTCAATCGACGATCTTCCAAAACCATATCCTGTATTTTGGCTATGATTTCAGGTGTTGATACGTACTAACTGTTTCCCCTTGAATGAAGAGGTTACAGTGGAGCTCTTCAAAGGCACTTTTGGGTTAATATTTAATTTGAATTATTCGAACGACAAACTATTTTAAACAAAATTTCATTAAAAACCCTGTACCTTCTAACAAAAGACTGTCTGAGACCTATCGATTTTTCAATTGCTGGTATTTTTCGTTTTTATTTTAATTCACATTCCAATTTGGGTAGTTCCTATGAATACGAAAGAATCAGATTTATCCAAAATCGGTCGAGTTGTTTTCGATTTTTAACTGCTGTAACTAACCCGAATTTATTTTATAAATATAGATATCGAATTTAATAAAAACAATAAAAGCTTTAACATTCGAAAACTCTACTTTTATAACTAAAAGAAAGATTTAAATTGTTCACTATATTTATATAAAATATGTTTATAATCAATAAGGCATTGACAAACGCACAATTTTTTTCTTCGAGGACAAATGTGAAAGATACATATAATATGTTTATTCCTGGAGAATGACAAGATTTTGTTTCCATTTTGCATAAATTATTTTCACTCGAAAACGAATTGACAATCTTTAGGTCTCTACCAAATGTAATACTTTTTTATATTATTTGCTTTCTCAATTCTCTATATTCCATATTGACAGGCAAATCTGCCAACAATACTCGTTTAAACAGATTAAAATAAAAATCTATTGTTCAAACAAGGGAAGTTGTGAGGAAATAGTGGTATAAGACACAAAAATGTAAATGCGCCTGAATGTAGACTACATAGATAAAAGTAGTCTATTTTGGTGATTCTTTCAGTTTTACTTATTACATTTGCATAAAGAGAAACTATCAGAGATCTTTCTTTATTTCTTGACATTCTCTGTTATCGAAAGAAAATGCTTCATTTAGCAGGATGAAGGGATTATTTTTATGTATATCATCTAGTATATAAATATTGATTTACCAGATGAAGTATTACAAAAAGGCGACTACTATTACTATTTCGCATAATATAGGGTAGTCTAAAAAGTCTTTTCGTATTTTTAATCAAACTTCAACTTTTTTTTCTATTTATAGTTATGCGGCTTTAAAACGCCTTAAAGTATGCTTTAGTATAACAAAACCTTTAACATTTTTAGTAATATAATTGTCTTCCAATATTTCCTTCTTCTGCTTAACATTTTTATGTATACATCTATAGTATATCACCCCCACATGTACTAGCAAATATTTATTGATTGCGTAGTAATTTTTTACAACTTCACTCATAACGTAAATGTCATTGCCTGCGTATCTGACTCTAAAATCTTTAAAATACTTCGATGGCGTCAGCAATTTGTTTCACTTCAACACTTGTGCCGAGCAACCCCCAATCGCTTATCCCCTCCCACAAGCACACATATTTGTGCTGCAAATTCGACAAGTATCACTTCCGACATGCCACCCATTTCGTGTATTTTGCAAATCATCTCGGCATTTTGCATAAATTTCACTACATATCACCGGCTTTTTGTTTTTATCCCCCCATTTGCCATTGCGTATAATACTGCCACTGCGGTTGCCCATTATTATCACAGCTGCATACCTTTAGGCGCACATGCAGATGAAACAAGAAATGTCGAAAATTGATTTTACGTTTCTGTTTTTTTAGTTGATTCGACACAGCGTGTGTGCAACGAGTTGCTCTTATCGGCAATGTAACACCACCACCGAATGTCGGAATTCTACACTTCAACGAACTCTACCAACTTAAGAGATGTATCCGAACTACACAGCGCCAAGCCTACTTTTGAGCTTAAAATTTTAGCTGTCAAAAGCTGTTGACAAGGGTGTAACCGCGTGCTCTCTTAGTCCGAATAGGTAGTGTGGAAGTGTCAGCGACATGCAGCGAAGTGACTTCGGCCAATAACCTGTTGTCGGCTGGTCTTGCATAATTTTTGGGCACAGCGTGCCACCCCCGAAAAATGACCGGCAGCACGTGCTCCATGAAAAGTAGCAGTGACTTAGTAGCTACTTTCTTTTATGCTGCTTTGCACTTTCATTTGCAATTATGTAGCACAGTTGTGGGCGGGTGCCACTCAAAACGCCCGGAAATATGCAATATACGTAGAACAAATGTATGCTAATGCTAATGGCAAACGCAGCAAGTGGTCATATAACCATTTAGGGTTAGGTTCACGTTTCTACAAAACGCTTTTTCGAAAGGGTTGTGCTGACTTCTGTGCGTTAGGCGTGGCTGCTTTACCTTGATAAGGCTGCCCATACGCACTTTGCGCCGCACCACCCACGCACGCACAATTTGCTTAATGTTTTTTACATAAAACTTTAATATTTGTGCTCGAGTACTTAACTCAAATACCTCGCACTCAACGTGGCATGCTCTCAATATAATATTTATTGTTATTGCATACTTTTAAGCGCGTAGCCTGCTATTACGTTTTTCATTGAAATAATATTTCGCTATAATTGTGCGGGGACTCAAATGCTCGACGGCTTTTTGCACTCATTGTGATAAGGGGAAATGCTAATTTTGGTCGTTAACATTTATTGTTATGTCGCTAGTTATAGCCTACCTTTAGGCTTTGCAAAACAATTAGGCATGAAAATCTGTAACATAATTCTGTATGCAAATTAGTTTTGGGTGTGAATTGTGCTTGCACTAATTACGTTTATGGGGAATGAAATTCTTGCATATTTTTGGCGCAAAGGGCTAAATGGTTGGGTTATGGTTTGAGTTTTTGTTACAATGCTTAAAAAGTAGTATTTACTTTTGTTTTCTGTTGAAAACTATTATTACTATTTACATGAAGATCAGATTCTTTGCATGCTTTTAGGACATACCTGCATTTATAATAAGTGGAAATTTTGTTTTTTTTTAACTTCTACTGTTAAAAATTAGTTAATGTTTTTTCAAAAATTTCCAAAATGTGTTAAAAGATGTTAAACTATTATTTAAGCAAGGAGGTTACCAAATAATAGAACACACATACTTTTAGGGTAAATTTTTTTTTCGCAGGAAATTTTTTTTCCATGACAACAGGTATCGAAGTTAAGAGAATTATTTATTAAAAATGTTTTAAAAAGTGTTAAACTACTAAACAGTGCGTCATCTTGTCATGAAAAACACATACGAATTATTTGCATACTTCTAGGATAAATTTTTTAGAGTAAAGAATTTTGTTTTCTTGGCAATCGCGATGGAATATAAGAAATTTTATTATATGAAATAATTAAAATCATCATCAATTCGCCAAGAAAAATATGATCGATATATTTGCATACTTCTAGGATCTATTTTTGGTTGTGAAAATTTTGGTTTTCTTTGCAACTGCTATTTAAGATAAGAAAATTTTTAAAATGTTTTCAAAAGTGTTAAAACAATTAAAATAACTGAAATACGTAACAAAAAATAAAAATGTTGGGCCGCTGTGTAAGTGTTCAGGGCTCCAGCGACGACGTTGCAGCACTTTTGGGCGCTGATTACTTGAAGGTTTGTAGTAAATTACTTTAAATTAAGAATTTAATATCATTTATAACAAGTATACCTATTTCAATATCCAACACTGTAACTAAAAATGTTTTTATTTTATTTAGGTATTTTATTTTGTAAATATATATAATAAATACACATACTCTACATACACCAATATAATAATATATGGAATAAAAGTGAGTTAAATCACTATTTTCTCGAGTTTAAACTTTCAATAAATATTTTACTTCCCAAACTGCAGTTATTTAAGCCACACCTGCTGCACAAACTCTGCTTAAATCCATTTCATATTCCAACTTATCAGTTTTATTCACATTTTTTCACACAAATAAAAATTGCAAAAAAATAAATATTCGTTTGCATTCTTTTACTTAGATTTTCCATAAAATTTTCCACACAACATGAATTTTCCAACATTTGTTGCCATTGGCAACTGAATGAGAGCGCACACTGCAACTAATGCCCCTGTTATGCTGTGCTACGTTATGTAATGCTATGCAGCGATAGGATATGCTATACTAAACAATACAGGCACAATAAAAGAATGTCTACTGCAAAAGAATGCGCTCACACGCTCACACAAATTACTTGTTGTGTAAGCAGCTTTGCTCAGCCACCTCGCCTGCATATTTCCAGTTGGATTTAAATTGAAAGGCCTGTCACTTCACAGGCTCTTTATCCTTTTGAAAGTCAAGTTTATCAGGCCTGCCTGCGAAATAGGCAGCCTACTGTGGAATTCTTAGGCATTTGTTGCAGGCTCCACACACCATTCGCCTAACACTAGCCGAACTATTTCTTGCTAACAGAGCTGCTGTTGCTTAGTTACCCCGTGTGTGTGCTTTGCGTCTTCTCTTTCGCTTTATGGATACTTCCACTTACATTACTTTCGTGTCAGCAACAGTTACTGGCGGCAATGGAGTTAGCATCATCACCGCCATCATCATAGATTCTCCATTTTATTGTAGTCAACTTCAGGCCGTTTGCCATATTCTTTGCTAGTTAGCTTGTGTTGGCTGCTTGTTGAGGATTTGAGTTTTATGCTCTTTGTTTTGGTTACTTTGAAATACGAATGTGGTACAGTGGATCGCTTGAGGAAGTCCATTGAAAAATCAACAGACTTTTATTCAAGTTTATACGCTTTAAATTGAGTTCTTTTATATAAGGTCGTGTCGTTTGAGAGTTTGGAACAGAAATTGACCTAATAACTAGTTTGAAAGCTTTTAAAAAACGTGTCTGCTTCTTCTTATGGTTTTTCCAACAAAGAAGGATTCGGTTCTGAAAGTACAATTAAATTTCATTACAAAAATTAATTTTTAAATTTTCGGGAATCTTTTTAAAGACTTTTTTAATTAGTTATCGTCATTTAAAATGAAAAGCAACGTGTCAATAAATTTGAAATTGGGTTTTTTATGGCTTACGATTCATCATGTATCATAAACTTTGAAGCTTCCGCTGTCCAATATAACCGATATGTAACCATTTCATAACCAGTATATAACCCATATATAACCATTTTATAACCAAAACTCACATTTGGTTTCTGTATCAGTGGTTTCTATTATATAATTTTTCTTTCACTTGTAAACTTATGAAAAGTGATGTGACGTTATTTTGCATTTTAAGTGATTATATTTGTATATACTATTTATATTTAAAAAAAAATCTAAAAAACAACGCGATTTTATACCACTGTTAATTGCACTACATACTATTGTTATTTAAAATAATAAATTTTTAACTACACGCATTTCTTTAACATATTTTTTGCCACTATCTCAGTCCAAGTAAATGTTGGCCTTTCTTATAACCCTTTCTTTTTGCCCTACCATAATCCAACAAGAACAACAGCGCAGCAGGTGCTCTAAGCTAGCTTTCTTGCATAGTTGATGCAAAAATTTGCATTTTCATGTTTATTCATGTCTTAATTTTCCAGTTTTAAAGGAAGTATGAAACAAATTTTCCTGTCAGCGCCACAAAGGATATACAAAAGCGTAATTTGTGCACATTGCAGTTGCTAATTGTTTTGCTGCAACAGTGCACAATTGAAATGGAGCAGAGCTAATACAGATTTTGCTCAAATTTATGAATATACTATACACAAATACATTTTTCTGAAAATATTTTTGAAATTAGAATTTTTAGGCATAAAATATGCTGTTTCAATCAAAAATTTCGTTATTCTAAGCGAGGAATTTTATTTTTGAACAACTTCCCTGCATTCCAGTAGAATTTTATTAAAAATGCTTGTTTTATTGTACTCTCAAGTTCAATTACATAATATTTTATGACCAACAGCTGCTGAAATGCTTGTTTCTTGCTTCAAAACTGCCAACAAGAAACAGCTGCATTTGGCTTCCTTATTTCATTTGTTGAAGTTGTTTGTTATGGCTGTGCTCTACAAATGTAAAAAGTTTTGTATATTTTCATCCAAGTTTGCGTCAAACACATCTACGAAATCATTTGAATACTTACATTTATATATACTTATACTATAATATGTAAATCCCCATGTAAATGCAATTGCAGCATCATCAGTTCTTCGCTGCCTCTTAACAAAAATGGCTTGGCATAACTTGATACGTTGCTGTGCGGAAATTACAAAAGTCCTTTGCCAATAATTATGATATCATCACTGGAAGGGCGTAGCTTATGTTGCGACTTTGCCAATTTTGCATAATATTGCGTTTGTTTGCTTGCTAGCTTGTTTCAGGTCAGCAGGGCGTATACGTAATCGGTTGGCACTCAACACATTTGCTATTACACTTGTATGACCATTATGTTACTGTGCCTAATGGCTTACTTCCGACTACAAGTTTTGGTGTTATAGTGTCTCGCGAGAGTAACTATAAGCTGTGCATGCAAATATATACACTTATATAGATATGTATAGTATATATGTATATACTGAGGCACCACTAAATAAGCTTAGGAATATCCTCATTACTTCCAAAGATTGTTTACTGGATGTCCAGATTTGGCAGCAACTAGAAACGCCTCTACGAGTGTGAGAGAACACTTGTGGCTTGATTGAGAAGTGTTTCATTATAAGATTTATACAGACTTGCCATGTATGACCAAAACGTTTCTTCTCTGTCATCGTTATTAGCTCAATTGGACCAGAGATGTTCATCAAGCTTGTAAACGCTCTATGTGGTTCTAGTTTCGGGCATACTTATTGACCATATAAGTATACCAGAAAGAACTAGCATTGTATATGCTTCTGGTCAAGTTTCCAGAGTATGTTTGATGTCTGCCTTAGAGGAAATGGCGATCTTGGGGTCCACATTTTCTTCTAGCCATTTGCGATAATTTACTATGTTTGCCAAATACTATGATGGTGTACTCTTCGAGTAATGAATTTGAAAAAGTTTTGTATTAGAATCAGTAAATATATTACTGAAAATTTTTGGGTCTCTTTCGTATATGAAATTTCTCAAATTCTCTCATTCAACCTTAAAGACTTACACTTGCTGTTCTTTTTGCAGATTTACACTGACTGGGCCAACTATTATCTCGAGCGTGCCAAATCCAAAAAGAAAGTCACCGATTTGTCAGCAGACTGTCGCGATGGTCTGCTACTCGCGGAAGTCATTGAGGCGGTGACGTCGTTTAAAGTGCCCGATTTGGTAAAAAAGCCGAAAAATCAGCAACAAATGGTGAGTTTAAATTAAAATATGTAATTTATTTTTCATAGAAATATGTATAGGTTATGGTTACCACTTGTTTTTGAAACTAAAATTCACTAAAATTCATTTCGGCCATAACATACTTGCTGACAGCTATTTTTTCTTGAAAGCAAATATTTACTTACTATATATCAAAAAATGATTGCTGCCTACATTCTGACAGCATTTATGTAAAAGTTTCAGTTCTGAACTCAATTGAAAATATCAGATATCAAATATTAATATCACCGCTTCCACAAAATCGCTCAATTACCTCTTAAAGTTATAAAATCATAATTTAATAATTAATTGTATACATCAAAGGCCCCTATTCCGCTAACTTCATAATTATACAGCAAAGTTTTCAGTGTAATCTGAGTGCAACAACATTTAAAAAACACACACAAATAAAGCTGGCATAAGCGCACAGCACACCTTAAGGCTTTAAGCGTAAATGTCTAAAACTTTAGCAGCCACGACCGCAAAATGCGCGGGTAAACTCGTGTGTGGAAGTGCACTTTTCCCTCAAGAGTGCTTGTCACACCTCCAACAACAAACACATTACACTCGTCTGACTCATCCATGGCAAATGCTGATATCACCGCGCACACATGCATACACATACATAAATGTTTCCGCATATGTCTCAATGTATGTGTGGAGTGTGTTTAAAATAGAAGCAACTGCCGCGTAATAGAAAACTCGTTAATTGTTTTTCGCACATACAAAAGTCGCGGCACAAAACGTGAAAATATTTCATTTTCCCCATATTTTTCAACCACCGTTAGATAGCGTTTTGTAGCAGAAGCACTAGATTGCGATACAGTGAGTAACAATCATTGACTGTTGTCGTATACCCAAGAGGTTTGCTGAACTCAAGTTTTAATACAAAAATATCATGGTATATTATTTTTGGTATATAATTTTTAAATGAAATTGACATAAATTTACTAAAAATTGTTTTCCTCAATAATTTTAAAAAATTTTGCTTAGCGCCTAAAATTATACCTAAGGCAAAATATACCGTAGCATATTATTTTTATAAGAAATTGACAAAAATTTACTGAAAATTCTGTTTTTCTCAATAATTTTAAAAAATTTGGTTTAGCGCCTAAAAGTATACCTAAAGCAAAATATACCATCATATAATACTTTTTATAGGAAATTGACATGAATTTACTAAAAACTCTTTTTTCCTCAAAAATATAAAAAAAAAAAATTGTTTAGCGCCTAAAGGTATGCCTAATGTATAGGTACAAAAATACCTATTTCAATGCATTCTTGAAAAATCCACTCTATATGCGTGTAGGGTATATCTCCCTGCCAATTTTCGGCAGCAGACATATTCCGCACTTGACTTTATTCTTCACGCACACATCCAAATTCACACAAACACTAACTCCATTTACTGCCATCATTCACGCTGAAACACACACATGTCCACGCATGTGGATTTGTCTTTTTCCACGTCTAGCGTGGCGCTGTAACGCAATGCGATGTGTTGAAAAGCCACGACAACCAGCTTGACTGGTGATGCCACATATCCTTCGGTGACGCGGTTGGAAGAGTGTCAGCAGCGCAGTTGAGGGAAATCGTATTAATGACAAACTGTTTCCCAGCAAATGAATGAATGAAGGTAGAAACTTACAAACGAAAAAATTAAATTAAAGTAGAAACTAAAATAAATAAATGATGTAAATAAGGGGACAGAATAACGCCCGAATTAAATTATTATAAGCTTAAAGAGCTGTCTGTTTGACGGTTAAATAACATAAGTTAAAGTAAATTTCATGAGAAATATTTAATACGATATGAGAATTGTTGAATTGTGGGTAATATGACGTTATGAAGAAATTCGTTTGACTTAGAAAATGTCATTATATGCTATGATATGATGTCATATGATATGATTCAATTGCTATGACTTGAATTAGTATGATACAGTACAAAAATAAAAAAAAGCTAAGATTATGTCATATCAAATGGTATTATTAGAAGTCGTATGATTTTTTCTAGTAATTTTTGTGAATTTGCATATAAAACTGAGATAAATCATGCCCCGTTAAAATTTCGAAACGACATTATTTTAGATGATGAAACATCATATGACATCTGGTTTCATGCTTACTTGCAATCTTAGATCGCGATCATATGCTCGAGCCTTGATCAGATATTGAATTCGTTCAAAGGTGTGTGATTATGTGATTCAGAGTCAAGTGACTTGAAAATGTCTAGTTTAAATTTTAGACAGAAGAAGAGGCTTGAGCACACATTTGATAGCTCGTTGTCTTAATTTTGAGTCATATGATGTCATATGACATGATGAAAAGTCGTATGATTTTCTGAGAGAATTAGTACGAATTTAACAGGATCATGTGATTTTGTTGATTAAAGCTGACTTCTCATCATGTGTAGTTAAAGTTGAAGTATGATATTTTGTGTCATTTGATTTCGATTTGATTTTGATACATCAGCGATGAAAAAAATTATGGGGCATTTCAAAAAAAATATTTTTGTGAACGAAGATACTGTCATGAAATAATCATCTGATGAAACATCATGTGATATATAATCATATGATACTAAATGTCATTTATTTTGCAACATTTGTAGCTGAAGTTAAAATAGGATATATTTGTATCATAATCACATGATGAAAATTTATGTGACTTTCTGTAAAAGCTATTCCTAACTGATTCATGGATTACCATGTGCGTATAAGCATGTCATATTAATGGAACATCGTGTGATATTTAATCATTTGAGCATGTGATGTGTAATCATATGTTGTTAATAGAAATTATGTGATATATAATAATTGACCTGCCATCATTCGTAGTTTTTCCATTACGCAAAATTTTTTTGTACGGTGATCTGATATCACGCAATGCGATGTATTGATATATGATATGTTGTGAAATTGGAGTGGTGCCTTAGGATTTTAGTGCATCATATATGAGTTTGAAAGCAGGGATTTAATTCAAGTCATGTCAGCCTCATTGTGATATGACATTCAATCATATATAGTATTTTAAGAAGAATATATAATCTTCGTCCAAAACTAAAAGCTTTAGCTCTGAAATCATACATTTTACCTACCAACCAACTGTCCACAACCCGCTTGGTCTCTAATATATAACTCAGCGTACACCTTTCAGCACACAGCACAAACCTGTCACGTAGTGGTTCTCTAGGCAGCGAATCTGTCATCCATTTGCCTATTGAAGTTCAAAGACACGTAAAATGAATCAAAATCCTCTTACAAGTTTTCTAGCTTTGCTTAGTTACCACTTCGCTGCAGCGCAAAATGCAAATATAAATAAAATAAAACGCGCACACGTGCACACAACGCGTCCCTAACGTACTGCGCATACGGCGCAAACTTTTGCTTAAATCAACATTTGAATAGCGCAAGGAAAAATGCTAGCGCGTAACAGGCCAGCAACCCAGTAGCGGCACAGCGATTGAAAAAAGCGCTTGAAAACTGGAAAAAGTTACACGAACGGCTGGCTGGCTGGCAGGCTTGACTTTGAGCACTTTTACATTTCGCTGATTTTTCACTACATGCAAGCGACGGTGCGCGGGGAGGTAAGCTTTTTTGCGCTTCACTCCACTCAACTCAGTTCAACTTCGCTTTGCTTTGTTCCACTTGGCGTGCATTTGCAGAAACCACTCATTAGAAAAAGTGTTGGCTGCGGCGCATACAAAATTTGTTTTATTTCCTATTTTCCCCGCTTTCCGCCGCGCGCATTCACTGTTCACTGTTCACTGTTTCCTTTTCTTTTTCCTGTTTCTTTTGCGCTTTTTGTCAACTTCTGTGCAAGTTTTGTTTCAAAACTTTATTAAAAACTTGCCGTGTTTGCATTAGCTGTGCTGAGCACTCAAGAGGAAAAGGTTGCTAGAGAGAAAAAAAACTAACCGTAGTGCAATTTGAAAGAGTTAGAGTAAGCGGCTAGTGTAGTTTCTGTTCTTCTTGGTGAGGTAGCTCAGTAACTCAAGGTGCAAGTATTCGCCCGTATTTGATTTAAAAGTTTTATTATTATTGTATTGAATTTATTTAAATGTGTTAGCCGTTGGTTTGAGTGACGTTGGCTGTCAAGTGAGTAGGAGAGATAGTTAGAGAGCTAAGTGCGCAGTGAGTGGAAAAGTTTGCCAACATTGACCATGAAGTAATGAGCTTTAAATTGGTTGGGTTGAAGGAAATTTAAGCGAAAGAAAGTTTTCATTTTTTTTTTTATAAATTTAATAGTGATAATCTTGACCGATTTTTGACGAATACGTGTATTTAAACTCTAAAAAATTCGCACGAGTAAAAACATAAATTTTAAGCCTTTTGCGCTAAGATTGATCGTAATAGATCCTGTAAACACTTTGTGTTTGTTCACTCAATGAGGCTAGCCTATGCCTAGTGGTTGGAGTTCTAACAGGTTATTGCTCTATCGGTTACCTAACAGGTTATCTTTCATTTTGTAAGGTTGATATGAAAGAAGTTGAGGTGGAAACAGCTCAACACTTAATTCTCGATTGTTCCACGTTTGCGAGATCAGGGCTGAAAAACTTGGAAGCTCACTTTTTAAAATATCCGAACGAGTTGTTGGGAATGGAAATTAAACGTCTGAGTAGAATATTGGTCAGAAGGTGCTTTTCCAATTTACTATATAAGATCGGATACAAAAGTTTTATTTTTGACTTCACAAAGAATTGCCTATTGTAGACCAAGCCTAACCTAACCTGGATGAGCCATCCAGCATAACCTAATCAGGATAAGATATTCAACATTAATTAACCTATAGAATATCTTTAATTTTTAATAGTCGGCGATTCTATTGATTATCAATAAACTTCAAATTTTCATAGCATACTCAAAAATATATACACATTTGACATACAAATACTCGTATGTCCAAAAATAAATTTTTGAAATTCATAAGTGAATATAACCTTTTCATCTGAAAATTTTAAATTCTCGAGCCAATGCAAAAAGCGCAACCACATTTGCACCCAAATTGAGCTCAAGTTCATTGTCGAAATGCAAAATCGCATTATGAGTTACACATACAAATGAAAACTTAAACAAAAAATAAACTAAAAGCAATCACCTCATACCCACCCCGCGCCGCAGCACTACGCTACACTGCACTGCGTCTGCAGCAAGTCTATGAAATAAAAATTTATTTCAACTTTTGTCGAGTTGACGCTTTGCATAAGCAATGAGAAACGCCGCATGCCAACTCGCAACACTTGCAAACTGCTGGCGAGCAACCAGCGGGAGCTATGCGACGCCTAAAAGCGCGCTATGTGTGCAAACACAATGCAACGCCCAGAAAGTGCGGCATGTCGTATAATAAACGTGAAGAGAAAATTTGAAAAACGAACGTGACATGAGTGGAAAGCAAAAAAAATGTTTGCTATTGGTATGTATATGTGTGTGTGCGCTGAAAAATCATGCATTCGCAAAAAATGAAAAAGGCAATAGAGAGAAATGTAAAAGTAAAAAATAAAAAAAAAATAAAAGTGCCAACTTGAAATTTGGCAAATTAGTTAAGCAGCAGCTACACTGCGCTCACTTTATATACTACTCTTCTTCACAGCCGCAGCTTCTTGCAGCTCAAAGCACCACATTTATTCTGCACGTAGGCCACTCAATTGTACATGTGTCTCGGTCTGCGTTGAGTGGGCGTTACAGTGTACGTGTGTGACATGTTGCTGAAATTGAGTTAGGCGAGTTAATTTTTACTGAGCGACAGCTAATTTTATGCTGCGCATGCGTTTTTGGCACGAAAGACTTTAAATTCGATTGGCGGTAATTTCGAATTTTTTTTTGTAAGAAGCTTTATTTTACTTGGCGAAATAACTACTGTAAATTTCTTAGCAATATTTGAAGATATTTGCTGGAGTTGCTGTGAATATCTCCATCATTCAAATTGTCATCTTTCTACTGTTTTTTTTACCAAAAACAAGCCATTTCAGAGATACATAATCATATCATATGTATGTACAATGTGAGACCACGGAAACTTGGGTTATATTAAAAGGTCGATCCTGTTACAAAAACTCAAAGGATTCCAGTTGAATATCTCAGCACGCTAGTCCTTTGTGCTACTTTAATAATCCTAAGTGTTGATCTAAAGACCTTCAAAAATCGACAAAGCGCATTGCTCTTGCCATAGTATTATTGAGGAGGCTAAAATGTAATGATGGAGCTCGATTCTAAGAGATAGAGCAGTCGAGGTCTCGAATCAACTTATGAGTTGATGACCAACGTACGCCAAGCTTACGCGAAGTATATAGGTTCAGCGCCAGAACGCTGGAGGACAATGTAGCTCGTTCTCCATCCCTTGGAACCAAGCTCATCAACTTTACAGTTTCAAGTGATTCTGCTGCGCGGAGATGCCCAAAAGAGTCTGATAATGAAAAAGCTTGTTGCTAAGAACACTTCTTCACTAACTTGAGGGAATGTTCAGCTCCTTGAAAATGGCTGCACTACATCTACCAATACAATACATCTACCATTTCCTAAACGGCAGGCAATTCTGCTCCAAAAATGCTTTGTTTGACGGAGGGTTTCTTACAGAAAACTCCCCCTCTAACGTTTCTTCTAAGCTTCGAATCACCCATCCACATATTCATTGTAGCTATGGAGCAGCTAGTGGCTCTTAATGTCATATCAAAATTTAGAGCAATTGTCATATATTGCTACTTAAACAACTAATTTCACTAGAAATTTTGATTCAACTCGCATCCAACCTACAAAATCTGGGCCATATGGAATTTTATAGACGTATGTAACTAGTTATGCTTTAGTTTGAAACCATGGAACATTTTAAAGCGCGTTGTTAAAATTTAAAATTAATATGTATTTTCATTTTTTGACATCATATCGTTAAGATCAACGAAAATTTTTATAACATCACGTGCACTTATATGTATTTGTGCATAATATTGTACTAAAATTTCATTGTTTAAGAATATAACATATCATTTCATCAGGAGGCATCACGTGACATATAATTTCATAAATACATGTGATGTGTATTACTAATTTTTGAATTCATAATTTTGCAAAAAAATGTGGTGATGTAATTTTATATCATAAGATGGGACATCTGTGTTATATAGTCATATGAATTATTATATAAATAAAAAATTATATAAAATATCATCAACAAATAGTTTAAAATATCATATGATGATTCACCATGTGATCAAACATCATACGATTTCAGATATGATATGAGTTTATTAATAATTCCTTTTATATTCATAACTTTGCTAAGTCTTGTGGTGACATATTTTATATCATATGATGAATCATCATGTAGTTAATAGTCATGTGGATTATTATATAAATAAATATTTATATTAAATATCATTAACTGACACTATGTTACGAGACATCATGTGATTATTTATATGATGGGACGTTATGTGATGTATATTCATTATATAAATAAATTTAAATATGAAATATCATCAACAGAGACCATAAAATACCATTTGATGAAACATCATGTGATTGGGCATCATATGATTTGCGATATGGAAGTGATAAGAGATTATTAATAATCCCTTTTATATTCATAATTTTGCTTAATCTTGTTTTTATGTCATATGATGGAACAGTATGAAAGTAGACATCATGTGATTCAACATCAAATTATTACATATATGAAATTGAAGTTAATTTGGAAGTAATCCCTTTTATCTTTATAATCTTCCAAAATTGTAAAGTGACAAAATTTTATATCATATAATCAGATACCTTGTAATTTATGGCCACTTATTACATAAATATAAAACACAACCAAAATTTTGAAATTGAATATATTTCTATTTGAACTGCGAGAAAAAATAATTAAGAGTGAAATGATTTTCAGTCATGTGATGTGATATTGTATATAACATCGATTTAAGTGCATAGCACACAAATTTCGGAAAGAAAACTGTTCACCCATAATTTACCGGCAACCATGTGCAAGGGCAACTTCTGCAATTACTACTTTGTTATAAACTGCATTCGAAATAATGGTCAGCTTACTACACCCAATATTTCTTCCTGCCAGCTTCAAAGCATTTTTGCATTTCCCACAACAATTTTCCAGCTTTCAATGAAAATATATAAATTCTACTACAATTTTGTTTTCATTCATGTGCTTTGAAAATATTTTTCTACAAGTCACATAAACCACACTCCTACCGCTGTATCCCTGTGCCATGGACGTGCCAACTTTAAATCCCCTAATCGGCTTGGCACGATGCCTACAATTAATTTTCACACCTATAAATTCTGCCGTAAACTTTTCTCATAAACGGCACAATCCCTTGACTCACGCGCTCGCTTACACACGCCCAGCCGAGCACACAGCACACCAGCTGTGCGGCGTACGATTTTAGCACCAATAAATTCTAAATTAACCTGCGCGCAAGTGAAACTTCAACTTGACTTTGGTCATTAAAAACTCAACGAGACATATATACATATACATACAAATTCACTTTGTGGTCCCTACTTATGCAAGCCGTGCCTGTTGAAGCTCCCTCACTCACCCACTTAGGGACGCTATGCTCGGTGCCATTTTGCGTAGCCAAGCAATTGTAAATCGTAGCTCATTTGTAGACATTTTCTGCATAACGGCAACTGCTGTACAACGACTCAGACTGCAATGTCGCCAAAACGGTTGAGGTCGCGGTGGTTGCAGTCGAACTCTTGCAACTTTTGCGCCAATCAATTGCGCTAACTCGCCGTAATGCGAGCGCAGCACTACAACTGCACACGCACATATACAAAAGTACCATGAAAATGTTGTATTTAAGTGATGCATTTTCCCTTTTTATCACACCACCCTAATATCTATCACTAAATCAAGTCCAACGTCTTTAGACGTCGTGCACCATAATTTAGCGTTGAACTGTCGCCGAATGCAATTCAAATAAGCAGTCCTGTGGTTCACACAGCGCCCTTCCTGGGGGAGTCGCTCGATTTGCATAAATTACGCGACATTACAAAGGTGATTACTCTTCAGTGCGCCGCGCTGGAAATTATGCTCAATGTGCGCGAAGAATGAGTTCACTCAAATCAATTGAGTTGAGTTGGATGTCTTGTTGCTTGCCTTTCCGTTGACGCGCTGGTGCAGTGTTGCATTCTGCAGTGAACTGTAGCTAATGTAGGCAGTTTATAAACTGATTTGTGATAATAGAAAAGCTTTTGGAGTTGAAAATATAACCGTTTAAATTGGAAATATGAATTTTTAAACATTCAATATAAAAATTTAGCTTATCGTATAAATATCCACTATTTTAAGACTAAAGCTATGAATAAGAATCAGAGAATAATAAAGTTTCTGCGCAAATCAGTGATTACTAACGTAAAATAATATTTTCTACGTCCCCAAAAACTTTCCAAGGTTAATCCTTGTATATAAGTGGATCTAGCTCCTTGTGGAACAACTCCAACTATAGATTTTGGATTTTACCTAGTTTAAGATTTGACAACATAAGAATCGTACTCAACACACTAGGCTACTGAGGTGAACTTGCAAAGAGTATAACTTGTTTCAACACTATTCTAGAACTTTTTAAATTTTTCGTGGGAGATTTCACTTAGTGATTTAAGCTTTCATGCATTTCTAATAAAAACGTATTTGAAAATTTTTTGAAATCATTCTCTCAGTTTCAAATTTATTCGAACAGTGTGAAAGCTTTCCCGTGAGCTTTCACATATTGAGCCCGTGCTAATTTTGAAATTTGTAGTTATCATCATTTCATATACCCTACTTTAAATAGTAATCGGAGCTAGTTAAAGCTTTTGTGTTAGCTTTCACTTATTCAACAGCTTAAGCATTTGGGTGTTTCTAGTAAAATATAGCAAATATAGTTGTATAGGTACTATTATACACATATTAATAAAGCTTTTACGCAAGCTTTCACATATTTAACAAGCTCAAAGCTTTCTTATGATTTTAGTAAAAGTTTATTTTGAAAATTTGTAGCACTCATCATTTTATTAACATTATTTTAAATAATGTTTTGTTAAGGCTTTTATGGTGGCTTTTACTTAATTAACATTTTAGGCTTTCAAGTGATTCTCTTAAAAATATGTTTTGAAAATGTTTAACCAACATTATTTTATTCGCTCAATTTTATAAATATTCTAATCTGTTAAAAAGTTGTGTGAGAGCTTTCTCTTATATTATTCAATAACTTAAGCTTTCGTGTACTTTGAGTAAAAATTTATTTTCAAAATTGGTTGCAGATACAATTGTATGTTTTCCACATTAAATAGAGTTCTGATCTTATAAAAGCTTTTAGAGACGCTTTCACTTATTAAAAACAGCTTCTATGCAAAGCCTTCACTTACTTCTGTAAAAATAAGTTTTGAAAATGTTTAACCAACATCATTTTATACGCTCTGTTTTAAGTAATATTATAATATTTTAAAAACTTATGTGAGAGCTTTCAATTATAGCGTTGAATAATTTAAGCTTTCGTGTATTTTAAGTAAAAATTTGTTTTGAAAACTGGTAACAAATGTAATTGTATATTTCCCATATTAAATACTGTTCTGTTCTTGTGAAAGCTTTGTAAGCGCTTTCACTTATTAAAACTTTTTAAGGCTTTCATGTGCTTCCACTAAAACATGTTTCGGATTTCATTTAAAACATTTTCATTTATATTTTAATCACTCTTTTAAAGCTTAAAATGTTCTTATTCAAGTTTTGAGCAATTCACAATAAATCTTGCACTCCAGCAACGCGCTGCCTTTGACATAAGCAGTCCATGAATTGGTATTAAATTCCATTTAGCTACATCTGCGCCTCGTCAAAGAGGTTTCCCGAAATTTCATTAATATTGAAATTCGCTTCTCTTAATTTGATTTGAGTTGCGCTATGACAGAAGTGTAACTGTAACATGTTACATATGCAAAGTGAGAATGTGAATAGAAATATTGGCAAATACGTGTACATAGAAACTCATAGATATATAAAAGGAACATAAAAAACTTTTGGCAATTCCTTGCATGAGTGTGCATAAAGGTTAGTAAGCGTTTGCTTTGGAATCAAGGAAACGTGGCTTGTATGAGCTTGTAGGAATATGAAAGCACAAGTACCAATTAATAAGTGTTTGAAAGTTTGTATGTTGCCGGTATGTTGAATAGCTATCAAGCATTTGTTGTTGATTTTCTTATGAACAAATTACAGTTATGAGAATATCGAAAACTTACGCTAAAAGAGAAGCTCTGACAAATAGAGTTATATCATGTAAATAACTTCGATAAAATTTTCGACTCAAAATTAAATCGTATTAAATTTGTGATGGAATGAATGTGCAACCATGTTGGCAGCAAATCAATTTCACCTAAATATTAATATCAAATTCTAAACATTAAAAACCAAATATTTCTACAACATTTTATAAGTCATATTCTGTACCACCACACATACATACCCGAAAAGCTCATAAGCAAATTTTATTTACTAAAAATCCCTGTAATGACTTCAGCTATTAAAAAACTTGTACAAAAGCTGCTGTAACACATCATCTTCGCCAGAGAGCTTGTAATGTAACTTGTGTTTATGTATGTTCTCTGCTATTCTCCTTTGGTCTTAGTACATGGTTCCTCGTATTTTTAATCGCTCTTTTAGTTTCTTTCTTTTTTCAGTTCTCGTATAAACAAGGCAGAACTTCATCTTTGAACTTAAAACTGCTATAAAAATAATCATGCCTAGCTCGTCTTTCGGTTCTCATTTCTGGTTGGTGGGTGGGTTCGATGCAGTCCGTAAACATTTACATTTGGATTTCTAAGTTCATATGCTTTGCACTTTCCACATGTTCGTGCTATTAATTACTATATCGAGGCGATGCGTTCTAAATTAGATTGCGTTTGCGCTTGTAATGAAATAAACAAACTCTTGCAGACACTAGTTGCTCGTAACATAATATAATTTTGGAAGAAATGCTGATAAAATAACACAAAACGTTCGAGCAATACAATATAAATACAAATGTACGATATATATTTATATATAAAACCTTTTTTTACAGTATACAACTTTTTTCAAGCATTCTTATAAAGAATACGAATGTTTAACACAAAGGTTATAACGCCCTCAGAAGATAGCCTTAATAATTTTAATGTGGATCTTGGCAACCTGCAGATAATAATTTTAATCTAAAAAAATACTCATCAACTTCGTTCAAAGAATACAAACTTTTATTTTCTTCAAATCAAAGCCTGCATTATCACGTTAGAACAGATAACAGCCTTGCAAAATTCTATAAATAATTGAAATCGACTATATTGCTTATTATTCGAATTTTTTAAGTAAAACATTTTCATTTAACAATAAAAAAAAATTGGTAAAGTCGTTGCTAACAAGGATCTTACTTGGACTTATAGTACTTGAAAATGTTATAACATTGATCATAAAGGCCATCATAAATCAATACTTGAGCCTACCACATATTGACTGAGGCAGCTAATGCCAGTTACAGCTCCTTGTCTCCTTATTCTACGAAGGTATGACTGCCGAAGTGGGAACCGTGGCTGAATGTTGCCACCCGCCCTCCTTTAACTGAATTTTCACCATTTGCGTCCGACTAGAATTTTACCCTTATCGCACGAAAGCCTATTGGACAATTTCCAGTCAGAACTTCTATGATTGCGACAAGATGAACCTGACTTTGGGCAAGTAGTTCAGTAGATCTCCATTTCGAGGTTCCCTACTTTTTTAAGGAAAAAACACAGCAATTTAATGGCCGTGGCTTCCGCTGAATTCAATTCTTTATGACTCGTTCGAGCATCTCGACTGGTAACTGGCAAATCACACACGTGATGTTTTTCTTCAAGGCCTTAATCGAAGCAAGATTGTCCACATTGTCCACACTTTACATATATCTTAACAGGAAAAAGTTTAACGGCGTGATATCCCGCCCCTAAACGTGAAATGAGCTGCTCGCCAAGGTGTTCTCTCAATAAATATATGGATTGATGCAATATGCGGAAAGTAGCGCCGTCTTGTCGTCTCCAAGATCATGACCTTCAATTTCAGGCATCAAATAGTCGGTTATCATGGCGCAGTAACGGATGCCATTGACGGTTACGTTCCCACCAGCATCATTTTTAATGACATATGAATAGATGAGTCCACCGAAAAACCACAAGAACCGTAGTTTTTTCTATAAGAAATGGCAGTTATTGAATATCTTCAGATTGTACATTGCACATTGAGCCAGAAATGAGCCTCATCGTGGAACAAACTGTGGCTCGAAAACGTCGAAACTTCTTAGAATTTTTCAAGAGCCTGTTGCGAACGGTGCCGAATCTACTCTACACAGTCTTCGTGTACATTATCAGCTGCTATACTTACTGCACCCTCGCTTACTTAATGTCTACACATTTTTCTTCAACCTTTTTCACCTCAAACGTATTTTCAACTCACATTTGCGCGCTTGTTTTGGCTTAATGCTGATTTTGCCATAAATACCCAGTTAAAGAAGTATTTAGTCTGATCAATGAGAAAAAATACGCGCATACAAACATCACGACTGGCAATAGCGCAAATAAATGCAAATTAGATAAAAACAATACCGAAAACTGTAGCAAACATAAAGAGCAAAAGAAAAGCAATTGCAACATTCAATGGAAATGGAAAATGCAAGGCACGACATTTTACCATACATAGTCCAGCTTAGCCTTCAACAACTGCGCATTGTTGCTTTATGTGTCCACAATTGGCAATTGCAACCGAAATAAATTCGTAGAAACATACATATCTAGGTTACAAGCCGCAAGTGATCCTCGTTCGGCGCGCGATCGTAATCTTATCTTAACGCTTCATCTCAGTACGATTGGCGAATTTTCATGGCGCGCGACGACGCTGAGCTTCCTTGTGCTTTGTGCGGCTAATTTTTGATGTCGCTTTAGCCGTTTCGATCAGTCGCCGTAGATGACAAATGGTTGCCTTTACTGTGGCTATGCGTAACGGGTATTAACCCTGGAGTGATAAGTGCGGAAAATAGTGCAGGTTTATGTTTTATGGCAAAATGAAATGACTATACTTTCATATTACCAATACTGTAATCACTACCATTGCATTAGCTTTCCAATTGTTTAACTATCAATAATTTTTTTTGTTGGAAAAGTCAATCTGTTTAGAAAACGTTTATTCTATAATAATGTAGTAGTAATTATAATGATTACTTCCATTACTTGTGAAGGTAACTACAACCATGTTTATCATTTATCTTCCAATTGATTGTGTAGTGATATGGAGTCAAGTAATCCTCTTAATAATACCATTACCCAGAAACACAACCATTGCTAGTAATCATTATTTTTGCATTAGCATTACTTTTTCATTTTTATTAATTATTAGTTTTTGTGTTGAAATAAAAAGTATTTCCATTTCATATTCTTGGTTATAACAGGATGAATAGTAATGATTACTTTTGCTTTTCTAGAAGATTATTACAAACATTATCATTATTAGGTTTTATAATGTTTTATTTTAAGTGTTGATGGCACCATGTTTAATTTATCTGTTTTTTTACCACTACTTAGAATAATCACACCATTACTATAATTACTTTTATCAGTATTCGTAAATTTTTCCTATTTCGAATGTCATAAAGTATTTTTGCAATTGTCTGTTCATAACTAGCATAACTGACAAAAAATGTTTATGAATAATGCTTAATCAAATGCTAATGATTATAATTACAGTAATCATTCAAGTATCGCATTACCATTACATTTTTTGAAATATGAAACCATTACTTGAAACAAATAAATTCAGTATAGTTTAATCAATTCTCGGGGAAATTCGATAATGATTACTTAAAATAAATTCTTAAGTACATACCTGTTATATATAAATAATAATTTGTATAATTAATGTCTTAAATTTTTGTCTTCGGTATTCTGGCTCATCAAATTGTAGCAAAATTTAATCAAACAATACCATTACATTTCCCATTACTATAATCATTACTGTAAGCATTATAAATTTATAATGTCTTAATTACAAAATATAATAATTAGTTATTACTATTACCTTATTTCTGGTTTTTCCATTTTTCTATTGTATTTCTTTGTGTAATCAACATTACTTTACCAATAGCACAACTATTACCAGATATTATTTACACAAATTATAAAATATTCATACGTATATCAACCGCCTGCAATAAGGATTACTGTGCATCCACTCCTCAAATATAACCGCACTCCCAAACAATGATCGTCTCAGCAAGTCGAAAATGTCAAAGAACTCGCCAACGTCTTCCATCAACTCAATTGACAGCTTCGATCAGTTCAACAAGCGCGGAGGCACCTCACTCGCCTATTGTTGTGATGTTCAATGTAAATTCTTAATTTTGAACTATTTTTTATTTTGTTTCCATTTTTTTCATACAGTATTTGTTTTCATTGCGCGAGTATGATGACTTATTGAGAATTCCATTTAAATTTTGTTTACTCATTGAACTGCGTGTATGCCGTACACCTCTCTACATAGTATATATGAGTTTCTGGTTCAGTTGGGTTCAGTGTGTTGCTGATCAGCGACAAACATCTGGCGCACGCCCAAGTAATAATATACAAACACAGACATTCCCAGCTAAAGACTCATATATTTCTGATTCGGAACTTCTCAACTTTATGTTTGTGTGCTTGTAAACGCAATGTCTGGTAGACGCAATTCACTGTCTGGCACACAAATTAATCCTTTGTTGACTTATTTAAGAAAATTATTTCAATTTTCTAATGACTGAAAGGTTAAATGAGTGCTGACAGTTTGTGTTGCACATGTTTGCGGTGAAAGTTATGTGGGAAAAATATTAGAAGAAAACTCAGAAATTTCTAATTATATAGCAAATTACGTAATTATCAATTATGCGCATTGAAACTGTCAACAATTTGCAGTAAAGTCTTGTTTTAAAACACATTTGAACCAGTCTAAACACTTTAAACACTTTTAGCAGCATGCTGCTACAACCTGCAGCCTGTCAACATGTTGCTAGCAACTTATACGTTTATCCACAACTTCTTTTCATTCACAAATAAATGTGGAATCTATTCAACGGCTGTTCTCCCACAATGCATCGACACACAATGTATATTCTTGTTGTTGTTTTCCCATTTCTTTCAGGTTATTGTGCCACCATCATGGCCTTTAGCGCCTTTGCTACGCGCCACAGTTCGACACATGTGGCCCGTGGTGTTTGTTTACATTCCGCAATTCGTAAAAGAAAAACAAAATAATCGATCAGCGTGGATCCCCTGCTGAAGTCATTAACGGCACATTTGTGCAGCAGTCCGGCAGTCGTTGGTGTTGACATAAGCGTAGAAAGAGGAAATAATCCTCATTCTTACTAACCGCAAAACCACAGATTTCTCAAAGCCAACACTTTTGCATAGCTGAAGTTGAAGTGTGGTATTAATACAATAATTCCAAAACACTTTGCCGGTTAATCGTTTTGAAGAGTTAATTCAAGGGCGCGCTATAGTTGGTGTTTCTGAATTTGCTGGTAGTTGGCTAATTTGATAGATATCGGATCAAAGGTACATAGTTATACATATGTGAGAATTTACTGTTCACATAAGAAACTACTTCTGTGTATGAATCTTTCTTTTCACTCATATACACACTTTTGAGAAAGACCTTCCGAACAATGGTCGAAAGTAAGGTTTCCTATGTACGATGAAGACATTCACGATCACTGCCGCATTAAAGAATTATGTATTTGGAGTAAGAGATCACCCAAGAAACTTTTTTTGTTTATGAATCCTTCCCTATCATACACCTATTGTTGTTCAAGACTTCCCGAACGATAGAAGGAATAAAATTTCTGACGATGAGAAAATTCATGATACCAATTAAAGAAATTTTTGAAATTTTTTGGTACAACAGTCTCATAGGATTCTTAAGAGTTCGGGGTTAAAGTGATTTAGTAGAAAGATTGAGAATACCGTCAGACCTTAATAAGCTGACGATGAGATTCCAATGCTATTCTCATCACATCAAGTTCCCTTCATATTCTCATTCTTACTTCTAAATCATCTTAAAATTGTTTGACTTCGGAGAAAATATCTGTAACTGACTTTTCAAATCGGTCAAGAGGAGGAGTTGTTTACTCTTATAGGATTGGTTTTTATTCCGGGAGTTTACTAGACCTTAACTGAACTCTTTTAACTCTTTTTTTCTTCTTTTTGCAAAGAAGTCGATTTTTTATATTTAAGGTTTTAAAATATAATTTTTTTCTTTTTTTCGAAGTCGTTTTGTTAAAATCGTTGTTTCATTGAAGAGTGTTCCTTAAGTACCATTTTTGGGTTTATGACCATTTTCGAATAACATTATCTTAACATCTCCAACTCTATTACCCATATCAAATGTTTAAAGGTTCAATATCATGCAAGCTATAATTTCATAATTTCTTTGATACCTCAAGAACCCTGTATCTCACATGAAATACGAATCTTTTTTCCCCTTATTTTAACCATCCATTTCTGTTCATGACTTTTTCAACCGATACCCATCGTAGGGTGTACCCAAAACTGTTTGTTTAGGCAAAAAAGTATCCAACGAACCAAATATTGCAAAGAAAGTATTGAATTGCGATGAAATCGAAAAGACAAACAAAAACAATTACTCAAGATCATAAGCAAACAATGGACACACATACTCACACATACATTGGGGAGCGGACAGCCGGCACGAAGTGCAAAGAGCACAAAGAATAACAAACAAATAAGACGAACACAGACGGTGCACAAAACGATCGCAACGAGTGGATCAAAAGCAAAAAGTCAGGCATAAACGCCACAACCAGCAAGCGCTACGTAACGAGATCAACGTAAATACGCACGTACATACAAACCTACCGATATTCGGGTACGTAAGAATTCTACATTGTGGGCACTACGAAAGCCGGTGACTCCGAGTGGCGAAGGCGGTGCAGGCAATCGCTGTATTGTATTCAAATACCGGCAGCGCCAATGGCTGTGGCTGCGTCAGTTATGGACGCCAGACGCGCTTCAGTAGGCAACCAACTGTTGAGTGTGGCGCACGTGTTGCTAAGACAGTGTGTGTTGTTGACGGTGTAGTGAATTATCGAAATACTAAATTACGAAAGAAGCAAATCGATATAAGACGCGTAAATCGCGCGTGTCTTCCGTGTAGGACATTCCCGCGTGTTTTTTCTATTAAAAGCAATTAAAAGATTTTGATAAAAATAAAAAAAAACAAATAAATGAAAATTAAACGTTCTTAGATCAAGGTTCGAAGTTGCGACCTTTGCGGTATTTGAAAAGCGCGTCCAGTGTATGGTCTCCGCCACATGAGCCGCGTCTAAAAATAATTTATTACTCAAGCAAATATTTGTTTAATTAATTATTGTGTTTAAAAATAGCAAAGCAGAAATCATTCTCAATTGAAGTAATTGGTATGAGAATGCAGCCAACAACAACAAGTGCCAACGGCAAATTGTGCAGTCAAAAGTAGAAATGCTGAAATTGATGAGCACATAAATAAATACATATACGCAAACACACATACATACATTCATGCATAGAAATGTGGAAATGCAAAAACAACAATTCAAATTAGCAAAATTTGCAAACAAATCAACTTAAGTGCCTGCGGTTGTACATTTTCGGCAATAAATAATAATCATCAATAAATTATCTCAATCTCAAGTGTCGCAACAAAAGTGAATAAATTATTTGTTTTGGTTTTGAAGTGCTCAGTGTACGTAAATAAATTCAAATTGAAATTCAATTGCTCATAAGCGTCTCCCACTGTAAGCTACGCGATTCTTTTTCTTGATTTTTGAAAATATTTCAGCGACCGCAAGTGTAAGCGGCTCTAATTGTGCTACTTGACCATACAAATTAGAGTTTTGAAGTGCGCAATTATAATTGTTTTCAAACACTGCTTTCCGTGTTCGCCGAGGAAGTAGGTCAATTGCTGGAAATTTTTGTACTGCACCATAAAAAGTACGCAATGGCTTTCGCAAGGTAAGAACGTCTGCCGAATTTGGTCGCGGTTGTTTGTTTATGTGTTTCGAAAGAAATTTTGAAATGTTTTTGGTTGTGGAATTTTGAAGGCAACCATATTTCAGCTTATGTCTCGCAATTTGGCCGAAATAAATTAATTTGGGGAATTTAAGAAATAAACACAGAGGAACAGAAAAAATATCGGAAGGTGAAGATCTAGCAAAACATATTCTGATCCAAAATTTGTTTTAAGTAGACTTCTTGTTTGAGAAACAAGCATCGGAGTCTAGAACTACTAGGGATAGCTAGGGAAACTTAATTCCGATCGGTCAGTTTGTATAGCCGCTATATGCTATACTGATCTGATCTAAACCATTTCCTTGGAGATTTCATTATTTCCTTTTCCCATGGCAAATTTGTTAAAGACATCTCATCAGATGAGTAAGCTTTCCATTCCTTGCCTTTCATTCCTATGGTTGGGAATCAATTCAGACGTCTGATAATGGCCTTACAAACTGTAAGGAGGCTATTTGCCAAATTTATCCGCCAAATACACAGCTTCTTGAAAAAAAAGGATGGATACAAATTTCAGATCGAACTGGAGAGCTTGTTCCGGCATATACAGAAATATGGATGGGCGAAAGAACGGACGGATAGACGTACAGACAACCGGACTATGCATTTATTTTAGAGTGTCTTTGACGCTTCGTTCTGAATCAAACATGAGCAAAACTATAGTTAATGTATCTTACACTTGGAGCTTGTTTAGAACTATAGGAATCTACACTTATTAGGATTCCATAATTTTATTGAATTTATTTTCATAAAAATTACTATAAGGTATGATCTATAAGGTTTGCTAAAGTGACGCCATCAACATGGTTCATCTCCTTCAAAGAGCTAATCAGAACTGTAAAAAAATTATTCAGAACCAAAAATTAAAGAACTTCACATTGCGACAGTCTCTTTCATTAAATTTTTTATTTCTTAGCTACTATTTTTCTTATTACGAAGATACTTATAAGATTCTTACAAGAAATTATTTCTTCTGTAAAAATTTAACTATACCAAATATAGGTTCATTCATTATATTTGTTATATATAAAAAAAAACACAAATAAGATTGACTAATTTCTTCAATGTAACCATTAATTTTCACTTCCATTCCGCACCGAAAAGTGTCACAAATGCATTTTATTCAATGTTTTCTGTCAACAAATTCCACCTTTCCATATAAAAGTGTACACTTTTCCATATACTTTGCATTAGTTCCAACACCGCATGGAAATTTATTGCTCACCCGCGCTCATTATCCTTTTCAACAACTGTCTCCTACACAATATTTTCCCTCCAAAGGTCTCCTACCCTTAAAACGCTTACCCTCGGTAATAATTCCTACATTTTATGCTATTTTTGCCATTCTTTCCTTTTCCTTTTGCCATAATTTTTATTACCTTGCCTGCTGACGTCCTGGTTGATGGCTCACCACCACTTAACGCTATGTTTGCTTTTTATCTCTGTGCGCTTCATTACTTTCCGTCGACAATTTTGCTTTCCATTAATTGTGGACCATATGAAAATGGCGATTGTTTGCTGCAATAATAGTACAATAATACCAAAAAACATGACATTACCAATTTACCACACGCTTTCCCAACCTTTTCCAGCCAACATTCCCAGCGAGCACCTTTCAGTTTTCTCCTTGCCATTTGCTCGCTTTACTGCTGTGCCACATTGTTTACATGTCCTTGCCACATATTTTTTTACCTTTCGCGCGTTACACTCCGCACAGCGGTCAATTATGATGCCTTTGTCATTCAGTTTAACTGTGCGTTTGTCATGCCTTTTAGCCATTGTCTCCCTATATCCTTTATTTCGTTGAATATTTACGCTCGCTCGGTGTGTGGCATGCGTGTTTTGTCACATTTATCATAAATTTCATAACAAATTATTGCCACCAACGCACATACACACTCATTTGTAGTTGCTTGTACCTCGTTCGTTATGCATTATGCTTTTCGATAAGCGTTTAATTACATAATTTGCCCACTCACTTTATGCTGCTGATGTTTCATTCATGTTTTCTTCGCGCCACTTTCACATTTCACCAGCATGTTTACCCATTGGCGTTAATCACTTTTCTCTCTTTGTGTTTTTTGTAAGCTCCTTTGAATATTCTTTGTCATTCCATTGTTTGCTCGATTGTTATTTGCCCTGACTTTGTAATGCTTATTATTCTACTCTGCTCTCAGAGTAATATTCCTTTTGTTAGTTGTTGTAGTGTCATGAATTGCCATTTTATTTGACAGCTGTCAATTATGTCATTTACTAATATTCTCTATATTATTTGGCGCCTTGTTTGTTGTTTCTTGAGCAACCATTTACCTTGTGTGTCTTATGGGTGGCCCGAGGTCTGCTGGTGACCTATTGTCATGATTAAACGTCTCAATTGATTTGTGAAATTGTTTGGAGAATGTACAAGTTGTTGATTGGCTTATGTAACCATATTCTACTTTGGAGATGCACCAACTGATCAAATTTAATCCCGACTAACAAAAACACATTTTCGCGCAACTCAAATTTTTCTTATTATTCTCTTGCGATTTTTATGGATTTGTGGGGGTCATAGGTAAACCTTACAAAGAAGTTTAGAGTTGCTCTCAGCAGTAAGGCGGAGTTAATTGACTTAAGGGGTAGCACTGTCCAGTGATATACTAACAGCTCGAAAATACCGGAAGGCATTGAAGCAGGCATTGCGGGATCGCATACCAAACTATTCATACACATTGGGACTTTTTCCGAGCATAATTCACGTTTTTGCTGTTTGTCAGTTTGCAAAAATCAATCTCCATCGCAACCAGCATATCGCTATAATCAGCGACAGTCAAGCGACACTAAAAGTGATATCAAATCGCTATTACTGGAATAGTGTGTAGGAAGGCTAAACCTCCTATCAGTTTGCAACTGTGTACACCTGATCTGGGCGCCGGGGCATAAAGGAGTAATCGGCAATGAGCTGACCGATGAACTATCCCGCTCTGGGACAGCTTGCAGGACGATAGGGCAAGAACCACGCATTGCGTTGGAATTGCTATGTGCTTATCCAACATGCGCATAGTCTCTTGCTGGTTTTGCGACACGGAACAAGAAACTCCAGAACACCAGCTTTCAGATTGTCCAGCAATCTGTGGAAAATGGCTCAAGGCTCTTGGTTCCATTGACATGGACATCACCTCAGTTGCGCCTAGCAAGCTACTGGAATTATTCAGACTGCCGGACCTTTGTGACCATATGTGTTATAGGAGAGAGCACAATTTATCATTGGTTGTATTGCAAAACCTCAATTATTATCTATCTGTCTAACTTCCCCAAAAAGCTGTTTTGCTAGTAATTATACTGTAGCATGAAACCAGCATAAAAACTGAAAAATCAATATCAAAATAAAAAATCTTGCTATACCCTTTTCAGCTGATGTGTCTATGGAAAGAATTAACGACTCGGTGTTTTCTAGTTTTATAAATAACTTTTATCCTCTTCTGAAATACTTAATATATTTTTAAATTTTTTGGCTTATAGACAAGCGTCTTTCTGCAATATTTTAAATTATATGGCGTATTTACTCGTACAACAAATAAGGCAATGCATAAACAACCATATAATTTCGCGTTGTGGCACCACAAGCTGTTCGATATTGCAGCAAATGTTGAAACAGCATTAAAATGGTGCGCATGTGCCATAGTGGCGGCAACAAAATGTGCGCATGCGCGCATTGTAACACGCACAATTCACACTAAGCGCCGCTACAACGTGCTGTTTTGTGCGTTTTCTGCGACTTTGACAGGCTAATGTTATTTTAATTTTTATTGAATTGAGAGGAAAAGCATAAAAAAGGCACAACTATTCAGCAGGGAGTGTATGGCGGAGTTTCGCTGCTTCATTGGGTGCTAAGTGCGCGGCGCAGGCAGGGTTAATGCTAGACGCGCGAACGCAATTGTGTCACTTGTTGCCTTTAATGATAGTGTAAATGATTTCTTTTTTTGTATTTTATTACATTTTAAACAGCGCATGTTGGCTGGCGTATGCTAGTGATGGCTTTTTAAAATATTTTTATTTTTGTTTTCAACACATTTGTTTATACGTTTTTATATGGAGTTGTGCGCGCTTCAGCATGTTTGTTGCGTGCTTTACATGCGTATTTCACATGCTCAGCGTTTGCTGCGCCTTATGCTGCCATGGCGCCAGTGCTGAAGCTACGACTTCAACTTGAGCCAAATCCAATCAATAAACACATATACACAAACAGTTGCATATAACTGAACGTGCCACACTGTGCTTCATTGCGCTGGCAGCATGTAAAATAACAGCGAATAAATGACATTTAAATAATTTATTAAGAAAAGGCGTTACTTGGCTTGCAGCCACATGCACATACACATGCAAAAAAAACGTTCTAACTGCTCGAACACACACATACACACATGCATAAATTATGCGTAAATGCTTTTCCCACGCGTGCAGCTATGCCAAGGCGCAGCAACGCAGCCTTATATCACTCTACGCGCCACAGCTGATTGCATTGCAACAGACGCACACACACATGCGCACACATGAAAGTGAAAAATGCGCATCATTTGCGTTCTAACACAATGCCATTTAGTGAATTCAAATTGGAAATGGGTGTTTGTGCGCCTACACATGTGCCACAGCACAGTCATAGGTGACTGACTGACACACACACACCCATGCAGGCAGGCATATGCTGAATTTTATCCGCTTGTTGCTAGTAAGCTTTAATGGGCGCATTGTTGCAAACACCTAATTCCGGCGCAAACGGAAATTGCGTACATTAGCATTGATTTCATTATAAATTACAAATCACATAGAGGCAGCAGGCGACAGCGCATGCTAAGCGCTTACTGTAATTGAGCAGTTAGAAGTGCGCGGCGCCCACGCAGTTGCCGCATTGCCACATGCACAAATTACATGTAAGTAGGTGCTATTGAAAAATCTTTCCTGCACAAGATTACTTGTTAGGCGCGGAGATTTTTCACTTAAACGCGCGCATAAAAACATATATAACTACATACATATATTAGGGTGGGTCAAAAAAAAAACGATTTTTTTTTTCGCTTGATATTCTCAAAAATTGGTTGATTTACACCTCTTAGAAAGGCTCTCCAAGTATGAGCTCGTAATTGTAACGGGAAGGTCCTCCGCCTAAGAGTTTTATAATTTTTTCTTATCAGATGGCAATGAGCCTTTCATACCGGTTTCTATCAACCAAATTTTAAAAGAATGAAACTAAAAAAAAATAAATAATTTTTTTTTACCCACCCTAATATATAGATAACCATATTCTTTAAACATATTGCACATAAAGATATAAAAACATATCCATATGTAAACTTGTAAATATTTACATCTGTTCTCTGGTGTTAACTATGTTGTCACACTTTTCGTTAGTTTTTTCATCATTACCATATCTCGCGTTCATCATTTGATCATGCCTCATTAGGTCTCCACAGTTATTAACGTTAGCTTATGCATTAGCGGCGGCGCCACACGCTTTAAAGATTTTTAATGTGGTTTTTTTTTTTGTTTTTTAATTTAAAGATTAAGGTGTGTTTATTCTGTGATTGCGTTAATTACATGTGTTTACTTCTATCTATGGTTATCTTAATCCTTTCATGTTTTATGTTTATTGCCCACAATCATATAATTTCAGCTAGCATTTTAAAAATGTTTTTTGATATCACAGATCCATTTAATTTTAATGTTCGTCATATTCTGTATAACGGTAGTTACCGTTAATAAATGTAAGTTTCTATTTCATGAAGTAAAAAGTATAATATTCGTATAATTTTGAACCAATATTAACGTGTATGTTGTTCATATTGGCAGGCGATATTCATTTCTTAATCATGGATTTCCTTTGAACCTCATATTTGCTTCAAATTTGACGCTTTCTAGAGAACTTTACTTTTACTTTTCATATAAAGCATTTTACTCAAAGCATATTACTCATAGTATCTCCCAGATCTAGTAAAATATGGTAGATGAATTAGATTCAGAGCATAAAAAATGCGATTTTTGAAAGTTAGAAAACTACCGAATCAAGTTAATAAGAATATAAGATATCAATTAAGGTACTTAAGGCTCTTCACTGCTATAGTAATGCCGGTTGTCTACTTGTCAATAAAATGGATGAAACCTAACAAAAATTCTCTACTAGGAAAAACTTAGTACAATAACCTACCATGAATAAAAAAACAAACAGGCTGCGTTTTCGAAAACAGCTTTAATTTTACCAATAATGTTAGTAATTTGTGGCTTTCCAAATTTTATTATATGAAAAACCTAATAGGTCATTGTGTATGAATAATAATATAGAGATATATAGAGAGCAGATAGTAATCGGTTCATTTGTTTCCGAGCAGTCGCTGCAGTATATTTGAGAAATTTTGTTCCAGGAAAAACTCCTTTGAGTATAAACTTGAACTGAGCGACTGCAATTTAGAAGGTTCTAACTCAAAAACTACTTAAGACACCGATTTAAAATTACATTATCTTCTTTTTGAAAATATAACGTAAATATGAAATATGATTTCAAACCGTTTTTCGATGAGATCGTTGTTTTTTAATTTCACATTCGAAATGCCCCATAAGTTATGCTCATTTTGAAGCTTAGAATCCACAAGAGATAAAATATAGCATATGAAAAACCAAAGCAAAGCCAAAATCCACTTTTTAATTCCATAGCTGCTCATATAGTGGAAAGTATAGCAAACTCAGACAATTTGGATTACACTATACTTGAAAGCATTCACTAGCATCCTCTAGATTTTCGTCCGATGTATTCGACATAAACTGAACATCCAAATCTAAAAATAAGCCACTTTCAGACGTTCTTCTGTGGAGCTCTTTGAAATTATGCCACTTGATGGATGTTGTATTCACGCCGGAATCACTCTTTTAGTTATGTTACACGACGACAATCACCGAAGTTCCCTTGACCAAAATAATGGTGTCCGAGAACCAATGCGTCAAACTGTCACTTTTAAAGATTTATTTTCACTTGCTTTTTATTTGTTTTTTAATATGATAATATGAAGATAAGTTGCCACATTTTTTCATGTTTTATTTTAACATATAACGTAATTAAACGTTCACTCAATAGAATAGACCTTAGGAACATGATCTGATAAGTGGTCACTGTCTGGTGGCGGCACACGCCCGTTGAATGAGGCTAACAGATCGAGAAGACTGCAGAAAATACTCAGAGCAGGACACCAGGGAAACAATGAAGCATCTCTTGTGCACTTGTCCCGTATTGGCATCTGGGATCTTCACTGGAGGAGGTATCGATAGATAGGAATCCTAAAAGATAGCTACTTTTATTGGACCTAGGAATTGAACTCCACCTGGAATCTCAAATTACCAAAACTGGTCTATGCGTGGCTTACTGGCCTACCAGTTTAACCTAATCTAACCCAATTTAACGTTCATACCTCCCCCCATCTAAACTAGAGTTCTTTTTTACTTTAACCGAGCTATTATGACCCCCAACAACCTCCAAATTATTTGGTTTCGCTCGCAGAATTAATTTTAATTCATCATACAATAATTTTCTGTTCACTTGATATACTCGTACCAGGATATTTATTTACTTCGCATGCTTTCTTCCACACTTTCATACTGCGCAAATTTACAAACAAATAAATTATGAGATTCAGCATACTTTCGGTTATTCCGGAAGTCTGCTACAAGTGAGTCAGTTAGGCTGTCAGATTTATTTTTATTTTGAACCAATCCATAGCCATGTGCGCGCAGTAAGTACTCAGTTCGTTGCAAATCAGTCAGTGGTTACAACAGTAAAACTGTCAGTAAGTCAGTGAGTCAATCAGCAGTTCACTTGTAAAAGCTGCAACACAAACAACTACTATGTGTTGCACTGTGCCACTTCACAGCGAGTGCAACGTTTTGCCACAGTGTCATTGCGGCCAACAGCAGCGGTGACCGGTCTGTCGGCTCATTATCCATATTATGTCTCGCTGACAAAAGTTTTATCTTTTTTTTCACTTTTGCTTCACTTTTATATATTTTGTATTTCAACTTCATCCTTTTGTCTGCATTCGGCCACTTAATTTTATTTATGTTGTTATTATTACGAACGCTGTGTTCTTTTTTTCGCCCAGCGTGAACTGTTCTGCTTTTAGTCTTATTGCTTTGACACTTGTAAATCTTTCCAATGTTGCAATTTGGGTGTGTCGTCCGTTGTCAGTCGGCAATCGTCGCATTTATACTTATTTGTTGAACTTGGCATATCTTTCAAAAAAAAAAAAATTTTTATATATATGTATGTTGTGTTTTTTTTTGTAAATTATGGATAAATTATGGTTTCTCTTTTGAAATGTCAAGAGTGTTGAAATTTTGCTGGCGAGGGAGTGTTTTCAAGGTAGACCATACATATACGGTCGCTGTAAAATATTTTGTAAAGTAGAGAAGCGTGTAGGGTCTCAGCGTGGAAGCTAAAAAATTCGTAATATGTAATTTAAAAGGGAAAGAAAGATATCGATTTCAAAGATAGAAAGTAAAATATTTCTCAGATCCTTTTCTGTACACAAGTTGAACTATTCTGGCTAGGAAGAAGTTAATGAGTGGAACTTTACCTAGAAAATGTAAATATTTTAGAATTGAAGAAACTGTTCAAAAACTGTTTTTTTATTTCTTTTGCTTATGATTCACGAACATCTAAATTTTTCTGTCAAACACAATCCAAAAAAGTAACAAAAAAAGTCATAACTTGCACTTGATTCATTGGGTTTGAAACGAAGAATTTAAAAGTGATTTTAATAAGGGATTGGTATTAACAAAATACATATTTTTTTCTATTTGTAAGCGAATTGACCGAAAAGGTGCCAGAAATTGTTATTCTAAAACATTATATTCAGAGTGATGCTAATACACTCAAGATCAAATTTAACCCGGATTGGTGTATACATAGAAACATGCAGTAGCAAACCGAATCGGTAATTTTTTTTTTTTTTGGTTCTAGATAGAAAATCTTTTTTATGTTGGTAGCGTAGCGATTTTTACCATGGAAAAAATTTAGTAAAATTTGCTTTTAATTGTGTGTTTCAAAAGGAATCTCGTTTATAGAATCACTGAGAATGATGCAAAAGTGTTTTAGAGAGTATCCTCTGTTATGAACGCTATTATAGGGTTTTCTAATATAACACTACAAAAGAAGACCGAGGAACACATAACGACGCCATATTTTCCCCGCTCTTTTGACATTTCTCTTCCGTAAAGTTTACCATTTTATCATTGAAAGATATATGATCCAACATCCAGTCGAAATTATTAAAATTTACTACCGAAATTCGGAGTCAGTGGTCTTAATTTTAAGAGTGACACAAAGCATTCAGTGAAGATCATGAAGTCATCGAAAACTTGCCGCAAAGCTGTTATTGAGGATCACATGCAAAAATTTAAAGTTGTCAGGGAGATAGCAGAGGAACTCAACTTCTCTTATGGATCGACACATCTCTTATAGATGAACACAGTTTAGTTAATGTTTTGGGTTTGAATCATATCAATGCTAGACTGGAATCAAAAAACCTGAATGCGTAGGAAATTCTAGTATGATTGTGATTGACTTTTTGGTGAAACACGAAACGAAAATTATCCCTCAGTATTGCCATATTAGACTTCCTGTGACTATGTTCTTGATTTGGAACATAAAACTTTGTTTCTTAGAGCTTCGCTTCTTGTATATTGACCCAATGTATAAGAATATGAAATATAAAGATTAAACTTCAGAGGAACATAAAAAAGGTTGTACCATTCTAGAAAACAACTATTAATGGGTTTGGTTTGCGTGGTGTTTACTATATACGCAGTCCGGGTAAAATTTTATCTTCAGTGTATCTTCTTAACAAATATTTTTATATGATACTTCTGTGGTCTATGCTCAAACTAGTCTTAAAAGTTTGTAAAAAATAGCAAGTTTGTTTTCGTTAACATACTTGAACAACTTTTATCATTTTAAAATGTACATCAAGGCATCACAAGTTTACTCTAAAGTTCTCTCAGACTTAGTAAACCGCTATACATATTTTACTTTTTGTGTGGTTTTTTCACTCCATCACCACAATATTTACTCACTGTACAGAAAGTCAAATAGTAGTAAAGTTAATTACAAAACAAACAACTAATCGACACTAATGAATTGTAAACAATTTTGAGTCGGCCGAGAAGGAGAAAATGTGTTGTGTGACACAATATTAAAAAAATAATAAATTGAAGTAGCTATGTTGGTTAAAAAAAATGTTCATTATAATTTAAACAAATTAAAAATTTTATATTAATTTTTTTTTAATTTTGTGAAGAGAAGTCACCAAAAAAAATATCAAAACAATAAAAACTTATTGCATAGTTAATTTTTAATGGAATAGATTTAAACTACACCACTCTGCACCAACATTTGCCGCCGCTAACACTTTAAACCAATTAAATTCAATACTGTCGCCACATTTCCATAGTCCGTTCCCAATCACCACGCCACGACTGACGTCACTATCGACAAGTGCCGATTTTCGACGCCTCTTTAACCCACTTTTCAGCGGGCAGCAGCCACTAGCCGCCTTTGAAGCAGCGATTACCGCTCAGCAGCCAGCTGTTGTTGTTTACATATGCTTAACCTTCGCTTAACTGATGTGCCACATAAGTCAAAGTCGTCGTTGCATGCTCGCTGTCAGCCGTAGTAATCTCTATATGTCTGTATAAATATGTATATTTTGCATGCAAAAATAGCAAGGTTACAACGGCAACTGAACTAATAAATATGTAGATGTGAATAGTTGCAGCCGATTGACGCACTGGACTGTGCCACTTACTGCCAGCTGTACACTATAGAGTATATATAAATGTATTTGTAGCAGAATGCAATATCTTTATCTAATTCTTCTTTTTTGCAAATATATACTTATATATATATATATCTGCTGACTTCACTCTGTTTCGCCTTGCTCTGCAACTCTAATTCACTGTCAACTGTCATTCCAACTCTGCGCCGGATATTTTGCCGGTCCGTTGCAGCCGTGACGTGTCTGGCGGCTTCGACAAACTGCCGCATTTGTCGGTCAGTTTTTCTGCCTGTTTACAGCTATACATGCAGTATTTGTCTCTGCATCGATCGATCTGTATTGACATGTGTAGCGAGACACTTGTCTCTCGTCTGCTGACTATGCACCGTAAAGAGTTGACTTGACTAACTGACTGTTACTTTATTGTCTGTCAATTTTTTGTTATTTTAAGTGCTCCTTTTACATATTTTTTCTTGCTTGCCTTCTACGTCAATAGCTTTTCAGCTGGATTTTTGTTGATTTTTTTTTTGTTCTTTCACTTTTATTTAATTCTGCTTGTTGTTGTGGTTAAACTTGAATTGCCGCAAATGACAAAGTGGTCATCAGTGATGGTGTCGCCTTTAATTAAGAACTTAAAGGGTTATATGTGGATATGTATTTGTTCTTGTAAGGTAGTTTAAGAGGTTTTTATTGATTATAGCACTTTTGGAGTAATGTGTAATCCATCAACTGTTACCAAGTAGATTTTGAGATAGATGAGACCAGTCTATGATATAACTGAGGGCTGACATACTATATCATACATAGACCTGCTGATGCTTTACAATGCCAGATGGTAGTTCACTTTAATTCTAGGTGAAGTTTAAGATCGACTTGACCTCTACTTTTGATTCTTCATCTAGTCTCTGGAACTGCGAAGTTCCTAAATATCTAAGGCGAATTCTAGATAAGACCGAACAGAAGCAGAAGAAGTGTTCCAGCGTCTTTCTTATGCCTATTTTCTAGGACTTTCTGCAAGTGTCATCGTTACCAATAGCCATCCGGCTCGCTAGTGATACCAATAAGTTGTGACTTGTGACTAGGCCAACAACCGTCCTACAGTATTTTCGGAACCGTGTGAGTAAAAAGCATGTTCTACAGGCATTCCATCTAACGTTGAATGTCTGTCGGAAATTTCGTTCTGTATCATTTTAAGCGACCTGCTGTGCTGCTTCGGTAGCCAGACGAGAGGTGGTTTTGAAAGTTTCTTCAGCTATTTTGTTTCCCTGAATGTTCTGGCGAATTTAAATTTAATATATAAGTATAAACAGCCGCTTTGATGAAGTTTAAAGGTCTTAAAAAACAAATTTCAAGTGCTGAATGAAAAAGCTTTTTTAGGAATTTTTTGCTCTCTTTTGTGAGGGCTATTTCTGTGTGGCACCCCTAATCTTTAATTATTCAAGGAGAAGCTTTAATAGAGCTTTAAAGTTCAACATGGTTTCAGTGTTACGAAAATTGATGTTTTTCTTTCCTACCTTATTCTATTTTTCTTACAAAGTTTCACAGGCTAATCAAAAACCAAATATCGAAGAAGAAGCTTCAATAGAACTTTAAAAGCTCAACATGATTTGAGATTATGAAAATTGATTATTTCCTTTCACACTTTATTCTATTTTCTACAAAGTTTCACAGGCTAGTCAAGCACCAAATGCCTGCAACACCTTCACATTCCACAAATATGACTCATCCTCCGACTTTTCTCATGCAACCAATCTAAGTAGGCGCTAATGCGTAACGCGTGCATGCAGCAAGCCACATTCAAGTGCAACACAAACACATTCTAAGCGTTCTTGCTTGAAGGCTCAATTTAATGGTCGGTAATGACTCATCTAATGGATCAGCATGTGAGGTCCGCCTGTTTTCATGGATGTTGCTACTGCCGTGAAGCACAACTGGGTTGCAACATTGTTTAGGCTTTTAGTGTTTAATCAGCTTATAAAACAGTTATTAGTTAGCGGTGAGCGGAGAAAGAAGGAGCAGCTAAGAATACGGGAACCATATGAAAGCAACAATTTAAGGAATGTCGTTGACATTTTTTAGTAACTAAAATTACTAAGCTTGTATGTGTGTGATTAGTTGCGGGGTGCTACAAAGTTTTTACGCCTAAAGCGCGATTTTTATGGAGTAGGTCTAACAAACGCAGATTTCTTCAAGCATTTGGGTCAATTGCTGTTCATAATTGACATATTCCATACCAACAACAATAACAACAAAAGTCGACAAAAACGAAGTAGATAAAAAGGGGCTAATTGCAACACTTTATGGCAAGCAAGCATGTCTAGTCATTAATTCGCATACATGCACATGCTTTATATAGACACAAATCATCGAAACCGCTAATAACCAACTAACATCACAATTACGCACACATACATATACAGACACACGAATGTACATGTGCAGCGTTTTCATGCGGCGTGCGCTGCTATCTAAACCTCAATTTAATAGGCAAAAACTATGCATGCTTTCAACGCTTTTATGACTGAAGAAAATTGCAATTCCTCTTTCTGCACACACAAAACCAAAAAACCGAAGAAAAGAAGCTATCAGCATAAAAATTCAAAGTAACTGGAAAATTGGGGCAAATTGGCGCGCAAATATGCTGCCACATATCTATATATGTGAGTATGTGTATAAATGTGTATTTTTGCCGAAGTGGCGACATAAAAATGACCACAGGAAGCCATTAAACGCCGCCAAATAAAGCAAAATCCATAAGTGTGAGCGTAAAGAATTGGAAGTAGCAATTATTGCGGTGCAGCACAAAGCAAAGGCGCAAGAATGAAGTAAAAATGATTTTAAGAACATTGGTGTGTAAATATTTTTAATCGCACATCAAATAAGTGCGAACTACTTTGAAATAGATCAACGCTGAGCTGTGAAAATTGAGAAATTTGCATGCATGAGAGCTAACTAATTGAAGTTTTGGTTTTACTTGATTGGATTTAGTGGTTGTAGCTGGGGAATAAAGGAAAATATAGAATAATATAGAAATTTTAGCTTAGTTTAATTATATTGGGTATCGATTTTAAGGTTACCTGGTATATCCATAGATATAAAGCTATGTAAGACCCAAACAGATTATATCATCGTATTTACATAGATTTGTTATTACATACCATCTATGAAAATTCTATAAAGCCTTAAAAAGACGAATATCTCGAGAAGTATTAATGATAGCGATTTTGACCTCGGACCTTTTTTGAAGCAAATAAAATTTCCTACAAGTTTGTTATACACATTTTTCTATAACTCTTTTCATTTACAAGATATATACAAAAAAAAAATGCGAATTTCTTGGAAAAGTCAGGTTTAGAGCCCTGTACTACCTCGCCGGTGTGAGTTACAACTTTGTTGCACTGGACACTTTTGTAGAGTGAACAATTGTGAGAAATATGCGTCTAAAGTCAAAGCTATGCAATAAAATACCTCTGATCTGTAGGAATTTAAAGGTAAAAAATCACCATTGTAGTGCATTGTCAATGAAAAATTTTTACATGCCTTGGTCCAGTTCTTAATGTTAATATTAAGGGAATTTTTTTTAGAGTATTTCCAAGGAAATTTCGTGACGGGATTGAAAAAAATGAATAGTTTAAAAAAAACCCTAATGTACATATAATGGGTTGTCAAAAAAGTCTTGCGATACTTGCGCTAGTTGGCGCTGAAAGCGCGTAGTTCTAGTTTCATTCGTCGCATCGGGTCATGCTATACCTGTTTGGAAAGCTCATTTCACGCGCTAACACGTGTTTGATCGATTATCGTTTGTTTTAAGTCATTCGTGAGTTATAGCGTCGCAAACATGGAGCAAAATAAAGAGAAAATACGGCATATTTTACAATACTACTACGATAAAGGCAAAAATGCATCTCAAGCCGCCAATAAAATTTGTGCAGTTTATGAACCCGATACAGCTTCCATTTCCACCGCACAACGATGGTTTCAACGTTTTCGTTCTGGTGTAGAGGTGGTCGAAGATGCGCCACGCTCCGGAAGGCCTGTCGTCGAAAATTGCGATAAAATCGCTGAATTGGTCGAAAGATACTGGCATAGTAGCAGCCGTAGCAACGGTCAAGAGCTGGGCATGAGTCATCAAACCGTTATAAACCATTTCAATAAATTCAATAAATCATTCAATAAAAATACCGCAAGACTTTTTTGACAACCTAATATAATATATGCACATTAGAAAAAAAATTGTCTGACATATTTTTCACGCCGTAAACTAAAAGCGATCAAACAGCAAATATTGGCGTATGAAGATCAAACCTTCCATGAACAAACAAACGATTGTACCAGGCTTTTTATCGATTCAGTTTGCGAGCCCGGTTTAAATGGACCAGTACGAGTCAAATGGTATTTTATCAAAATACTTCCTTTTTCTTATATTCTTCTCCTGTTCATTAAATTCGTATTCTTCAGAAATTTGCTGGCAACAGTTGTATTAATATTAGTATTAATTAGTATTAATTATTAATTTTTTATTTTACAATTTTCCGTTTGATATAAAAATACGAATAAAGTCATGATCACAATTATAGCTACGCCGACTATTAGTCGCCTAACCACTTAGCAACTAATGATGGCAAAGCAGTTAGAGCATTTTGCTCGTGACTGCAAAAACGAGCGTTAATAGTTTTATAATTATTATTGAACTAAAGCATTCACAAACATACAAGCATTGCCATATAGTATAATATACATAGTATAATAGTATAGAAATATTATTAAAAGCAAATTACAAACTAATGGCAAGTTCATTTGCAATTAGAGTTTTGCTGCACTTTGATTTTATGAACTTTATCTTGGGATTAAGCATATAGCTATAAAGTTTAATATAAAATAAGGTAAATATATAATAAATACAAATACATACATATATGCATTTAGAATTATTCAAAAACCTTTATACTTAGAACTTCCGTTGAATTTAATAGCTGCAAGTCGTGCAGCTGAGTATAACTGTGGAAAATTCTAACTATTCGAGCTGGGTGTGTTCTTCCAGTTTATATATAAGTGATCACTTATTGAAGAAAATTATTGGAACCAATTATTTCAAATTAGTGTTCTGTTAAGCAAAAAATTTGTCTCTGAACGATATAATACGTATTGCAGCTCTATATTAAATACAATAATTCCATAATTTCATCGACTTATTCAGCGATAGATCGACCAGAGCGAGGTGCATTTTACACATTGAAATTTCCAGAACGGAAACGAGGGAACAGTTATTGTGCTACACAAACTGATACAGTATCATCTCCGTAAACTTCACAAATTTCATTGATGACTTGCGTTGCATTCTTTCCTTTTTGTACAATAATTTCAAAATATAGTGAATTTCTTCACCATTTTCTCTTATTTTTGAACAGCTGTAACTGTTTTTTAACTTTCCCGAATTTTTTTTTTTTTTGTTAAATGAAGCTTAAAATCTCACCTTTCCATCCATTGACAAAATACGAAAAGACTTTTTTGACTAAGCAATATATTGCTTTTGCCTAAGATAGTAGGCACCTCTTCAGAATATCTTAACAAAGTTTCAAAGAACTCTCGGTATAAAGCTTAAAAATAAGCTCATATATATTATCACAGAAATACTTTAAATCTAGATTATTTTTAAAGGTATAACTTATCGAATTATGATAGAAAAAAATCATTTTTCAAACATTTCACATTAGGTGTGCCCCTTGAAACAACATCACAGTTTACGACGCTCTGTAGAAATAGAAACAATTATATAACAGTAAAACTACCTTGTAATTTACCTTCAGTGATGATTTAAATGTTTTTAAGCAGAGAGATCAGATGAGATAGCACACTCATGTACACACAGTCATGTGTGAATGTTATTTCAGGCGACCGTTAGCCACACGCAACAGAAGTCATACGAATCGAACTCCAAAACCAAATTTGCATAAGAACATAATTATACGAGTGTAGCTATTCCATATGCAAATATATATAAAAGATATGTATTTTGTATGGTATGTACATACATACATATGCCTAAGATTTTGTGACAGCTGTTGGCAGTTGGTCAGCAAACCTTTGATTAACTGATAATAATGCTACAAGCCGAAAATGTGTAAATGAGCGACGCATATTTTAAACAATTAAAAAGTTAACAATTCGCTGATTGATGGTAAAAGTGAACCTTTAGGGAACATTGAGGGAATAAATAAGTGAGGAAATGGAGAGTAAAAAATTGATGTGTAGTGATGATGCCCGTACACTTAATGGTGTTAGGAAAGGTGTTAGAAAAAAGGTGATTGCAAATGGATGTAGAAAAGTAAACACGATGAAATTTTGAAGAACTAAGCGGAATTCATTTAGGAATAAAAATGGTAGTAGAAAACACGATTTTGAAGTATGTCGGTCGCGAGAAACCATTAACCCTAAAATTTTCATTCAAGTTTCTAAAAAAATATTTACTAATTTAAATATAATTTACTAAAATAAATATTTTTTTTAATTTGGTACCTTTCCGTAATGCCAATACATAACTAATAAGAAACAAGCGGCAAAAAATAATAATCAGAGTTGCACTGCACTTCTCAGCCGCGCTACTGTGCAAACATAAATGATAAAAATTTGTATATATATTATGCTAAAATCCATCAATAATAAAGCTTTGCTCAAAATTTTAATAATTTTTCATAAAAAAACAAACTTTTTAATTAAATTCCAACCGCAGAATGCAAACAATAGAATTTAGCTCCAATTAATTCCATATTTGAAGCTATTTGCACGTGCAAAATATTTACCACGCTGTTTTGCTTTCTCATTGTTTTCGCTAATATTTGGTACTCATGTTTGTGCACTACCTGAGGGTGGCCAAATTTACGCTGTTTTGCATCCACTATGTTTGCGTTTGCCACTTGGAAACATTTCACTAATTTTAAACGCAATATTTCGACGTTATGAGTTTTGAAATGCGAAATTGAATGAGAAATATGAAATTTTGCAATTTATTTAGAAAAGCTCACAACATCACACAACTATGTTAACAAACATTTAGTTAACATAGACACAGTGGGTCAAAAGTGACAAAATATGATGAATTTAATAAAAGTTCATGTTGTGATTCAGAAAAAAATTAACATGCAAAATTTTTAACGAAAATTATTATTTTATTAAAAATTAATATAATTTCAGGTTTTTAATAAATCAAAGAAAATTAAAAAAAAAGAATATTAGACAAAATATACATATATTAAAATTGTTTATGTTGGAAACTGATATTATTGGTATATATATTTGCATTTTTCAATGTACATTAGGATGTGTAAAAAAAACGAATATTATTATTTTTGCATCGTACCTTGGGAAATAAGTTCTTAGAATCTCTACGAAAATGTTTCCAAGTATGAGATTTTAATTGTAACGGTTAGCTCCTCGGCCTTGCAGTTTTCTACTTTGTTTCTTATTATCAGATAGAAAATCTCATATCTCGATCCAATAATTTTTTTATGAAATTACTTTAAAAAAATCTAATTTCACCGATTTTTTCCCTACAAATATCCGGTAGTCGAAAAAGTTTTTTCGTATTATGCCAATAGAAGCCGTTCAATCATTAGCACACAGTTTTGAATCATTAAAAAAAGGCTAGCTACAAAAACAAGCTCGATGTTTAGTTACCACATCAATTGCCTGTGAAAAATTTCATGGACCGAATTAACATCTGTGATTCTTTGCTGAGACGAAATGAAATCGAACCATTTCTGAAGCGAATGGTAACTGGAGATGAAAAGTGGATTAAATACGATAATAATGTGCGCAAAAGATCATTACCCAAGCGTGGTGAAGCTCAACAAACGGACGCCTTCGAGGCGTCAATGCTGCAACGCCTCGAAGGGTTATGCTGAGTGTTCGGTAGGACTGGAAAGGAATCATCCACCATGAGCTGCTCCAGTCTGGTCGAACGGTTGAGTCTACATTTTAATGTCAACAACTGATGAGATTGAAGCAAGCAATTGAGAAACAACGGCCAGAACTGATGAACAGAAAGGGCTTCGTATTCCTTTAGGACAACGCTAGACTACACACATCTTTGATGACTCGGCAAAAACTGACCATATAGCCCTGGCCTTGTGCCATCGGACTACCATTTGTTTCGGTCAATGCAGAACTCCCTTAATGGTGTAAAGTTGTGAAAATTACTTGTCACAGTTGTTCGCCGAGAAACCAATAAAGTTTTACACTCATAGAATAATGTGTCCAGCGGAAAAATGGCAAAAAGTGGTCGACTAAAATGGTACATATTTTGTTGATTAAATTTCATTATAAATATAAAAAAAATAAGTTGAAATTTAAGAAGAAATACGAAAAGACTTTTTCGACCACCCAATATTGCCCCCTAAGGCTTGTCGGACAACAGCAAAACGAAGACTGAAAAAAATTGTTTGCTATAAAATCCAAAATGTAGACTATTAAAGGCAAATATATCACTAATTCGCAGTAAATATTATATTTTGAGCAGCATCGCTTCAACAAACGGGTTACAGTTTACCAAACAGTCATTACATTGACTACCTTAAACCATATATATTATAGGCATTTATTAAAGCAAAATACTAAAAAATGACAGTTTTAAAGGTCAATGGTCAACGTCATTGTAAATCCATAAAATATTCATTTCACTATTAAATTATAAATAAATAAATTTCAAATATTAATTTAAAATTCAAAATACAGTTATCGATCTAATAAACTCACACTAATAAACTCACCAAACTGTCCATCAGTGCTGTCAATTATTTCCATATGCAAATATGTATTTACTTTGCGCTGAGCAAATAGATACATCACATTATTTGGATTTGGCAAATAAATTGTTCGCACGGCTTTCCAACCGTACACACACACACATACATCCACCTTATGCGGTGGCACAGTGACAAGCGAGTTGTGACTAACAAATGCCAATGATTAGTGAGCCACCAACGCGCACACACACACAAACAAGTGTAAATGTATGGGTGATGAAGTGTTGATTGCACGCATTGTTGTTGCCGTGTCATTATGGCCGATGACCGAAAATTAACTGTACATTAACTGTTACGCAGCAACGAAGCGGCAAGTCGTTGAAGTTGTCGCCCGTTGACCACTCACGCAGCGCACAGCAAATAGTTTCGGGAGCAGCAAATGGAGTCGGTGGCGATAATTTTGTTTATGCCACTTCATATTTACACACATACTCACACAGCAGCAGAAGCAGCAGTATGCAACTGTCTGTGGATTTTGTGTTGCCACCGCTGCGAAACTGTTTGCCAACGGTCATAATAGGCCAATCTGGCTGTCGTTGCTGTTGCTGCCACACGGAGCCTTCGCAAGTGGGTTTATGACGTTTGAAGGAGTTGCGCCGCTGTGTGGGTGCGTTGATGATTGCGTATGTGCGCATATGTGTGTGTGTGTGGTTGCCTGTGGGGGTGGGCGTGCGCACTACAACTGTTGGCGCTGACAATTGTTAATTGAATTTTGCATGTTTTAGTAGGCGCTCGTTGCCAAATGTTGCGAACAACATTAGCTGCACTGGTTAGTGTTGTTGTTTAGCTACGTTGTCACTGCCACTGTTTCCGCTGCCATGCTTGCGCTTGTTAATGCATATGCCGCGTATGTTTGCGTTGTGCCTTGTGTTCTGATGCTTGTGGCAACATTCAATTTTTTCGTCGTCAATTTCCTACACGAATTGTTGCTTGCAGCTGCAATTGCTCGTTTTCGTATGTAACCAGCTGACAGGCAGGACTATTTTGATGACTGTTGAACTGTTAAAGACTTTACTTTGAGTAGCTTGGAAGTTAATTATTCTGTGGTTTCAATGTGTTTGAAGACTCCTACTCAAGTCAATCATAACTTTGCGGTTCAAGTTCAATTCTTCAAAAAGCTTTCTAAAATTTATAATATGTATAAGATATTGGGAAAAAAGTAAAGTCAGTTAAAAGTCCATTTGCTAAAACTTCTCAAAATATTTATCCAGTAGATTGAAGTCCATTTAAATAATCTCTTCTGACCCAAAACTCATACCAAGCCGAGCTTTTAATGTAAAAAAACTGTCATTGAAGCTAAAGATCTCTAACTTAATTCAACTTCAATGATCTAAAACTATATTCATGCATTCCTTTTCAAAATTTGAAAGTTTATTCAAGCAAAATATTTATTGGTCAAAGTATTGCCTAGGTGAAATTATAATATTTTCCCATCTTTCTGGCAATTTGTGGATTCTATACCAAAAGAGCGACGACCAAGAATGAATCTATTCAATCCTCTTCCGATTTCAACCAGAAGTAAGAGTGACGCATTCTGTATCGAGCGAATCAAATGCTAGTCAAAAGAGACAAGGGAAAACGGGAAGGCAAAACTTTCCATTCAAGCGAAGCCAGGTCCTTCTCCAACCTTTCCAACGGAGTGGAGGTGGAGTGTTTTCGTCCATTCGGACAACATGACTTTGCCTGTGCAGCCGCTGTCTTTTAATTCGCTGAACTATGTCAATATCTTCATAAATTTCATACAGCTCATCACTCAATCGAATACGCAAAGGACCATAAATCTTTCGCAGATACTTTTCTCTCGAAAACCCGTAACTTCGACTCATCTGATGTTGTTATCGTCCATGCCTCTGCACCATATAGCAGGACGGGATTAATGAGTGTCTTATAGGGTTTTTTTTTGTTCATCGAGAGATAACTTTGCTTCTCAATTACCTACTTAGTCCGAAGTAGCACCTGTTGGCAAGAGAAAGAAAGAGAGATCTTTACTATGAGAGAAAATTATTACGTATGTAGTATCTGGTAACAAATTGCGGGCGTTTTCGGTTATCACTCGCTTCAACTTCATTAGCTGTTCTTGGTAGCATTCCCTAATTATGATTTTGTCCGGTTTTAGAAGCTCATAATATATCACGCCGCACGCAGAGCATAACCTTGATGTTATGAATATTCGCCTTTGCGGTTGATTTAGCCGACTGGTCAGGTGTCTCCTTTGATTTCTTTCATTTAGGGTTGCCGTGGTGTATCAATTTTCCATCACCAGTCACAATCTGGTGCAAAACTGCTTCTTCTGTAGCGTTCACGACGGAAATCTGGCTTGAATAATATTTTTACAACGATTTTTTTCAATCCATATGAAACCCTATTTCTTTGCTTTCGATATATACGACTGCTTTTTAACGGTTTGAAATGGCTGCATGAGTGACTGCCGAAGTGTCCTTGAGCTCTTCTTGTATTAGCCAACAATATTCATCGTGTAATGCTTCTAGTTTCTTATCTTAAATCACCACTTTTAGAACCACTTCTGGCATATTCGCTCAGTTAGATCACTTTTAGTATACACTTCTACCAAAATAAGATGACTCTCGACTAAGTTCTTCCTCAAATTAAAGGAAGTAATTAAGACCTTCCCGCTAAAATACTTTTTAAGACACAAAGTGCGGTATATACTTATATATATTTAGTTAAAAACTACTTGTTGTTCGACGCATTAGGACGTTAGCTTGTCTGGAATAGTGGAACAATTTTATAATCAAATAAAGTGAATATATTTATAGGCTCAATATATGATATGAAGTTGATTTTCGAAGATTGTAATATAATATAATTTTTGAAAGTCTAAAAATAGTTATCTAGTCAGCCAGGCCAGCTTACACATCTGATTCCTTAACTATTTTGGGTTTTACAACATAAATTAATCAGTTCCTATATTCAATAAGCCTCTTTAGCAATAATCATCGATTATTCATCGATTTCCCGACCTTTCCCAACTTCAATATCAGAAAGGTTTCTAAGAAATGCTTCCAAACCAGAGCAAATCATTATTAATTAAATTTTTGTTTATAAATAACAAAAGTTTGTTGATCTTGCCTCTGTTGGCGCACTTCTTAATTTTTTTGGAATAAAAAAAAAAAAACAATGACTGCAATCCAAAGCAATCCAGAGCGCAATTGCCAGCACAAAACTCGTTTCTTCACCTCAAAGTGTAAAATAGTCGCATGAGTCATAGAAGCCAACCGGCGGCTATACGTTTTATATTTATGCTTTATGGCGCTTATTATTGTTTTTGTTTTAAATATAACAAGCGCCAGTGGTCAAGCAACAACAATAACAGTTTATACGTAATTTATCAGCTTTTGGTAAGAAAATCCAATTTTGGTTAATTCTTTGACAGCAGACATTTGTTGTTGTTTATAAAATTTTTTAATAGTTTTTTCAAATATGGTTAACGGTTTGCGGCTGTCGGCAAAATGGTAATACGAATAAGCTAGCAGTGGATAAATGCATTTGTACAACAAAAATAGCTGCACATAACACACATCCATGTGTAATGATAACAAGGTCTTTTGTTTTTATTGCTGTAGCTGGAGTATGGAAAAAACACGAAGAAATATGAAAAGCTTTGCAACAACAAATGTTCAACAGCTGTTGCTTATACAAATTAATTGCATTATTATGCTTAGACATATTTGTTTGTATATACATATTGTGTACATACATATATGCACATATACTTATATGTATGAACATGTGAATACATATGTATATTTTTCTACCTATATATTTAATTAGACTACAAGCTGTGCTGTCTTTGAACGCTCAAAACATTTTTGTGGCTTGCGGTTGCAACTCCAGCAAATAGTTGCCACAACAATCATTTAACTTTACTTTTTTACTTTTATTTTTTCTTTTTTTATTGCGCAAATTTGTTGACCACAAACAGAAACCAGAAAGTTACTAAATTAACGGTTTTTTGAATTGAGCTTTCTTGTGCACACAGTCGTATTACACACATCCACACTAATAACTATATTGACAATCGGTTTGTCTGTTCTGCTCCAACACTTCTTTGTTTTTGCTCACGCTGGTGTCGCCGTTAATTGTCGCGTCGCGCTGTTGCTTGTCCAACAGTTTAACCTCGCAATCAACCGCAAAACTTTCAACACAAAAAAAAAAAAAAGAAGTCGAGTAGGTGTCGCATAAACAAAGGAGTAGGGCACGCATGTGGTCCGCTATTGTCCAGCGCCAGCAACAATTACAATATCAGCAACTTAAAAGTTAAACACCGTTGTGTGAACGGACCGCACAACGCGCTTTCAACCTTTTTTGCAACAACTACGGAAATGGGCGCAACAAATTAGCTCCTCCATGCATTTTTATGGTGATACACGCTGCTGGTGGCGCTGCTGACGGCCCTTTTTGTGGTAGCCAATCGCTAAATTTGCGTGAATTATTTATTGTATACCGCTTTTTTCGCTGAAATCGAGAGATGCTTAAGTGTTTATGATAAATACAGTGGACGATAACACCTTGGTGGACCTAAATACAGTTAATCGTATCAGTATTATTGATTTTCGGGTGTTCACGGAAGAACTTAATAAGCGGTTTTTAAGCTGTGCAGAGCAATAAGGAAGTGAGTTGATGGACTATAAATCATATTTGAGTTTTAGTATGGAAGGATGGAGGGTTTGTATAGTTAAAATGGAAATACCTGAAAATTTCAAAATTGCGCTCATAAGCCCCCAAGATATACATAGATGAAGGAGAATATAGTATAGAGGAAATTTTTTGTACTACTTGCATATGATTGTGCCAGAATGACGTTTAGAGGACAAAATTTTAATAATTTTTCTCGTGAAGTGTCTAATGAATGCTTCAAAGCCAACTAAAAAATAATTTTTTTTCGCTAAAATTAAGATTTTGCATTTTTCTTACAAAAACCATAGCTCCAATTGGCACCAAACTTGGAAATCGACTTTCAAAAGCTTTTTTTGAGACGACGTAACTAGAAAAATTATTCGTCATTGGCAGAAATTGGTCAAATTGTTGCCAAGACCTAAAGGTTGATGCGTACGAAGCTCCCAACAGAGCTACAGAAGTCTCTGCGACTTACAGTCGGCTTGTGTGGCGTCGGATTGTCCGGATAGAACACAATTCTCTTCCTATTAAACAAAGCTGGGAACTTCTGGGCGCTGGATTCCTTCGGATAGTCCAACTTTTGATCCGAACTAAGAGTTTGCCTGTAGGGGAGTAGCTCATACTAAATGATCCTCTACCAATCATACCAAACTCATATGTACACTCTTCCTGCTCGTCAGTTTTGGCTTGGTCACTGTTTGCGCTGGCTCACCTCGAAACAACCATGATCGTTTTCGCTTGACAATGTCGGCAATGACCAATTTTTCATCAACAGTAAGCATAAATTTCAAAAACGGATATATTTTGTGGACGGTTGGACTCGACAATTTACATTATTTTATAAATATCTATCTCCAATTAGCCTCCACGATGAATTTTTGACATCAAAAATAGGGGAACGGAATCGACGAAATCAAAATTGCACGTGGTTAGCTGATACAGCATCATTACCCTAATCACTGTAGTTAGGATAGTTTACGTTTTCACCTTTATCACAGAAAACTGTCAAATAAGCAGGAATCAAGTAAAACTGAGTCAAGCAATCACAAAATTGCCTGATAATTCATTTTACTATGAAACTTATTTTCCTTACGTGGCAATCGCACATATACAACGCAAGCTACAGGTTACTACAGCCATCAATTACAAAAATGGTGGTTTTTTAGTTACTGTATAGAACCTAGATATACTCGTATATGTTTATTTATTTATTTAATTTATTTATTTTTTTTTTTGTTTTGAAATTGCCACTTGTTCCAAAGAGACAAAAACTGTAAAGATATTCCACAAAACCGCGGTATTCTTGTATTTCTTAAATCTACACCTGAAAAATGATTATTTTTCTATGAAACCATTAAATCAATATTTATATTTTAAAGTCTTAAATAATCTTTACTTATATTGCTTTAGCTTGATAATTCACTCTTTACCCCAGCTACATAAAGACGCAATTAATATATACATATGTATGTGTTATATACATATACCCTCATCTACCTTCAACTCCGACAATTTCCACATTTTCATATCTAAAATATCGATTCAGCCGTCATTAAAAACTTTTTGCACATGACAAATGTCAACGTAGCTCAAATTTCCATTTAATTTAACCGCAAATAGCAATTTTCTTCCACCACCAGCAAAGCGCTTATTAAAAACTGCCATTCAAAGAAAAGCGCGATAAAAATCTAAGCAAACAGCGCTGCGCTTGTGTCAATAAGCGACCGCCAGTTGGCCAAACACAGCAATCACGGTTAGTATGACAACAGTTGGCAGGTGTCTCAATGCCGCAGCACACACACACATACACATTTTGAGGTAAAAATTTATGCCAACGTACGAGGAGCAGTACGTCGATAGCTCAGGTAGTCGTCGGTGCTTTCAAGTGACCCGCTCGCCCGCTTTCTAACCAACTACCTTCTGTGGCAACATTTCGAAATTTATTTGCATTTCATTTCTCACCAAAATGAGTAATGTTCAATTGACAATTGTCAACTGCCAATTGTTTGTCTCGTTTAGTGCCATTTGGTCAACCAGAACAGCTGTCCGCAAACAAATATTTTATGAGCGTTCTCCGTTCTGGCAGTAGAAACGTTTTCATTATATCTTTGCACACTGTTTGGTTTGTTTACTTATGCTCATTCTAACCACTTTTGTGTACAGGTGTGCAATTTGTTGTTGTTATCTTCTGCTTTTTTAATGTCAATACAATTTTTCTATGCTCCGACGTGACCACACTTGATATTCGTTTGTCAAATATTTCTTCCACACCAAATGGATTTTTCGTTAGTGGTCAAGTGTCTTGATAACAGTGTTGGACTACCATGTATATACTCATTTGTATATATGGTACATATGTATGTTTGCATGGCATTGTATAGTGTTTTTTCAGTTGAACTGCTGCTCTTCTGTGTACATTGTTTGGGTAATTGGTTTCTGAGTGCATTTTATTTGGTGCGTCCTAAGTAGGTTCTCCCATTCTAATATCTAGGCGAATTGCCATATTGAACATGTAGAATTTATTTTCTTTAACCATAGCACAAGCATAAAGCAAGACTACAAACAGCGACCTTCTAAACACTTGACATTGAGTAAGTGAAATTACTCGCTGCAATTACTCAGTAAGCAATTTAAATGTCACTGTAATATGTTTTGGATATGAAAATAAGCTTGTTTACCAAATTTGCAATTTCCGGCTTTTGCTTTTCTAATTCTGAATATTGTAAAGTTTAGAAAGTTATTCTTGTCGCCACTGCACTTTCTATTCTAAGAACAGAAACCCCAGTTGTAATTAGATATAAATATAGTTAAAGACAAAATATTATGGTATTAAACGGAAGAATGTAGAATAAGAACATATTTCTCTGTTGTTATCTGTTTTAACAAAATGTGTTCCTCAAGTCTTTTCCTAAAATTGTCCCATAAGCATGCATCCCACCTCGTCTCAGACCTTCAGCTTTTATATACATATTATTATTCATACTTATTAAAGAAAATATTTATGAAGATGAAGTATATAGATTTTGACCGGTCACCTTGTATGACCGCTATATGTAATAATGGTTCGATATCGGCGGTTCCGACAAATGAGCATCTGTGACAAACTTAATATACCCTATTCAGGATATAAACATTGAAATTGTTACGGGAAGCCTAGAGGCACAAAAAAATGTTTATAAGTGGTACAACGCGTTAAACAGGAACCGTGCTTTGGGGATACCATCAACCTCTACCGACGAGGACGAGGATTAACGCCCAAGAAATCAAAGATTTGGTACGAAAGTCGTCGATTGGTATCGGAGATCTCGCTGATTGGAATATCAGGCCAAACCATTTTGACGAATGTTTTGTATATGAAACCCTTCAAGTTCCAATTGCGTCTTCATCACAATAATGCACCATGTCATATTTGAGGGGTTCCTTCGCGATTTTATTTTGCCAAAAACTCGACTCATATTCCGCAACCACCATATTCGCCTGAATTACCTACGTGGTACTTCTGACTGTTCAGAATACTTGAAAAATCGAGACCACGGTGTCTTCCAAAAATTTTACATACTTTATTCGATATTTTTGAAAAGGTCTTTATATACGGCTTTAATATAGAATATTACTCATAATAACAATAAGCTCAGATAGATTAGGTAAAAAGATCGATTCCAAGAATGAGCGCATAGCTTAGACCATAGTTTTTTCGCTGTTGGTCCGATGTGAACCTAAAAACTTCCATATACTATGTTATAAGACCCTTACAGATCGATAAAACGCTTTCAGAAATTTTTTGAGACGGAATATCTATATATAGGTATGATTATATAGGTATGATTACCGAGATGTTTCAACCCCCGTCCATCCTCCTGAGGTAGAAGTTTCCTCCTCACCTTCTTCCATACAACTTTGACAACTAGTGTTTGGCAAGATTTTAAGCCTTACCGCATGAATGACTATCGAACAGTGTCCATTAAGACCTCCTACAATTGCGGCAGCATGAATTTTACTACTATAAACTAGAAGGCCAGTTCCAGTCGCACAGAAACAGCTCAGTCTATTGTTTCAGTGCTAGAACGCAAGACGCCAATGGAGATCGAACTCGATACAGATAAAATAGATATCATGTTCTTTTTGTTCAGTAGTAGTGAGGGTGTACAAAAAGACCGTGGAGAGTCAATTTGGTGCAGTTCGCAGTAACTCGGGCTGACGTGTGGAACGACATGGCGCATTTTACTACGTCGAGGCCTAAAATTGAAAGCGTACAAAATGCAGCTCGTGCAAGAACTAAAGCCGCTCGATCTTTCCAAGTGACAGCGCTTCGCTCTAAGGGTTCTTGAAAAGTTCCAAGAAGATTCGACGTTTTCGAGCCAAATTTCGTTCAGTGATGAATGGGCCTCATCAGGCTCAATGGGTGTGTTAACAAGCTTTTCGCATTTTGAACGAAGAGCAACCTAAAGAGATACAAGAGCTGAAAAAGTACATACTACAGTGATCCACTGCTATGAAAGAAATGGATATCCTAAATTTTCTAATATGTAATAACGATGTGTCGAATTCCAATCAAAAGTAACTTGTTGATTTTTTTCTTCTTAGCAATTTCAATACACATCAGTAATATATATATATTTTTGAATATATACAGTGACTACAAATTGCCTGCAAAGTCGCTACGTCAATTGTCCTTCCACCCAAAATGCGATTGTTATCACATCACATTGGTGAAATTTGCGTGGAAAAAGTCGCAAAGTGACAACGAAAAGAAAATAAAGTTAAAAAAGCAATAAAATGCGAATGAAATTAAAAGTAAAAGAAACTTTTACATTTGCGCGCAGTGACAAGCGAGGCAGGGACCCTGCACTTTTCGTTACAGCAACATGGCAGATAACGGTGCATGTTGCAGGTTGACAGTAAAAAATGTTAAATGTTGCATTTCTGTGCGTTACTTGTTGGCGAACAACAACAAATATATTTGTATATATAATACAATACACAATTGTCAATGTCAAGTGCTGCACACGGTTGACGTTTGACAAAAGGCTCTGTTGCATGTTTTACGCCAACGAGTAGCTTCGTCAGCGACAAGCGCGCGCGTTTTTGCTATTTTTTATTTTACCATTTATTTCTTTGCAAAAAAGCACTTTTGTTGAAATGTTTTAATTTCGCTGAACGCTTCCGTTTGCTGTTATTGCTTTTTTTGCACTTTTTTCTTTTTTTTTTTTTTTGAGTCGCGCTTTTTCCGCTATCACTCGCTGCAATCTTCTTTTGGCTGCTATGCTTTAAAGCCGCTTTTTTTCGCCTTTAACGCGCCCGGTGGTATTTGCATGCTCTCGCAATCACTCGACTCTTGTGGGCGGATGTTTTTATACGCGATTGCCACACAGTTGGCGCACAATTTCGTTACCGTTGTCTTCGCATTCATTTTTACTGCTGATGTCAGGCGTCAGGCTGTTTGTGCTACTTGTCAAATTGACATATATTTATCAAGTGTCATCCGCCGCCGGTGTTGCGCCGTTGTTTTTTGTCGCTTTTTATTGGCATATATACAGTTATTTTACGTGATTTTGTTTTGCTTTTATTTCGGGCTTCTAAAAAAATCGTGGTTTGGGCAAATTATTTCATTGCTGCGCGGAAAAATCGCATTTTCAAATTGCCTCTGTTACAAATGGTTTTGCAATTTATCTACTTGGCGCGACAATAAATGAATTCATTCATAGATAATATCAATGAATAATGCATAAATGAATGCGAGCTATTTGACTTTGCATTAATTTGCATATTTATTAAAGCTTTGCGTGTACAAATGTGATTTTGAATTAAAAATTAATAGCGTAATGAATTGAGCGCCCTATAGTACGCATGTGCATGTGTCTGTGTGTGTCTTATCGTTTTTGGTTTTACATAAAAATCATTTTGCTTTATGACAATAAAATTCATTAATTCGCACTTTGTTTCTGGGCGCTTTTTGCTCATGTCATTGTGCGCTTAATTAAGTTCGCCTATGTCTGATCTACTATTTTTCGCCTTTTTTTTAATTTAATCTGCGTTGCGCTTCAAATGTTCGTCATGACAACTAGTGCCGCGAAAAAATATTGACTTAATTAACACAGCACAGCAATTAAACGTAATTGAAAGTAATTAAATGCGATTTTTGTTTTTGTAAATGCTTGTAAATCAGCAAAGATGATTTCACTGTGCAAAAATCCCAATTACATGGAAATCTATACAAGGTTTGTTCCGAAATACGAGGAAGTTTGTAAAACTAGCGCAGTTGTTAAAAAATTGCTGAGGACGTGGTAAATTTGAATAATCGTCAAAGTTAGTTTATCATCAAAATTTGACTTGAACAGAGAAAACTCTACATTTTCACATATCTTAATGGAATTCTTTCTTTTCTTCAAAATAGACTCTTGAGCCAATAAAAGCATACTAACGATTAATTCGTTTTCTAACTTTTTATAAGACTCAATTGGAATGGTCTTTAATAACTTCAGCGAATTTTAGTTTTTTCAGTACAGACTCATTTTTGGAGCGCTTTTCGCCTGATTGCTCATAACCTACAGTAGCTATGCGTTTAATGAATATAGGGACCTCTGTTTCGTTGTCAAGCATCTGTTTCGCAGATATTTGTTTTTGCAAAAGATTTAGATCAAAAATATTACATTATTTTGGTTGATGCCATAAGCATTTTCAAGCACTGTTTTGTTTTGTTGTTTTTTAGATATTATCTGTGCCGGTAGTAGATGGACGACTTAAACGCAAGTTTTTTTATGACTTCGTTGCTTTTTCCCATCCAAATATTGGTATTCGTGATTAATAGGCCTCTCCGAAACATTTCTTCATCATTTTCCAAGATTTCGTATCTGTGATTCTATAGGAAACACAAAATTTCAAGCAATCTTTCTTCTTTTTTTATGGCGAAAATCGCCCGATGCACTTTTCGCATCGTAGATAAATAAATAGCTGCTCAACACATATTTAAAGTTTTTTATCGGTTTAAATGTACCTGTCCGGATCAAATTTGATCAGATAATAAAATCCAATTATTCAGACATTTTAAGTATAAGATTTATGAAATCTGTATTTGATTCCATTTTTTTAGAATATACAACATATTAGAAGTTTTTAAAAATAATTTCTGTGGACATTTGACAAAACAACTTCTCTCGAAATAAGACAATTTTCCAGGATTTTTATCATATGTATGAATTTTCAAGGCGCGTTTTTCTGTCTTATCGCCATTGTCCTAGGACCGTTAGTTCAAAAATTATAGAGTCATTAAAACAACTTCTTTCGTAATTTTTCAAATTTTCGGGTGACAAAAGAGCTTGTCTCGAGTAAGTTGGAATTTCAAACGTAAAATCATAACGTACATTTATCAAAAAAGCTTGTCTCTATATATCGTCTGAGTAAAATCAGAAATTGGCATTTGACAAAATAACTTCTTTCGATTGAAGTTCTTTTGTCAAATGCATATCCAAAAATAAATGCTTTTCTTATTTGGCAAATAAACTTGTGTCAAGATAAGATAAAAAAAAGGATTTTTTTTTTGCACAAATCAAATTTGACAAAACAGCTTGCATGAGGTAAGTTGATTTTCAGTAAGAAAAAGCATTTGACAAAAAGTCTTATTTATTTGATTTATATTTATCTAGAAAAGTAAAATATTTAATTTAAATCAATTGATTGGAAACGCGTCTTTGCGTCTCTGCATCCAGTTTAAATTGACTTCGTCCTTTAATAGTAAGAGGTATTTCTACTGCAAAGCTTTAAACATGTTTTTTCGCTCTCCTGTAAAATTTGCTTTTTTGAAAGAGGTTGTTTTGTCAAATGTCCACAGATTTGTTAAGATAACAGCCTTCCCGCTAGGAATACTCAAAAGAGAGCTTTAAATACAATTTGAACGAATAGCTCAGAACAAATGGAAAGTTTTAATCAAAACGGATCAGACATTACATAAGTGCGAAAAGACAAAAATTAAGGACTTATTAGGTTCAGAAATAGTACATATACAGACTTACGGCTAATGTAACGGACATTGGTCAAAACAGTTTTTTCCGCAACTGTTAATTACAAGAAAATAAGAAATCAGTTTTCACTTTCCTGAAATATGAGACCTGGAATGACTGTCTACCAAACCATAACGGTTGTTATTCGTAGCTTCAATGAGAGCATCAAATTATTTAAACGCAGTGATGGAATTAAATTGCAAAAACAGAAAGGTTTTTCGATAGTGCATCATAGTGGTGTAACTTGCGCTAATTGAGCCTGGCGGGGTACACTTCTACCTACCTACGGTATTTCATTGCCGTGGCTTATTACTTGAGGGATTACGGTAATGTTTTACGATTCACGAAAAGAATTATCAATAAAGAAAACCGTAGAATAAGAACAATACATCCGAAGTTGGGAGTTACGAACGAAGACTCTATCCAGATCATGCTAATCGCTTCTTTTGGCCAAAAACTCTCACCAAATCTTTCACATTATAGGTTAAAAGACCCTATGACTTCCGTTTGTATACAACCCCTTAGTGGTCTATAAAGTACGTAAGGTTATCTGAATCTGTTATTTATAACAATGAAGATCTTAATCTTTGGAAGTAGTCCAAAGTCCATACCAAACCGGCCTCAATAAGAGTATTTTATGGGTTCTGAATATTCGTTGCCTTTAATTTGTTATATTTGTGAAGATTGTCCTCAATCTTCAACAATACTGACGAATAATTAAAAAAAAAAACTTAGAATATCAAAGAAAAATCAGTTTACTTTTCGAACACGCCTCGTATGTTTGCCATCCACGATTGTAACTAGTTAGCTCCATTCGCTGGGAAAATATGTCATTTTGAATAAATTAAAAGCTGACCGAAGCGTTGATATGTGGTTTTCTACGGGCTTTGTTAAACGAATTTGCAAATTTAAATATTTGTTTTTGTAATAACAACTATAAATATAATATTAAAATTAATAAATATTGGTAATGAGCTTGATAAGAAAATCAAATATAATATTTTTAAGATGTTTACCAAAAAATTTAATAAATTAAATCTCGGCGCAGAGGGATCACAATTTTGTAATAAGCTAAGACTGTAATAGTAAATAGGGCTTCGACGTATTCATATGCTTGAAGAATAATCTTTGTGTGGCTTGTCAGTGGTTACCTTTTATTAAGCTATAATGGGCTCATGTAACAGCTGGCTGCTCCCATTCCCAGAGCATAAAAATGTAGATAAAAAGTTTCACTAACCGTTTTATTTTATCGAAAATTATAATATCTACAATATTATCTATTGAATTCGACTTTGTAATCTCACTTCAATATCTCTAAAAGGTTTAAAAAAATTAATTATTTTTATCAGCTTCTTCAAAAAATAAAATTTTTAGTATGCTCATAAATCGAATATAACATAAATATATGTATATTTGGGAATATTCCCGAAATTAAGATTTTTCAAACATTAATCAACATTTTTTAAAGTACTATAATTTAATTATTTATACATATGTATATGCATGTATATTTGGGAATATTCTCCAATACTTTCTTTGAAGTTTATACAGAAAATAGTTTTAGAGATATAGTCGTAGTTTTATGAACTTTTGAAGCACATTATTCTTAAAATGAGAAATTTTAAAATTTTGATCATTACCTGTATTCATACATAGTAGCAATATTTTTTTTTTGAACAATTTTCCCCACAGCCAGATACGTTTTTTCGTAGGTCCTCCTCTAAAACAAATCCAAAATTTTTCGAAATGAATCACCGGTAATTAAAGTACATTATATTCCATAAGAGTTCATTACTTTAATTTATTTATTAAAAAAAATCTCTTCTAAAAAAATTACAAAAAATTGTTTTTTTACTAAACTTTTCAGCGAGAGATTTTTCACCAATTAAAATTGAATATATACCACTATACAACCTTCTAAAATAATTTTAAAAATATATATGTACCTTGTTTTTTTTTCATTTACAAACATTTTGACTTTGCTTCAAATCCTTTTGACCTTTCTAAAAATATTTTAAAACTTATTTCAAGTTCTCCTTTTTTATCTAGATGTCTTAAGTGTGCATAAATAAAGCTGGATCTTGCAGACACTTTTGTATGCTTAAGTACTATAAATATCGCTAACTCCCCAAAATAATAGATAACCGTTAATACCTACCAACATTCCACTGGCGTGTTACGCACAAAAATACTTCAAGCTTTGAGACTCTGTATGTGAGCTGCATAAACAACAACTTAATGTGTTATGATTACTCACTACATATAAATATGTACGCATGTACATGTATATATTTATGTATGTATGAACATTAGTATTTTATTTGCCTTGCCGCCCCTCATTTTCAAATTAATGCCAATAAATGTCGACAGATATGTGTGTAAATACGTGTGTCTCGGCGAGTTATGACAACTTTATTATCGCTCCAAACATTGCAATAAATAATGAGAATTATTAACTTTGAATTGAAAGCGGCCACGCCTGCGGTTCTTATTAATAATGCAACTTTTTTCCTTTATTTTATCTTCAAATGTCCACAACACAAGCAACAATAACAACAACCATAACAACAACAAAGGAATGCACGAAGCAGCAACCACAATTGAAGTCATAAGTTAGACCTTCAGTGTCTCCACCGCAACCGCAAGCAGCGACGCCGCCGTCGACTTGCGGTGAGCCTTGCTACGTGCGTCTATCAAAAATGTGGCGCGCAAATCATAAAAATTCTTATAAAATCATTTGAAAGACTTCAAACAATTTCTACATTGTATGCATAATTTGCGGCTCTCTCTGTGAGTGTGTGTGTGTGTGTCGGGGAGTTCACCGTGTTACTACAGCAACAAGCACAATATTTCTTACTGCAACAATGTTGCTACGTACTTCTTTGTTTTTGTTGTTTCTTGTTCTATCTGTTCGGTCGTATTTGCAATTTAATTTATGCCACAATTGCACGAAAAGTATCGTGTGTCGCCGCCCCCAACTCGCACATCGCTTACTGCGACCGCAGTCGTCTGAAAAATTTGATTTAATTGAAAAATTGAAGCTTTCGAAGCCTTGCGGAAATAATGAGCAGAAATTATTAGTTTGCTTAGTTACTTCTTAGATAATTGGGCGGGAGAGGCTCTGCCTGGACTCTTCCCTTCTGCTGAAAAAATTATTCTGCTTCATTGACGACGTCTTCACTTTCGACGGTGTGCCGATTTTCCCAAGTCAACCATAATTTATAGCTGACTTAAAGGTTCTGCATAAGCCAGTTTTAAATTTTCTGTTAGTAACATTATTACATTAGAGAATTTCAGATTATTCAATAATAATAGGCGAAAAGGACGATAAATCTTCCGTAGAACCTGTCTCTCGTAAACTCATAAGGCCGCCTCATCAGACGTTGTCATTGTCCATGCCTCTGCGCCATATAGCAGGACGGGGATGATGAGTGGCTCGTAAAGATTGGTCCTTCTTCGTCGAGAGAAAACTTGACTTCTTAATTGCCTACTCAGTCCGAAATGCCATCTGTTGGCAAGAGCTATTCTGTGTTGGATTGCGAGGCTGACGTTGTTTTTGGTATTAATGTTGATTTCAGAATTGACGAAATCATCTACGACTTCGAAGTTATGCTGTCAACAGTAATGTGGGAGCCTAGTCACGAGTGCGACGACCGATATTTTGTCTTGCTCTCGTTTACTACCAGACTCATTTGTTTCGCTTCCTTATCTTGCTCTTTAAAAGCTGCTACTCTCCACTTTCTTCTTTATCATAGGAATACCAAGATCTTTGAGAGTGTTTCATTATGAATGTACCATGGTGATCCCGTTATAGCTCCAAGGATTTTTGACTGAAACCTCTGTATTATAGTAATCTTAGTTGCATAATTTAAAAAAAAAAATATGAACCAATACTTCCTGCCACCCACAAACCACAACAAACCGTTGTTTTTTCTGTAGTTTTCTTGATCAAATGACAGCCTTTGAATCTCTTCAGATTGCTCTTTGTCCCAAATGCTTGATTACATTCTCCTTGAAGCAGAAATGTTAACCATCGCTGAACAAAATTTGGCTCGAAAACATCGGATCTTCATGGAACTTTTGAAGAGCCCATAGAGCGAAGCGATGTCGTTGGGATAGGTCCAGCGGCTCCCATCTTGTACAGGCTGCAATTTGTGCAACTTCAGTTAAAGATCTCGTCAAGTCATTTCATACATCAGTCCGAGTTGCTGCAAACGGCGCCGAATCGACTGTTCACGATCTTCGTGTACACTCTCAGCTATGGCTGCATATTTTCTTCACTGAATATTATCCAATAAGCAATGCCTAGTCTCAAGATGGGTCATGGATTTTAATCGGCTGACACATTTTTGATCTTAGTGAAAATGTAATATACTTCCACTTTTATTCATTTGCATTTATTCGCCAGTTGAGTAGCCAATTTTCAGCCAAAGCTAAATGCTCCTCTGGTGCCCTTAAAGCACTGACGAGACATTTACTACGACATAGGGCTGTGCTATCCACAAAAGTCGATATCAATACATTAGCAACTTTGAAAAATCTACTATATCTGAGTATCAGCTCACTGACTTGAGTATCTCTGCATTTTATTTTCGACCATTTTTCGGACTATTACCATAAATTGCAGCATATCAATTATTAATTTGTGCTTTAATATTCAAGCAATCTGCGCTGAAGCTTAAATCATATTATCGAAAAAAAAGTGTAACATATTTCACAGTTTTTTTATTTTCATTATTTTCCTTAATAGCATCACGCATTTATATAATAAAATAATTGAAAATTTTTTCATAATATTTTTTCCCCACAAACGTGTTATTGAATATGCTCCAAATAAAAGCAAAGAACTTATTTTAATTAAAATGTAATAAATTGATAAACGCTGTGCGCCATGTCGTAATTAAGCTTATGTATGCAAAGGGGATAAGAAAAAATTAAAAAATATATGTGTATTTTAAAATTTTTCATTTAAATATATTTTCGTGGTGTTTGCAAAATATGTTGCTGTAAACTGTGTGGGAGAATCAATTGATGTGCGCTAACAAGCAACGCTGTATTGAGTTGTAGCTTAAAGCTGGTGTGTGCGCAGATTTTGGCAATAAAATATCAATTTCACATTGCATGCACCAAAAACTAACGGCATAAGCAAACAAATGGCAATATGTGTTTGCAGAATTATTTTTATAAATAAATAAAAATATAGGAAAAAGATGTGGAATAAAAAGTGCACACTGAAATTTATCCTTCATACTATGAAAAATATGTGATGAAATGATATAATTTTACAAGCACACAAAGTAACGTGTATACATATATGTAGATTTTGACCATACATATATTGAAGATACCCTACAGAGAGTCATCGCATTCGAAAAGGAATGTAATTTTACTACTAAATTCAATAACTCAATATGAGCTATTTGGAAAAAGGAAAAGTTTCTGGAGCGAAAATGTTCTACTCCATAAAAAATGTATATGTACAAGTATATAGCATTATTACTGTTGTAGAGCCCACAGAGGTGATCTAGTAACTGATGCCCAGAGAATACTAATATTATCGAGGGGTCACTTCTCCAGCCTGCTAAATGGCAGTGAAAGTTCAACACCGGTAGATTGGGAACCTGATTCCCCAATCATTGACGATGTAGCGGATGTTCCATTGCCTGACCATGAAGAAGTTCGAATAGCAATTACCCATCTGAAGAACATCAAAGCGACGTGACCGATGGATTGCCGTCCGAGCTATTCAAATACGGCGGCGAAGAACTGATAAAAAGCATGCTTCAGCTTCTTTGTGGAATATTGTTGGATGAAAGTATGCCCGACATTTGTAACTTAAGTGTGTTCTGCCGAATCCA